>CALNVZ010002428.1:0-36160 GCA_940671915.1 Paracentrotus lividus | reverse complement strand
TAAAGTGATTTTGAACATTTTAAAATTTTGCGCGCGCGTAATTCCTTAATGCGCGTACTTATGCGCGCGCATTATGTTCTAAAAGATGCGCTTCAATTTGAAGTTTATGTGTACTAAAGATGATTAATCAATGATTATGAGTTATGAAGTTATGATTGATAATGTGATTTTACAAAATGGCGTCTAGATGACGTCACATTATGCTAATGAGCTAGAAAAGATTTCAGTGCTCAGATTTTATAATGATCTATCATTGCTGAAAATTTGAACTACCTTAATGCAATATTTTTTGAGTTATCGTGTCTACAAGAATTGTACAGAAGAATAAAAAATAAAGAGAAGAAAAAAAAAAGAAAAAAAAAGAAGAAGATTCTGACAATAACAAGAGGTGATATGTACATACGTACATACCACCTAATGAGGCGGCTTGTCCAATGCAAAATACACGTACACTTCAAATGTGACGAAATGACATGCCTTCTTTAAGCGCCAATTTAGACTACAAAGCCGAGGGTAAAACCAAATTAAATTCGTCAATGTTGTAGGGAATTGTCTCGGCTACAACATACTGAACATTTTACAGAGAAACGGCACATATTTACTGAGAAACACTCCTCTTTGTATGAAGATAATGCGTCATTTAGCTGAAATCGGTAATTTTGAAACGCAAATCGAAATTCTGAGTTTAGGAGCCATTATGATAATGTTGCAATGACGATAAGTAATAAATGAGGTATGAAATCGCATCTACAACTCACACTCTATCCAACTCTGAAAAGATAATTGGGGGTTGCCGTTGATCCTGAAGAATTATTCAGGATTTTGTGTAGGCATGTTTGTTGGCCCAAAAATGAGGCATATTTTGGTAGAAATCGAGAAATCGCGTGCGCGTATGTCCATACTTGAACAAAGACATCATTTCGTATTAATAGATCTAAAAAGTGAAAGATATTGGTGTCAATTTGTTGTCATATTATCAAGATTACCTTAAGAGCAAGATAAAATCAATGATCTCAAGCTGCATTTCTTCGCCTACGCGCATTAAGTGCGCGCAAATCGTAGCCAAGCGCGCATTTTTCTTGAAAGCTTAAATGACCCTGAAACGTACTCTACTTTCAGCGCCATAAAGTGATTTGACTTTTAGAATTTGCGCGCGCGTGCAATTCCTTAATGCGCGTACTACGCCGCGGCAATATGTCTAAAATATGCCGCTTCAATTGAAGTTTGATGTTTACTAAATATGATTAATCATAATCATTATTAGTTATGAAATTATGATTGATAATGTGATTTTACAAATGGCGTTCTAGATGACGTCACATTATGCTAATGAGCTAGAAAAGATTTCAGTGCTCAGATTTTATAATGATCTATCATTACTGAAATTTGAAACTACCTTAATGCATATTTTTTGAGTTATCGTGTCTACAAGAATTGCACAGAGAATAAAAAATAAAGAGAAGAAAAAAAAAGAAAAAAAAAAACTAGAATTTTTATTCGTCATGGACGAATTACGTGTGTCTGTCTTTCAGTCTGATCAGGGATTTGTCAGCTAACACATACTCGAAACTGGGCGAAAACTGACCAGAAATAGGGCTGTTGCAGTATAGCTTTAGTACACGTTCATATAAATTATGTCAAATTTGCAATAGGTTGTATTGATATTGAATGATATTGATTGATATTTATTTACATTGATAATATGATCAATGATAGAATAATAGAATCAAAGAAATACGTAAAAGATGGTATAGAAAAAGATGAAACAAAGGGGAAATGCACTGATGTATATAATGCGCTCAGTACAAAAGTAATAGTTACCCACAATGGGTGTGTACATAAACTACTAAAAATTGTATTTTGACTAATATAAAAAGTAAAATTTATTTTATACATTATTGCTATTGTTTGTGTGTTGAAATCGCGAGGAAGATATTCACATGAAAAAAAAAAAAAAATATGTAGACACACCGGACTCGACCCACGCGAGCCACGGTCTTTTGATTATGAGTCAGATGCCTTACCGATTGTGCTAAAATTACCCTATGAAGGATTACACGTAAAACGAAAAATTCCAAACAGCAAAAACATTTCAAGTACGGCAAGTTATATAAGTCATGATTCCGAAGTCTGATTTGAAAAAACGTATAATATGTTTAAGAGAACTTCCTTGCCTACAACCTATCAAAATTTCAGAGAAAATGAAGCAGAAATGACGGAGGGAATGGTCATTTCAGGTGGGCTTGCAGTTTTATGTTTCAACCAAAAGTGCTTCGTAATAGAGATTGTGTGCAAAATGAGCAAAAATGACATGCCTTCATATATTGCCATTTTTGACAATGATGCATTTGTCTAAAGGAAAAATAAAGGTCATGTAGCAGAAAGAATATATCTTCAGCTACAACATATTTAAATTTGGGCGGAAATCGACCAATATTTACAGAGTTGGAATCAAATTTGCATAAATTATTTGACGTAATTAAAAGAAAAATGAAATTTTGAGTTCTGACGCCATTTTGATGACGTCATAATGTTTTTTATTGGTTATGTTCCACATGAAATTTTTTCTATACTTTATATTGTACATGCTGATTGAAAGAAAATTTGGGGTTAACGGACTATTTTTCGAGTTAGAGCGAATTTTGAATAGGCATGTTTTTGCCCATATTTGGCCTATAGTGAGAGTGCGCGCGTGCGCGTGCTGCAAACTTTGATGGACGCTCATTCCTTCATTTGTAGTCGTAGAAAGCTGATCAAGGTATCAAATTACTAAGAATTATATTATCAATGCATATACATAAATGAAACAAACTAGTGTATTTGTGATAGACGAGACTAGTGTCCAATAGAGATTATATGTTGACAGAAAATCAGAATCTGTAATCCCACTTTGGAAGTGATATATGGACATGATATCGATATTGGATTTTAAAAAACGGAACATATGTGGTTGAAAATATTGTAGAGTACAACATATTAAAATTTTAGAGAAAATTGAGCAGATATGACAGAGGGATTGCTTACGAAAGACGAACATGTAAATTGAAGTTTTAAGAAAAACTCCACTCTCGTAGGGAATACACGCAAAATGCGAAAATATGACATGCCAGGTTTAATCATGAATTGTGACCAAGATGGCGTGCTCTAAATCGAATTTTGATAGTAATGAGTGAAATTTAAAAAGAAAAACAAGGATTTAGAAAAAAAAAAAACTTGCTTTCGATGGGGATCAAATCCACGACCTCGTGATTCAAAGGTTAGAGCCTTACCGACTGAGCTAAAATAACATGTATAACCAATTGGAAACCAAAATCTTTCTCTCAAATCCCAAGCGGCAAGTAAATTATAGACATGATACCGATATTGGATTTGAAAAAACGGAACATATGTGGTAGACAATATTCCAGAGTATATTAGAATTTCAGAGAAAATTATGATCTGATGATACGTCAGACCACCTAATAATGTAGAATATACCCAGTTGTTACAAATTAATTATACATTAATTTATGTCTGTTTACCTCAATATATAACAATTTCTGTCATTTTCAAAGCGTTTTAATTGTGATAATTGTCGTTATCTCTGGTATCCAGTAGGACTCCAGGTCTTTAGAAACATAAACTTCAATATTTTGTTTGTTTACAAGTTGTTCAGTTAACATGTATTGTTTGTCTCAATCATGATTCCCCATGTGATTAATACAAGAACGAGCAATCACATTTCATTTTAACAATCATCATGGTTGTGTATTTTTTCATTTTTTTTTTAGAAAAAGAAATAGATGTGAATATACGGTGTATATGTATATAATGTATATATCAATGTTAAAATGTATTTTTGATTAGAAGGAATTCAAATTTTCAAACGATACGACACTATACATGCCAGAGTGTGTGTGTTGAGTGTACACTGAGGTATAACGTTATTGTCTCAGAAAAGTGTAAGAATGCGAAAAAATGAGCAATTTTGGGTATTTGATGTAGTATGAAGAGTTTCATTTGGTTGAATATGCGAATACAGAAGCGTTGATATTGTTGGTTTGGTAATACCCTATAAATTCGTTGTGGAAATATGTTGATTATATTGTTATCAAGCTGATTTTGAGAAAATTTTTAACAGTTTTAAAAACTCTTACTTTTTCTATCTGAAAAGAAAATCAATTGTATTAGTCTAAGTTTATTATTTATTAAGTTTTGTACCCGAGAAACGGGTTAATGAAGTTTTGAGATGTCTAATCTGAAAGAGTGTAACATTGTATACAATTGCCGCACCTTTATAGTGTTGTGCATTGAGAAATGTTGATAGTTTTTTTTTTTATGACTATTAATGTACCGTTCCTATTCACACCATAGCCGTTCCTATTCAACCCGATGAATACGAATAGACACAAAAACACCAACTACACAAATATCCAACATCTGTTTTCATTTCTTTTGTCAGTATGTAAAGGTTATATGGATGGACATAAAATAAGACATAGATGTTGGTGATCTGTGATGCGGTAAAACCAGTATTATGTAAAAACCGTCAAAACTGTTTCTATTGATACTGGTTTACGGTACCCAAGTAGGGATCGTAGGCAGACAATTTTAAAGGACTCCTCCGGGCTGGAGTTTGCATTATAAGAAAAATAAAGTAAAATAAAAAAAGCACAACACTGAAAATTTCATCAAAATCGAATAAGAAATAGCAAAGTTATGAATTTTCTTAGGTTTTTAATTTGTTAGGAAACAGTTCTTCAAATTGGCAAACTGATGATGTCTCAGTCCCCCTACTTTCTTTGTATTTTATTGTATGAAATACCAATTATCAAGATTTTCTGCCCCAAGGACATAAAAACACGGATTAATCCTTGTGGAATGTTCAAGGTCACAAGTGCTTTTACCTATTCAAGTATGAGGGACAGATTTTCTGTATACGCAATATATGAAAAAATGAGATAAATAGGATTTCATATAATAAAATACACAAGAAGTAGGGGGACTGTGACATCATCAGTTTGCTCATTTGAATATTCAAATATTCAAATGAGACAATGAGACAATTGCCAAGAACTGTTTTACAAAAAAAATCAAGACCTAAAAAAATGCATAACTTTGTTATTTTTCATCCGATTTTGATGAAATTTTCTGTGTTGTGCTTGATGAATTTTACTTAATTTTACAAAACTTTTTCATTTCAGCCCGGACTCCTCCTTTAAATGTGTTTCTAATTTGCAAGTGTAATGTTGTCATTATTGTAGGTTTGGTTTGACTGCAAATAGACAGTTATAAGCAGTTAGTGTATCTGTTATTAAGGATTTTGTTTGTTTTTTGGGGTGTATATCATCATAAATTTTTGAGTTGTTGTTTATAAAGTCCGGGATTATATATCAGTAATGAAGATATTAATGTTTTTAAGCATTTCATCCTATAATATTTAATATTTTTACTCTATCAAAATGGATAGATCCGGATTTTTAACGGCAGTTTTTGGTATTTGAAATCATGAAAATTGTTCGTGTTATAATACACTGTGATGGGATTCGCTATATTGATGACTATAGGCTCTATTGATGGAGGTCTTTTAGTTTATTTTAAAGAAAGAATGTAGTCATTATATTGTGATAAAAAGTTTAGATTATTATTTAGTTTTGTGGTAATTAGAGTTATGTTTAGGGTTTATTGCAGTGCATGGGTCATGACAATGATAATTTTTATTTTTTCATAAAATTAAATATTATTAGAAATTGTGGAAATCAACTGTTATTAGTACTCAATTTAGGACAATATTCGTTTTATTGCCACATTTGAGAAACAGTAGTAAAATACATAATAATATCGTAATTACCATCCATGGTAATACACTGAATGAGCAAGTTCTTGTTTTAATGCCTGGTTGCACATTGTAAGCGGTTCAATTTACATGAGCAGTGGTTTTGTAAGTTATGTCTTCGTTAAAATTGTGTGTAATATTGCTTTTCACGCGATTATTTTCTTTATTGCTATAGATTAGTGTGGAGTATATTCAGCCATGTCCAAGATTAATGTTGACGTTATTGTATGGCGTGTTCTTTCATCGATTCTCCGAATTGGCCCTGCATATATACAATGGTCTTTTTGTTTCATGTTCATGTTTATTGTTATGTTAACCACGTTGCCAATTTGTTGATTCTCAATTTTTGAGGATTTTATATGTATATAACTTTTTTTTTATTATATTTTGTTCGATAATATATTTTAAAAATAAATATTTTAATATGGGAAAAAATATTTGAGATTTTATGTGTAGGAAAAAGTGGTTATTATAAATTAAACATAATATTTATTTTTGTTGTTGGATACATCGCACGAATTTCAGCTCGATCCAGGCTGCACATGTTTTCATTCTCGCATGTTTTCCATCTGTTTTTGCTGCGTTATCATTTTACTTTTGTGTATATTAATCATATCTATTATTAGGTGGTCTGTCTTTAACAGATCACCTCTTAATTTTGTCAGAATTTTCTTTATTATTAGGTGGTCTGTCTTTGACAGATCACCTCTTAATTTCGTCAGAATTTTCTTATTTTTAGGTGGTCTGTCTGTGACAGATCACCTCTTAATTTTGTCAGAATTTTCTCTTTATTTTTATTTTTATTATTATTTATTTTTATAGTCAACATTTTGTGTCCAGTCATCTCAAAATCTTCCGAGTCAATTTCATTCATTTTCATGTCATTTATGGACGTCACTAGGAAGATGTGCATGAAAGTTTTTCAAGTCATCAAGGTCAGGTGACTCATCCAGACGCCATTTGTAAAATCACATTAACAATCATAACTTAACATTAATGATCATAAATCAATTATATTCAGTACACATAAATTCACATGACCCTGACCTAAGCAATAATCGCAGGTCACCTAAAGTCATGACTGCGCGTCGTGCGTGCGTCAAAATTTAAAAATGCCTCAAATCACCTAGTATCAGTTTGCATACGTTTTAGGCAATTTTCAGCATTTCAAAATTTTGCGCGCCGCCATGGGTGCGCGCGCGTCGGTGCGTTTACTAAACGCAGCCTCAATCGCCATTTTTCATTATGCATCTAAAAAAACATTAAATTCTGAACATTTTGATACCATTTGCAACTTGATACGACCGATAATAAGAAACTACAGCCGTCAAACTTTTCCGCGCGCGTGCGCTCATTCCTCTTCATAGGCCAAATATGGGCAAAAAAATGCCTTTACAAAATTCGCTATAGCTCTTTAAATAGTCCGTTAACCCCCAATTTTTTCAATGAACATGTTCAGTATGAGTTGTAGATATGATTTCATGGGCTGTTTACCCATTAAAACATTATGACGTCATCAAAATGGCGCCTAAACTCAAAATTTCATTTTTTTGAAATGACGTCAAAAAATTTATGCAAATTTGATTACCAACTCTGTAAATATTGTCGAATTTCGCCCAATTTCAATATGTTGTAGCTGAGGATATACGCTTTCGGGCTTGTGACCTTAATTTTTCATTTAAACAAATGCATCATTGTCAAAAATGGCAAATATAAAGGCATGTCATTTTGCTCATTTTGCACGCAATCTCTATTACGAAGCACTTTCGTTGAAACATAAAACTGCAAGCCTCTGAAATGACCATTCCCTCGTCATTTCGCTTCATTTTCTCTGAAATTTTGATAGTTGTAGGCAAGGAAATTCTCTTAAACATATCATACGTTTTTTCAAATCAGACTTCGGAATCATGACTTATATAACTTGCCGTACTTAAAATGTTTTGCCGTCTGGAATTTCGTTTTACGTGTAATCCTTCATAGGATTTTAGCTCAATCCGTAAGGCGTCTGACTTGTAATCACAAAGACCTGGCTCGCGTGGTTCGAGTCCGTGTGTCTACATTTTTTTTTTTTTTTTTTTCATGTAAATGTCTCCTCGGTCGATTTCAACACACAAACAATAGCCAATAATGTAATAAAAATAAATTTTACTTTTTTATTAGTCAAAATGCAATTTTTAGTAGTTTATGTACACAACCCTATGAGGATAACTATTGCTTTGTTACTGAGCGCATATATCACATCAGTGCATTTCCTCTTTGTTTCATCTTTTCTATACCATCTTTTACGTATTTCTTTGATTCTATTATTCTATCATTGATCATAATATCAATGTATAAAATCAACAATATCAATCAATATCATTGCAAATTTGACATAATTATATGAACGTGTACTGAAAGACAGACCACCTATTCGTCCCCATGACGAATTAAAATTCTAGTGAAATTTGTTGTTGTATATACATTCAATGTATATACAATAACAAATTTCACTGTCAATATTTTGTGTCCACTCTATCAAAAAATCGGAAAAGTCAATTTCATTGAATTTCATGTCATCAATGGATGTCACTATGAAGACGTGCTACGAAGCTTTTCAAGGTCATCAAGGTCTTGTGACGTCATCCAGACGCCATTTTGTAAAATCACATTAACAATCATAACTTCATCATTAATGATCATAAATCAATTATATTCAGTACACATAAACTTCACATAACCTTTGACCTTAGCATACCATCAAAGGTCACCTAAAGGTCATGACGTGCGCGTACGCGTACATCAAAATCCAAAATTGCCCCAAATGACCTAGTATCAAGTTTGCATACGTTTTAGGCAATTTCCAGCATTTCAAAATTTTGCGCGCGCGCATGGGTGCGCGCGCGTCATTGCGCGTTACACTATAACGCAGCCTTCAATCGCCATTTTTCATTATGCCATCTAATAGACCATTAAATTCTGAACATTTTGATACCATTTGCAACTTGATACGACCGATAATAAGGAAACTACAGCCCGTCAAACTTTTTCGCGCGCGTGCGCACATTTCCTCTTCATAGGCCAAATATGGGCAAAAAAATGCCTTTACAAAATTCGCTATAGCTCTTTAAATAGTCCGTTAACCCCCAATTTTTTTTCAATGAACATGTTCAGTATGAGTTGTAAATATGATTTCATGGGCTATTTACCCATTATAAACATTATGACGTCATCAAAATGGCGCCTAAACTCAAAATTCGATTTATTTGATGCAAATTATGCAAATTTGAATTCCCAACTCATGTAAAATATTTGGTCAATTCTCGGCCCAAATTTCATAACTATGATTGTAAGCGAGGGATATGACGCTTTCGGTACGTGACCCTTAAATTTTCAATTTCTCAACAAAATGCATCATTGTCAAAAATGGCAAATCATAATAAGGCATGTCATGTTTTGACTACATCTTGCACGCAATCTCTAATCGAAGCCTTTGTGTTGAAACATTAAAAACGGCAAAGCCCTCCTGAAATGACCAATTCCCTCGTATCATTTCAGATCTCTGAAATTTATTGATATGTTGTAAGGCAAGGAAAATCTCCTTAAAACATATCATTACGTTTTATACAAATCAGTCTCCGGACATCATGACCTTATATAACTTGCCAGTACATTGAAATGTTTTTGCGCGTTATGGAATTTTCTAATTATTAAACGTGTAATCCTCATAGATTTTAAGCTCATCGGATAAGCGCGTCTGACTCAGTAATCAAAAGCCGGGGCTCGCGTGGTTCGAGTCCCGGTGATGTCTAACATATTTTTTTTTTTTTACTTACACTGTGAAATGTCTGTCCCGGTCGATTTCAACACACAAACAATAGCCAATAATGTAATAAATAATACAATTTACTTTATATTAAGTCAAAATGCAATTTAGTAAGTCAATCCAACCCTATTGAGCGATAACTATCTGCTATGTAACTGAGCGCTTTTATCACATCAGTGCATTTTCTCTATTGTTCATCTTCTCTATAACCATCTTTTACCGTAGCTTCTTGTGATTCGTAAAGATCTATCATTGATCATCATTCATCAATGTAAACATAAATATCAAATCAATACTCACTCAATATCAATACAACCCTCATTTGCAAATTGAATAAATCTTATATGAACGGTACTGAAGCTGACTTCCATACGCAAACAGCCCTATTTTCTGGTCGGGTTTTGTTCGCCCATTTCGAGTATGTTGTAAGCTGACAAATCCCATATCGTAAGTCTGATCAGACTGAAGACCAGACCACCTAATCGATTCCCCCATGACGAAATAAATTCTAGTTATTTTCTTTATTTTTTATAGCCAATATTTGTGTCTCACTCATCTCTTAATCTATCAAATCGATTTCCTATAAAATTTCATGTCATCATGATGTCCACTAATGAAGATGTGCATACGAAGTTTTTTCAAAGTCATCAGGTCAACATGACGTCATCCCAGGCGCCACTTTTGTAAAATTACATTAAACAATCATAACTTCATGAACCAATGACTGCAAATGACCCAATTTAGCATGAACATAAACTTCCCATGACCCTTGACCTTAGCATACCACCTAAAGGTCACCTAAGGGTCATAAACGTGGCCCGAGTACGTCGGTACGTCAAAATTTGAAAAATGCCGCGCTAAAAGTTCCACCTAGTAATCCACCAATTTGCAGTACCGTTTCAGGCTGATTTCCAGCAGTTTCGAAAATTTTGGCTCGCGCCGCGCATGGGTGCAGCGCGCGTCATGCGCGTTTCAACTTATAGCAAATACGCGAGTCCTCATCGCCAATTTTTTCATTAAATTGCGCTTCTAAATAGAGCAATGTGATTGCCTGAAGCATTATTGATAACCATTTGTCACTTGATCGACGAACCGATAATAAGGAAACTACACGCCCGTCAAACCTTTTCGCGCCGCGTGGCTGCATTTTGTCCTCTTTCATAGGCCAAATATGGGCAAATAAGGCCGCTTTATCAAAATTCGGCTATACCGCCGAAAAATAAGTCGTTAACAGCCCGCATTTTTTTTCAATGAACATGTTCCAGATATGAGTTGTAAATAGGATTTCATGGGCCTGTTTACTCCATTATAAAACATTCATGACGCTCATCAATATGGGGCGCCGTAGAACTCGAAAGTGTTGTTTCGGTGTTTGAAAAACTGAGCGATCATAAAAATTATGGAAATCTTGAATTCGCAGACTCCTGTAAACTAATGGTCCGATTTTCGCCAATATTCAACTAATGATTGTAGCTGAGGATTACTACGCTTTCGGATATGTGCCTTAATTTTGTCATTTAAATAATGCATCATTAGGTCAAAAAAAATGGCAATATATAAGGTATTCATTTTGCGGCATTGCAACGCATCCTATTAACGAGACACTTTTATTGAAACTTAAAACTGCAGCCCACCTCAAATGACGCATACTCCGATCCAGTCATTCTTTCGCTCATTTTCTCTGAAATTAAATCAGAGTTGTAGGCAAGAAAATCCTGAAACCATTATCAATATGCTTTTCAATTCAAAAGACCTTCGAATCATGAACTTATTAAACTTGCCGGACTGAAATCTTTGCACTCTCGTAGTTTTCGATATATCGTGCATTTCACATAGTAATTTACGCTCAATACGTAATCAAAAGACCGTGGCTCGCGTGGGGTTCGAGTCCGGTGTGTCTACATATTTTTTTTTTTTTTTCTCGCAAGTCAATGTTTCCTCTAGTACATAAAAATAAAAACATAGCCATTATGAATATTTTAATTTTTAAAAATATTAATTAAAATGTTATTTTAAGTGCTTATGTACACAACGTATTATTAGAGTCAATATTTGTCCGTCACGATATCTCAAAAAATTGGCAAGATCAATTCATTGTTTTCATGATCATTCATGGATCCTTACTAAAAGACGTGCTAACGAACTTTTCAAGGTCTCGAGCACGTAGACGTTCATAAGCAGAAACCCATTTTGTTAAATCATCATTAACAAACAAACTCAACATTAAATGTTCTCATAAATCCATTATATTTAAGTACAGCATAAAGCCCAGTATATTGCAGTAGAAAACACACTGATTTTTTGAAAAAACCTGCTCAACTTGTCCTCATAGTGTTCTAAAAAGACATTACACAGTATATGGCGCAAAGGATATAATCAATGTTCCACTGCAATGTCCTTTCCATGAATGTAATAATTTGCAATGAGCACGGGGAGAGGTTCATACCCAAAAGTAAGGGCTCATACTTCCTCATTCTCACCCCAGAACTCTGGGCCATGCCAACCAGCAAGCATGGATTAAAACGCGGAGTAATCTGGGTTGTTACAGTCTGTGTATGGGAATAGCACATGCTCTGCACACAAACCGCTGTATGCTGGCATTGTGCCTGTGAGATCCTATCAATTTTGGGACTGTCAGTTGATATATTTACACAGTTTTGTTGCTAAATTCAGGTGTTAGAGTGGCTTTTATAACAAATCCTTTCGTACACAGAGGTTAATTGAGGTATTCATTCATATTATTCTGCTCTGGAAGCAAAACGAAAAATCTATTCTCCCAACACTTTACATGACCTTTAATTTCACATAACCCTTGACCTTACCATACCATCAAAGGTCACCTTAAGGTCATGACGTGCGCGTACGCGGACGTCAAAATTAAAAAATGCCCCAAATCACCTAGTATCAAGTTTGCATACGTTTCAGGTCATTTTCAGCATTTCAAAAATTTGCGCGCGCACACGCATGCGCGCGCGTTTTCGCGCGTAACGCCCTTACGCAACATAAAATCGCCGTTTCTTTTATGTATATGCATTGATAATATAATTCTGAGTAATTTGATACCTTGATCAGCTTTCTACGACTATAAATGAAGGAATGAGCGTCCATCAAAGTTTGCAGCACGCGCACGCGCGTACTCTCACTATCGGCCAAATATGGGCAAAAACATGCCTATTGAAAATTCCAGAGTGGGTAGATAGAGAGAGTGACGACACGAGTACCCAAAACTAGGGGCGCACAGTCAAAGGTCAAACATGGGGAGCTGAAAGGAACTATTTTTGTGATCATTGCGCAATTATGTTAAGACGCATCCTGACCGCGCACCCTAGCAGCGTACGATTAATACACATCAGCCGGTTGCAAAAAAGGTCCATTGGCACTGAATGAGCTGTTGAGGGCATCAACTGCTTATAAAATAGTTCCATTTTGAGCCCCATGAAAAAATTGACCAATCAGCGACGACTTCCGTTGTCGCCACTCTCTCTATCTACCCACTCTGGAAAATTCGCTCTAGCTCAAAAAATAGTCCGTTAACCCCCAATTTTCTTTCCATGAGCATGTACAGTATAAAGTATAAAATTTATGTGTAACGTGACCAGTAAAAAACATTATGACGTCATCAAAATGGCGTCAGAACTCAAAATTTCATTTTTCTTTTAATTACGCGTCATAAAATTTATGCAAATTTGATTCCAATCGCCCTGGTAAATATTGTCATTTTGCCCAAATTTCAATATGTTGTACTGAGGATATACTCTTTCCGGATACTGACCTTTATTTTCATTTAGAAAATGCATTTTTTAAAAAATTGCAAATATATAAAGGCATGTCATTTTGCTCATTTTGCGTCAATCTCTACTACGGACGACTTTGGTTGAAACTTAAACTGCAAGCCACGTCAAATGACCATTACCCTTGTCATTTGCTTCATTTCTCTGAAATTTTAATAGGTTGTAGCAAGGAATTCTTCGGCATATTATTTTTTTCAAATCAGACTTCGGATCAAGACTTATCAACATGCCGTGCTAGAGTTTTTTTGCCGCTTCGTCGTTTTCGCTTGTAGCAAGCTTGCCTGTAACCGTTAGAGGGCCGACAATTTCATGTTCTTTATCAGCTATACCCTTATCATCCGGATTATCATCTCCATTTTCTATGCTCCTTTTTTTAGCAAAAAAGATCAATTGGCAATGAATCATATTATGCTATGATTACCATCATGATACTTTGATCATGCACATCACGACAAAGATCATACAGACAGACCACCTAATTCGTCCCCATGACGAATTAAAATCTAGTTATTATTTATTTATATTATTATTTTTTTTTTATAGCCAATATTTTGTTGCCACTCTATCCTTAATCTATCAAATGATTTCTTTCAACTTTATGTCATCAATGGATGTCACTATGAAGATGTGCATCGAAGTTTTCAAGGTCATCAGGTCAACATGACGTCATCCAGGCGCCATTTTGTAAAAATTCTATTTATTGCTTATAACATCGTAACCGATGAAAAAAATAACTCATATTAACATCATGTAACTTAAGTCAAGGGTAAAAAATATAATTTCAAAAATTCCTCTAAAGGTCATGACACGCGCGTACGCGCGCGTCAAAATTTTAAAATGCTCAAATGACCTAGTATCAAGTTTGCATACGTTTTAGGTCATTATCAGCATTTCAAAATTTGCGCGCGCGCATGGGTGCGCGCGCGTCATGCGCGTTTCACTATAACGCAGCCTTCAATCGCCTATTTTTCATTATGCCATCTAATAGAGCATTAAATTCTAAACATTTTGATCCATTTGCAACTTGATACGACCGATAATAAGGAAACTACAGCCCGTCAAACTTTTCCGCGCGCGTGCGCGCATTTCCTCTTCATGGCCAAATATGGGCAAAAAAATGCCTTTACAAATTCGCTATAAGCTCTTTAAATAGTCCGTTAACCCCAATTTTTTTCAATGAACATGTTTAGTATAAGTTGTAGATATGATTTCATGAGCTGTTTACCCATTATAAACATTATGACGTCATCAAAATGGCGCCTAAACTCAAAATTTGTTTTTTTGAAAATGACGTCATAAAATTTATGCTAATTTGATTCCAACTCTGTAAATATTGGTCAATTTTCGCCCAAATTTTCAATATGTTGTAGCTGAGGATATACGCTTCGGTAAGTGACCTTGATTTTTCATTTAAACAAATGCATCATTGTCAAAAATGCAATATATAAAGGCATGTCATTTTTCTCATTTTGCACGCAATCTCTATTACGAAGCACTTTTGGTTGAAACTTAAAACTTGCAAGCCCACCTCAAATGACCATTCCCTCCGTCATTTCTGCTTCATTTTCTCTGAAATTTTAATAGGTTGTAGGCAAGAAAATTCTCTGAAAATATTATACGTTTTTCAAATCAGACTTCGGAATCATGACTTATTAAACTTGCCGTACTTGAAATCTTTTTGCCTCTTCGTAGTTTTCGATATACGTGCATTTCATTATAGGGTAATTTTAGCTCAATCGGTAATCAAAAGACCGTGCTCGCGTGGGTTCGAGTCCGGTGTGTCTACATATTTTTTTTTTTTTTTTTCTCCAAGTCAATGTCTTCCTCATCATCATAAAAAAAAGATCATACAGACAGACCACCTAATTCGTCCCCATGACGAATTAAAATCTAGTTTTGTTTTCGGTTGATTATATTGCATTATGATGGTGCCTATTTTGAGATGCGTCGTGTGTGAAGTGTTCGAGAGACGGAGTAGTAAAGACGGTTGGGGGGACAATTTTGTAGCCACGGTTTATTGCCCAAGACTGGGTTATAAGGATCGGTCTCGGAATCATCTAGCTCCAGCAGTGCCATGGCCAGTACCAGTGGAGGTGTTGGTTGTTCGTCGGACCACGTTTTAACCTACTATTCTGAATAATGATGTTGTGGCTGTAAAGCCTATTTACTTGTAGGCGTGGAGAAGCTGACGAAGTTTGCAGAAAGAGTGATTTTCACTAATGTTTTTCTTTCGAAAGAAGTTAAGGACAAACAAGTGCAGAGTGGCAGGCTGACTGGGGATTCAAAGGTAGGCGTCTGATCTGTTATGATGGGGGTCATCCCATTAGACCGACACCCACGAGACCGACGGCCCATTAGTCCGACACTAGACAAAAAAATGTTTATTTGACCGACGCTAGCAATGCCTACGCACTAGACGACACATAGATCAAACAGGTGCACGATACCGACACTACCATGATATGACCAACGAGACCGACATCACAATAATATGACACACGACACCGACAGTAGAGCAATACAGCCAACGAGACCGACATTACATGAAGTAGACCCACGAGTCCGAAATTGCGTCATGGCGCGTTGTATTTAACAGCGCCACCTTGTGACCATATAAGAAAGTATTAGTACAGGATGTCCAAAAAAAAAATAATGTCCGGGGATATACGAATCGCGTGGACGAAACAGGCGCATAACCAGGGGTATCTTGGGGAACGAGGCCATGCCCCCCCCCTTCTATCGGGAGGCAAAAGGAACGTCTAAAAGGCGAAAGAAAGGGGTGAAAGAGGGAGGGAGGGAGGGAACACGAGGGGAAGTAATTAAAGACCCAAAAGGGGTTGAAGGGCAACAGAGAGATAATGAAATGAAATGTAAACGACATACTTTTTTTTTTTTTTTCTTCTTCATTTTTTTTTGTTGGACATCCTGTACTAATACTTGTCTATATATGGTCACAAGGTGGCGCTGTTAAATCTAACGCGCCATGACGCAATTTCGGACTCGTGGGTCTACTTTATGTAATGTCGGTCTCGTTGGCTGTATTGCTCTACTGTCGGTGTCGTGTGTCATATAATTGTGATGTCGGTCTCGTGGTCATATCATGGTAGTGTCGGTATCGTGCACCTGTTTGATCTAGTGTCGGTCTAGTTGGCTGTCGGTCTCGTGGGCCTAAATTTTACAGTCGTTTCTCGTTTGCCTATTTTACTTACTGTCGGACTCGTGGGTCGTCGTCTCGTGGACCGTCGGTCCTCGTGGTGTCGGTCTTGTGGGCTGTACCCGTTATGATGTTATGTCTTGTCACTTTTGTTGTTATTTTTTTTTTTCTTTTTTTTTTATTTCTTCTTCTTGTGTAGGTTAGTGTATTCCTGTAATAAGGTTGTTGTATTGATGTGCTAAGACTAAGTTGTTGTGCTATCATGGATAAGTATAATAAGGTATATCGAAGTCTATGTCTTTTTTTAATGAAGAGAACTTTTTGTGTTTGAAATCAGTTTCATCTTCTTTTTCTTTTTTTTTGTGGGTGGGAATATAAAATTGTGGATTTGGTGTTTTTATAATTCCATTTATGTCATGGTTTTTTTTTTTATTTTCAGATCCTCACTAGTGTCAGTGCCTTTCCATATAGTGCTTCTGATGTGAAGCAATTTCTGGAGCCAGATGTCATTACAGTTGCAGCTGCTAGAGGCTCCCCTACAAAGCGGCGCTTAAGTGTCACAGCAGATGTGTCTGTGGTATGATCATTTTGTTTATTTTACTGTATATTTGGAAAGTTTGGTTATATGTTTGGAAAATAGGTTAAATATTAATCCCAAAAATATTGTAGGGTCATTGATACAGAGTTTTTAGTTTGGTTTGTGAAATTTGATTTATTTAATTGTTTTTTCAATTTATTTGCTCTTGTAATACCAGAGGCTTTGAAATAGTGAATGACCATTGACTGCCATGCCTTTTGTTTCTCTCATTTATGGTCGTATTGCCTTTTTCATTTTATTTGAAGTTACAGCCAAGAAAAATGTGCTCTTATTTTTGGAGTTCATTCTTTTTTTGTCATAAATATTTCAATCTTTTACTGTTTTTTGAGTTGGCATTATTGACAACTGCATTTATAAAAACAGTGCTGATCAGCATTGATCTTGTATTGTTTTGCTCCAATTACATGTACATGGTCGTAAGGGAGGTCATTGTATGTGCCCTTGGGGAGTTGCCCAGCACCTGCGGCTGAGTTAATTTAAGTATTATGTAGTAATCAATTTAGAAAATTTATTGCCTGGATGTGGCTTAGCAATAATATGAATAAATCATTCTTCATAGATATGTGCAATATGTTTCTGTATTTGTTTAAAATAGCACAAAACCCATCACTTTAGTATCGAGGCCTTATTTTTTTATTACACATTTTGAGATGATAACATGTAGTTAGTGAAAAAGGAAGTATATTTTAAAGATGTCTGCAAAGTTTTCTTTTTGTGGCATATATTTGGTTTGTAAAAAGATTTTATACCTTGTAACAACTTTTGCAATTTTGATTTGTTGGTGGGTCTCTGTGTTCACATGAGTTTGGCTTCTCTAAAACAATGTGTTTCAGTCCTCTTTGTTTGTTTTAAAATGTGTTATTCATTTTATTGTACATTTATATGTTAAAATTTTAGTTATGATGAGTTAGGGTCTTGAACTAATTTGTTTATTAATTTTATTTGGATTAAAGATATATTTATGTTTTAATTCTACCTGGTATTGTGTGGATAATTTGTTTTACATACATGTAGGTGCAATCCTTGACATCAACTGACACATACAAGCGCAGAAAGCTGGTGCTAGAGGGGAGTGGTTGCACGATAGATGTCACGTTGTGGGGGTCCCATGCGGCAAAAGAGTGGAGTCCGAGTAAAGCTGTCACGTTTGTGGGCCTCTTCAAAGGGGACGATGGGAGACTTGCGACAACCTCGTCAACAACTGTGAAGGTTGGTTCCTTTATTATTGGTCCATTTTTTATGCCTCTGCCCACCGAAGGTGGTGCCGGAGGCATTATGTTTTCGTGTTGTCCGTCTTGTTTTCGTTCTCGTGATAACTTAAGAACCGTTTGACGGATCACTTTCAAACTTGGATCATGTATGCATATGGGAGGGACAATGAACTGATTAGATTTTGGGGTCAATAGGTCAAAGGTCAAAGGTCACAGAGGTCATTGTATATGTAAAAATGGCTTGTTCTCGCGATAACTTAAGAACTGTGTGACGGATCAATTTCAAACTTGGATCATGTATGCATATGGGAGGGAAAATGAAGTGATTAGATTTTGGGGTTATTAGGTCAAAGGTCACAGAGGTCATTGTATATGTGAAAATGGCTCATTTTCGCGATAACTCAAGAACCGTTTGATAGATCAACTTCGAACTTGGATTATGTATGCATATAGGAGGTACAATGAACTGATTAGATTTTGGGGTCATGAGGTCAAAGGTCATATAGGTCATTATATCCATGAAAATGGCTCGTTCTCGTTTTGTTCTTGCAATATTTGTTAAAATGTTATGATATTTTGACATTTGGTTTGTGTATGTGAGTGGGGATTAAATAATTCGACTTTGGGGGTATAATGTCATTGTCAAAGGATATGAGATCATTTTATTTATATATATGGGTTGTTTTATAGTATGTTTAGAACTGCATGATGAAATTTATATTTGATATCATACATGTATTTGGTGACAATTTGGCAGGGATATAATTTCGCATATTTGGCTATAACTCAGTCCTTTTTTCATCTATTACCCCAGTTTTGGTGTCAAACCCTAAAATAAACAAATGTCTTTACACTAACACAAATATAATATCATTTTGGATTTGTGTTGTATGGGTTTTAGTCTTGCATACATGTAAGTATGATTTACATTGCACCTTTAAGTGTACATACTTTTATATTTGTTATTAGCTTTTGTTATCTTGGTCTGGTAGTTCTCATAGTCTAGTAATTTAGGTTTGTTAGGTTTTCTATTTGATATATAGTAGTTTTGAATGTCATGTAATAAAAATGTTCCTCCCTCCTTGCCCAAACTTTCTATATTTGTTGTCATATGTTTAAAGAAAAATTTAAAATTAGGGCTGCAGTATATATTTTAGAAGTCATATTAGGTATTTAGTTAGATATTATGTGTGTTTCTAATTCTGATACGTTGGATATATTTAGATGTACTTGGGCTTATTTAATTATCATGGTTTTGGTAATATTCTTTTATTATAGTTTTCTGGAGCGACAGGTGAGAGGGATGAGATCATTGCAATCTCTAATTTGGATAGTGGGTAAGAATACTTTATATATTTTTGTTTGTTGAATGTAATGTTGTTCTTTTTTGTTAATGTTGTCTTTTTGATAGTCCAACGCATGGTCAAAAATAAATCATTTTCACAACATACAAACTTGGGGTTAAGGGTCATCGAGTTATGGATTCAAAATTGTTGTAAACGTCATGAATGCTCCAAATCACCCAATGACCAAACCAGAGTATGTTTTTAGGACATGATGTCATTACATTCATGCAAATATGGTTATCTCCCTCAATATTGGTCTGTTTTCGCCCATCTTTTAATATGTTATAGCGTAGACAATCATCTTTCTAAAAGATGCTCAAAATTTTTCATTTAGACAACGACATCATGGTCTCATTTGGCAATATAAACGGGTATGTCATTTGTAATATTTTTGCATATGTTGTCTACGTGACTTAACATTTTTAGGCATCTATATCTCTAAATTGACACAGTCAATTTAACTGAATTTCAAAATCAGCCATATGTCTACTATTTTTAATTTCTAACACATCCCAGTACACAAGGCAAGATCGAATTGCTCTTGTCATTGCATTCTATTTTAATTATCAATGTACGGACATCGTTCCCGAGAACGATTCCATTTTTAGTTATGTTGAATTGTTGTTGTCCTTGGTTCAATGGCAGCAACTTGTATGTTTTCTATTCCCATATGGATCATGCATTCTGCTTGGGGTAAGGAGTTGGGATTTTATGGAACTTTAAATTTTTGGTAATATTTATTATTTTTTTATATCTTGCTATTGTATTTCTTATTTTTAGGTTTCCTATTGAAGTTGTTTTGGAGAGCGGGATTGTTCTCAGCGTCAACGAAGACATCACATTTGATTTTGTTTCTGCCTGTAAATCTCTGCCTGTAACAGTACGTTATAGTACTACAACATCTGGTGCAGTTGTGTTTTTGGAGCTGGATGAGGACAAGTAGATGAGACTTTTGATTTGTTTATACTAGGGGGTATTGTTCTGTAGCAGGTATAATATTTTGTTTTAAATTTCTTTTAAATCATTTTATTTCTTTATTTTCTGATAATCTAAAATAATGGGCAAGACTGATTGGGCTGCTTTTTCTGCATATAATTTACAGAGCTTTTTATTTGTTGTTGGTTGAATTTTTTTGTTATGGTCCATTTTAAAGATGTTGGTTAAAATTTTGGGGGTTTTAATAATGTGAATGCCTTTCGGTTTTGTGATATCATTTAAATAATTTAAATTTTTTGTGACAATTAGATGTTATAAGAGACACAAGGTCTATAGATAATTGGTGAACTTTAGTTTATTATTAGTGTCTTTTACATCAAAGTTGGTATTTTGGTTAGTGTTTTTTTGCCGTATGTTATATTTTAAATGTAATTTTATATAGTGTGTCACAAGACACCTGTTCTTGTGTAGTGTGTGTCAGATGGAAAAACAACATGTTGCTGTTTTCATTACATTTTAACTTATTCATAAAGGTGGAAGCTAAGGTTAATGTTGTATCATGTATTGATTATGGGTTCCAATGACATAGGAGTTATGACATCCAGAAAAGTATATATATGATAGATTGCATTAGTGCTGTATCTTGGAGCTGTGTTTGTTTTGGATAATTGGAATGGCTGATCAAAGGCGATGATAAGCAAAATTGGCTAAAACTTTGCAAAAATATAAAATAATCATAAATCAAAAAGAATTGAAATGCTCTAAAACTGTCTGTATATGGGGCAAAACTTACAAAACATATATAAATAATCCCCAAAACTTTTCTAAGATATCATTTTCCATGATATAAAGTTTATTCCTTTTTAAAAATAAAAAATATTAGACCAGTTTTGAGTGTGGCATGGTGCAAGTTTTTCAACCCCACGTGTAGAAATCTGTGTTTGACAAACAGAAAGGAAAGTTATGTCAAAAGTCAAATTGACTTTAGAATGTCACTTTTCAATATTTAAATAATGAAAAATCTTACAGATTTATTGACTCCTGATGATATGTATCTGGATGTGATGTTTTATTCTGTCATCATTGTTGTTGGCTTCCCAATTGATAGAAATATATTGACCTTTGTTTCAAGAAATAAAAGAAAATGTGTTTAAAAGAATGGACAGGTCATTATGCGAAAGACAGACTACATATAAAAAAAATCCTGTAGTATCTGCATATATTTACTACGGTAAAATAGTTCAGTATCTGATCTTGTATTTGAAATTTTTGTGTGGGTAGTGATCACATGACATTGATATACAGGATAGGTAACTAAATTATTTTGCAGAGTAGGTGTATGCGGATACTAAGGTGATTTTTTTATATAGTCTATTTTTTGCATAATTTCCTGTCTGCCCTATCAACATAATTTATTTTTTTTTTACAAAGGAAAATGACTTATTTGTTTTTATAAAATGGAAAGTTAGCGACGATGATGATGGAATAAAGACGTTTAATCTAGGTTTTTATCATTGAAGGATCAGTGTATCTGTAAGTTTTTTTTTAATTTAAATATTGAAAAGTGTCATTTTAAAGTCATTTCATCACACATAACATATTTCTGTTTATTCAGCAGAGATTTCTATGGGGTCTTGGAAACATGCATCATGCCTTGATTGAAAACTAGTCAATTTTTTAAAGTGGAGTAAATGTCATAACATGAGAAATGACATCTTAGTAGTGTTTTGGATTTTATTTATGAATGTTTTGTAGTGTTAACTTATGTATAGATTTTCTTAAGCATTTTAATATTTCTATATTTTTGTTTTATTCATGTTTTTTTGTTGATTTTTTTCTGTTTTTTTTTCCCCGTAAAGAATGGTGATCAGCAAAGATTGGGCAATCAGCTGTGATTGGATTGGCATTAGGGCTTGATATGATAATTGGTTTCAGCATTGGATTGTCTGTTAGAAGGTTTCTGGAGGGTCTTTTGTCCTTTTTTAATAATTACGTAATATGGTATATTGTTCTTCAATGTGCCACATATTGGCAATATCCGCACAGTAGCTTGTGTACAAATTCTCATATGGGCAATTTAAACACACGTGAGAATTTGAAATCTAAGGACGTTCACATTATGGTATATTATATTCATTAGCATGCTTTTTATGTTCAATATTACACAATATTTCTAATGTTTGGATTTGTTCATGGTTTGGTATGTTTTGTACCTGTGTGCTATCAAAGTTATCTTCTACTTATCTAGATTTGCATACTTGTATTATGATATCATGATATATGATCTTATTAAATAGTTTTGGAGGGGAGTGTCTCAAATAATAATTGAAAAAGCGTAATATATCCATATGAAGAATTTCTATATGATATGAAATACATATTTCATGTCATATATCTAGTGGTTTCTTTCCAAAGGTTTAATGGGGTGTCATGGTATAGTCAAAGAGATTTATTTTATCAGCTGATTTTTTTTGTATGCTAAATGTATAGTAGTAATATTTTTTTTAGTCATGTGCATTCAAAAGTTGTGATGTCAACCTCACCATGTCTCAAAGGTTTATAACTGTTGCTTTCAATACTTGCCTCTTTAATGTATTTATGGTCTGAAATAAGGAATGGGTAATATCATTAATACTAATGCCAAAACTAGTTTATGTCAGAACTTGCCTTCTTCATATACAGATATGTTACAATATAGATGTCAAGCCAAAGTTATGAATCAAACTTGTCATTGGGTTGGGGCTTCTTCCGTTTGTTGCATCAACTCAGTAGAACAGCAGTAGGGCCTATTTATTTGCACAGTGCTTCTATATTTCAAAGGATTATTATAGTAGGACGTTTTGATTGTATAAATGCAATCATTCCTCATATATCCATAATAAATATAAAAGGATTTTGATGTGTTGTATTATCATGTAGTGTGTTTTAATAAATGAGGTAAAAAAATGTAATATCACATTTCCAAAGCAGCACATATAATTTTATGTGATTTATTGTCACTATTTTTTAAAGATGTTGAGGAAAGCTGGTTTTATTGGGATAGTCTTGTTCTGGTTTATGAGGAGAATCACACCAAATTTGTTTTTTGTTTTGGTTGAAATGTTGTATCATGGCTTTTTAAAATATTTATTAAGCTATATTAATTGTTCCTGGGGTATGTAAAGGGAGTTCTACATTTTGACGGTTTTCATATATTTAGTGAGATATTGCTTCACATATTATCACTTGTTTTTGTTTAAATGAAGAATTTCATGTTTTTATTCTTTAAAAATATTCTCATGTATAGTTGTGATATAATCATTTAGTGATTTTTGTTGTTGATTGGGCCTTATGTGCTCTAAATTAATTCATTTAATATTCAGGTCTTTCATATCTTAAAAATGTAGTATCACAAAAAAAAATCTTTTTTAATGTTTTTATGCATTTTTGGGCTTCAATAAACACAAATTTGATTTTAATAGTTTTCGAAGAAACGGTTAATCTGCAGTAGATATAGGAACTTATGTTTTTCCCAGGTATATTTCAGTCTATCTTGTGATCTAAGTTGAGGGCCATTATTATTAATTATTAATGTTTTTTGTAGGTGTTCTCATGAAAAATTATTGAGTATGTCTAGATAAAAGAATACTGATTTGCACATGTGTTTTTAGTGTGCTTAATAGACATTGTAATACGGTTACATTACATGTTAAAAATTTTATTGGTTTAGTTGGTAAACAACGTATTGATGATATTACAACAATAACGATTACTTTAATTCCTCTTGTAAAAATATCAAATTGCATAAAGGAATATTCTACTGAAAATGATTTTGGTAGTTTTAAAAGAGTGTTGGGTTACGTATGTTACACAGACTCCATGTAAGGTACGTCACAAAATGTAGGGTCAGTTGTATTTCATCACTCCATTGTCAAAAAAAGTACAAAGAAACAGTGAACTATTTCCCAATGGGATAAGGGTTGTTCTACTAGAAGAGTGCAAAGAATCCTAAAGCTGTACATTTTCTAATTCTTATGGACACCAATAATCAGAAATGTTTGCCAGTATCATATTTATGCACATGTATGTATATAGCAGAGATGTTTTTAAATTTATATGTCATTATCCTTTTTTGGAATGGTTTTTACCAGGGTTGTTGTTACAGTATTTTGCGCATGTTGTTTTATCCAACTTTATTTTGTTTGGGTATTTTTAGTTGTACAATATTTTTTTATTGTATAGTGGTTTTCTGTTTAAATCATGTCTAAACCATGATATAGTCATTTTAATACGGTTCTTGAATATCATTTGGTTCTTAGTTGTAGTTTGTTATTGAGTAGTTTAGTTGAATGAAAATATATTTGCAAAATTTGGATACACATATGGTTTTTGAAATTCTTTTCATCTATTATATATCAGGGGGTGTGTTGATTGCTGTATTTTGCAGAGTATTTAAACAAAAGTGTATATTGTTATCTATTCATAATGTGTAGTGATAATGGTTATACACTCTGCACATCTTAAATGTTTCATAAAGCATTTTTACAACTCAATTATTATTCACACAAGTGTTGTTTTGTAAACAACATATTATGCACAAATATGTTATGCATTATATTAATAATAAATTGGTTTCATGAAAGTAGGTTTCATTTGAGGGCAAAAAAATTGTTATACAAGGTACCAAAAGAGCTTGTAATTAATTATTTGTATGATGTGTGTTTGACCCTAAAAATGAATAATAGGTAGTATGCAAATTTCCAAAATCTTTTACTTGTCTTTGTGCAAAAATTCAAGATTTTTTTTTTCATTTTGTATTCTAGAGGGGGTGTGAATATCATGAAAATCATAACGTAAAAGATATTGGTGATGTTGTTTTTTAATGAATGGTCATATTTGGGGATCTCTTGTCATATTCTACATTTGGATGTTAGTTTACTCACATTGTGTAGTTTATCTTTGAAAATAGATATTAATGTTCAAAATTTGTTGTACCTTGTATCATAGCATAAGCATTATAATATGAGAATAAATTATATTATTACAATTTATTCCCCATATTTTACTTAAAGCCCCTCGCAAGTCGGAGATCGTGGGGAATGCGCGTTTTTCTTGAGCTCCATTGACTCATACACAATCTACAGTGAGGCTTACGCAAGGGTCGGCCTACTGGGGATTAACATTCGGACAGCACGAACATGACGAAGTTTACCGAATCCAGTCAGTCAATAGAATCAGTAGCTTCGGATAAGTTTATAGACTCTCAACGGGTCTCTTCGTATTAATTCAAAGAGAGGACTTGTATAATACTCCATTTCAAAAACAAAACATAGATTAGATTTACTTCGGACTTCTGGTTAGTTAGTCTAGCCATGAAGGATTTACCGGATTAGCACCAGACGGGTTGGCGCTGAAGATTACGCAACACGCCTCAGGCTCTGATTGGAATGTTATTATTTCATCCGAGATAAGGTGATTTCCCCATGTTTTATCAATTACGAGTCCCTTTAACATCATACGCCTAGGACAATATTTAGGAGAATAAATCTGGATATATATTTACTGTGATATGTGATAAATGCTTTGGAGATTTATTTGTGCTGAGTGTATACATTCTGTTTTCTTCTATCCTTTGTGTGATAGACTATATTAGGCATTTTATTAAGGGTTTTTTTTAATGTAATATTGCAAATTTGTTCTAGAAAATTGTAATATTTTTAAGACATTTTATTTTGTGTTTGATATGTTTGTTTGTGTGCTACATTTTACCATGTTTTTTTAGCAAATCAAGTTGTAATAAATACAGATTTTCATATTTTATGTGTGAATATGTTGTCTAATTTGAATTTGTATTTATTCATTTGTTTGAGTGTATGGTGTATTATTTGTAAATTTGCATAGTGTGTTTGTTGTGATCATATGGTATCGCACATGCGCACGTTATATCTTGAACCGTTTTGGTTCCGGGTTGACCGACCCCCCGTGGGGCCTGGGTCACACAACCCCAATAGAATTTGCGAAAGACTTGGTGGAAAACGAAACAGACACAAAATATCCTATTTTTAGCCTCATTTTGGACCAGTATTGTGCATTTGATGTTAATTTTCTGCTGTTGCGAACATAATAAGAAGTTCCTCCACCAGGTTTTGTTGCTGCTCTGTCAATTTTATGTGAGTATCTATCTGTTTTCAATAAAATGGTTCTAATTTATATTTTCGTATCCCACGAGCAGTGCCTCTTGATCAATCAGTCCCCGTTGCTTCGTGACGGAGTCTGGTCGGTCTACATGTAGCTCATGTGTACGTGTAGCTGTGTAAACGTGTGGGCGGTATGCTTTTGGAGTTTTGCACGTGCACAGCTGGAACTGTGACCTGACGAAATAGGGCAAGAGTAGCCGATGATGGTGGTAACATGTGCATTGTGTGTGCTTGGGCTTTTATTTATTCCGTCTGGCTCGAATTCATAAAGGTGGTTTTGAAACGGTCAAGATATGCGCTAAATTAAAGGGGAATCCAACCCAAGGAGAGAATCAACCTTACAGGAAAGAGGAAAATGAGAGGAGCAATCTAAAAAAAGTTTCATCAAAATCGGTTATAAAATAAGAGAGTTATGGAAGTTTGAAAAGTCTAGTTGTTCCTTCTATGGGGATCCTCAAATTGGCATCATCGGCTTCAAAATGGCCGATCTTATGTACAACTCTCCATTCATTTTGTACACAAATTTTCAGATTTTCCCCATTTTCTCTCAAAATTTGTCTTCTTTACTTCTGAGCTCAAAATATGTCATGGGAAAATAGATTTCACACAACATATGTTGAGCTCAGAAGGAGGTAAGATATATTTCGAAAGAAAATGGGGAAAATCTGAAAATTTGTGTACAAAATGAATGGAGAGTTGTCCATGAGATCGGCCATTTTGAAGCTGATGGTGCCAATTTGAGGATCCCCATAGAAGGAACAACTAGACTTTTCAAACTTCCATAACTCTCTTATTTTATAACCGATTTTGAAAAAAATGCTACTCCTTCGCCATTTTTCATCCGATTTCGATTCTGTTTGCTTTATGTGATAGCACTAGGTGAGGACTACAAAACTTCTTCACTGAGTTTTGACTTTTGACCCCTTTGACCTTTAACCTTTATTTTTGACCTATATTGTTAATTGGCTAAAAAATGCTACTCCTTCGCCATTTTTCATCCAATTTTGATTCCGTTTGCATTATATGATAGCACTAGGTGAGGACTACAAAACTTCTTCGCGGAATTTTGACTTTTGACCCCTTTGACTTTTGACCTTGACTTTTACTTATGTTGTACATTGGCTACAAAATGCTACGCCTTCACCATTTTTCATCCGATTTCGATTCCGCTTGCTTTATGTGATAGCACTAGGTGAGGACTACAAAACTTCTTCATGGATTTTTGACTTTTGACCTTTGACCTTGATTTTTGACATATATTGTTAATTGGCTAAAAAATGCTACTCCTTCGCCATTTTTCATCCGATTTCAATTCGCGCTTGGCTTTATGTGATAGCACTAGGTGAGGACTACAAAACTTATCACATAATTTGACTTTGACCCGTTGACTTTGAACTTGATTTTTGACCTAATTGTAATTGGCTAAAAATGCTACTCCTTCGCCATTTTTCATCCGATTCGATTCTGTTTGCTTTATGTAATAGCACTAGGTGAGGACTACAAAACTTCTTCACGGAATTTTGACTTTTGACCCCTTTGACCTTGACCTTGATTTTATTATATTGTACATTGGCTACAAAATGCTACTCCTTCACCATTTCTCATCCAATTTTGATTCCGTTTGCTTTATGTGATAGCACTAAGTGATGGCTACAAAACTTCTTCACAGAATATTGACCTTTGACCTTGATTTTGACCTATATTGTTAATTGGCTACAAAAATCCTACTCCTTCGCCATTTTACATCCGGTTTCGATCCGTTTGCTTTATGTGATAGCAATAGGTGAGGACTACAAAACTTCTTCACAGAATTTTGACTTTTGACCCCTTTGACTTTGACCTTGACTTTGACCTATCTTGTACATTGGCTATAAAATGCTACTTCTTCGCCATTTTTTACCTGATTTTGATTCGTTTGCCTTAAGTGATAGCACTGTTTGATTTGGCGCCCCCCTACATGTTGTAAATTTAAGGTCGATTTAGAGGCCGCTAAGTTTAAGTCGATTTGCGTCCCACCTATGTTGAAGGTCAATTTGGCGCCCCTATGTTTAAGCTCAAATTTGGCGCCCTTAGTTTATTAGCGTTGCTTAGTTTACTGTCGATTTGACGCCCCTAAATTTTTTTAAGGGCGCCCCCTTCCCCTCTCCCTTTTTCAATTTGGCGCCCTTACTTAGTTTAGGTCGATTCGGTGCCCTAAGTTTATATCAATTCGGCGCCCCTAAATTTAAGGTCGATTTGGCACCCCTATAAGTTTGAGGTCAATTTGGCGCCCTAAATTTAAGGTTGATTGGCGCCCCTAAGTTTAAGGTCAATTGGCACCACTTAGTTTACTGTCGATTTGGCGCCCCCCTAAATTAGAGCTCAATTTGGCGCCCCCTAAATTAAAGGTCAATTTGGCGTCCCCCTAAATTTAAGGTCGATTTGGGCGGCCCTATAAGTTTAAGGTCAATTTGGTGCCCTTAGTTTACTGTCGATTTGGCGCCCCTAAATTTAAGGTCGATTTGGCGCCCCTAAGTTTAAGGTCATTTGGTGCCCCTTGGTTTACTGTCGATTTGGCGCCCCCCCCCCTAATTTAAAAGTCGATTGGGCGCCCTTAAGTTTAAGGTCAATTTGGCGCCCCTTAGTTTACTGTCGATTTGGCGCCCCCCCCCTCTTTTTAAGGGCGCCCCCTTCCCCCTCTCCTTTTTTTTTCCTTCCTCTCTCTCTCTCTCTCTTTTCTTTTTTTTTTTTTTTCTTCTTCTCTTTTCCCCTTTTTTCCTTCCTCTGAGTCTTCTCCCCTTTTTTCCCTTTCTTTTTTTTCTCCTTTTTTCTTCTTTCCTTTTTTTTTTTTCTCCTTTTTCTCCCTTTTTCTTCCTCTTTTCGGCGCCCCTGCTGCGAGCCCCGCCGGGGGGCCGGGGCCCGTAAAGCCCCCCCCCCAGAATACGCACATGCTGATTGGGAGATATAATGCTTAAAATTTCACGTAAATTTACAGCGACTTCATTCTTAAAAAGATTTATTCTGTGTTGAATCTATATTAATTTTAATATGATTTTTTTTTTAATATGAGTCCCTGCAAATAAGGTTTTAGAGCAAAATATAATCATGCCTCCGTCATGACTTTCCCAACTAACTTACACGGATTAACACTACCATCATTGATTTGACAAGATGGTCATGTCACATTTCCTCGAAAATTCCTTATTTATCGAAATTCAATGGCTAAAAGACCAGAAACTTCCTTAAAATAAAATCAATATATATTGAAGAGACAGAATATTTAAGAATCGATGATGTAAGCATTGAATTGTTTGCAATATTTACAGTCTACTAATTTAGTTTGGCTTAATTCTTACACACGCAACAGGATGGGGTAGTGTATATCAGTCTGGCAGGAGCAAATGGAATATACAGTCGTCTCTCGTAAGACTGCTGCTTTTATCACAAATGCAAAATCTGTCAAATTCATTGCAACAAGGTCGAATCTACAAAATAATGTTATTTCATTCTGAACAATATCTAAAACCATGAAAAACAAGTTCACATACTGTAACTGAAGAACTAAGGAGCTATTTCATCCAAAAGTTTGGACGAATTATTGTTATAGCTAACGGATGAAATTATCTCGGGATCTGCACAGCACAATAATATAAAGACTTACAAAACCAAATGAACAATTTCAAGATTATGATAACCTGACAATATAGATATATAGGATTATTGGTTACAATCATTTGTCATATATGACAACAAAACTAAAAGTGTGATTTGAACAGTCCACAATGAAAACAATGTCACTTTGTTTTATTATCTTTCTTTTTTTCACTCACTCTCGTGCTGAGGATACTTCTAATTATATGTTAATATAATGAAAGATAATACATCATTGGAACGGATTAACATAAATATATAGATAAATGGTAGAGGAACAGTCGGCAAGAGATATCACCTTTGACCAGTTAGTCAGGGCCTGGGGAGAAGCATGAGATGAGAAGAGAGAAAGAAAGTTTTCAAGAATCAGAATGTGCAATGTACGCGATATAGCACAGTGCACGATACGTGCATACATACAGTGGACACGGTATGGGTGCCCAAGGTGTGACGTCATAATCTCGACGCGAAGGCGGGGTACCGCTGAAGCCTGAAAATGGGAGCCCTTCTTTGAAAGGTGATAACTCCCGATCTAAAACAGATTTTGACAAGGGGTTTAGATATTCTGAATCAGTAAAGATTTTTTGTTGCAGTGGTATGAATTTTGTTGCAATTAAAAGCAGTTTTGACTCTCTAGTTGTCTACTTTAACACAGACTATTCTGAATCAGGCCTTAACCATCAATTTTGAAGCCGTAGTTGGGATATTTTTGTGTAGAAAGTAATGTTTTAGGTGATTTTTAGGGCCAACAATCAACATTAACTGGTATCCCTGTAATACGTTATAGGTGTTCGAAATATTTTTATGCTTCCGTTCACCATAGGTGTTGCTGGAGGCTTTATGTTTATGGGTTGTCTATCCGTAAGAGTTTTGCTTTGTCCATCTGTCTGTTTGTATGTCTTGTTTCATTCTTCACATAACTTAAGAATTGATTGACTACGGTAATGAACTTCAGAATTTTTGTGAACATGCATATGGGAGGGGGAATGAAGTGATTGTTTTGGGGGGTTATGAGATTAACATTCAAGGTCACAGAGTTCAATAAAATACATAGAAATGGCTTGTTCTTGCATTCAGCAAATCATGTTATCAAAATATTGTGCAGCTCTAGTGAAAGTTGATTGGTTATTGATTGTATTCTTGTTAAATAAATCTGTCTTGTTTTGTATTTTTGCAGGTTCTGTAGATGCTCAAGACTTCTGAGAGAACAGTCAGTGGTCACTGAGAAAGTTCAAGTTCCAGTTTTTAGGAAAAGAGGATTTGCAGCCTTTTTGTTTGTGTAGGTATATTGATAACAGGGATAGCTTATTCCACTCTTTAACACAGACTATTCTGAATCAGGCCTTAACCATCAATTTTCAAGCCCTAGTTGGGACATTTTTGTGTAGAAAGTAATGTTTTAGGTGATTTTCGGGGCCAACAATCAACATTAACTGGTATTCCCGTAATACGTTATAGGTGTTCGAAATATTTTTATGCTTTCGCTCACCATAGGTGTTGCTGGAGGCTTTATGTTTATGGGTTGTCCATCCGTACGAGTTTTGCTTTGTCCATCTGTCTGTTTGTATGTCTTGTTTCATTCTTCAGATATTTAAGAATTGATTGACTACGGTAATGAACTTCAGAATTGTCGTGAGCATGCATATGGGAGGGGGAATGAAGTGATTGTTTTGGGGGGTTATGAGATTAACATTCAAGGTCACAGAGTTCAATAAAATACATAGAAATGGCTTGTTCTTGCATTCAGCAAATCATGTTATCACAATATTGTGCAGCTCTAGTGAAAGTTGATTGGTTATTGCTTGTATTCTTGTTAAATAAATTTGTCTTGTTTTGTATTTTTGCAGGTTCTGTAGATGCTCAAGACTTCTGAGAGAAGAGTCAGTGGTCACTGAGAAAGTTCAAGTTCCAGTTCTTAGGAAAAGAGGATTCGCAGCCTTTTTGTTTGTGTAGGTATATTGATAACAGGGATAGCTTATTCCACACTTTAACACAGACTATTCTGAATCAGGCCTTAACCATCAATTTTCAAGCCCTAGTTGGGACATTTTTGTGTAGAAAGTAATGTTTTAGGTGATTTTCAGGGCCAACAATCAACATTAACTGATATCCCCGTAATATGTTATAGGTGTTCGAAATATTTTTATGCTTCTGCTCACCATAGGTGTTGCTGGAGGCTTTATGTTTATGGGTTGTCCATTCGTACGAGTTTTGCTTTGTCCATCTGTCTGTTTGTATGTCTTGTTTCATTCTTCAGATAACTTAAGAATTGATTGACTACGGTAATGAACTTGAGAATTATCGTGAGCATGCATATGGGAGGGGGAATGAAGTGATTGTTTTGGGGGGTTATGAGATTAACATTCAAGGTCACAGAGTTCAATAAAATACATATAAATGGCTTGTTCTTGCATTCAGCAAATCATGTTATCACAATATTGTGCAGCTTTAGTGAAAGTTGATTGGTTATTGATTGTATTCTTGTTAAATAAATCTGTGTTGTTTTGTATTTTTACAGGTTCTGTAGATGCTCAAGACTTCTGAGAGAACAGTTCGTGGTCACTGAGAAAGTTCAAGTTATAGTTTTTAGGAAAAAAGGATTTGCAGCCTTTTTGTTTGTGTAGGTATATTGATAACAGGGATAGCTTATTCCACTCTTTAACACAGACTATTCTGAATCAGGCCTTAACCATCAATTTTTAAGCCCTAGTTGGGACATTTTTGTGTAGAAAGTAATGTTTTAGGTGATTTTCGGGGCCAACAATCAACATTAACTGGTATCCCCGTTATACGTTATAGGTGTTCAAAATATTTTTATGGTTCTGCTCACCATAGGTGTTGCTGTGCTTTGAGTAAGAATCACATTGGATTTATTGAATCACATTGAAGTTCTTGAATCACATCGATCTTATTGAATCGTATTAAATAACATTGAATACTTGTATAACATTGAAGTTATTTAATCACATTGAAGTAGTAGTACATTCACCTATAAAATAACTTTGGATCTTTTCAACTATACTGAAATTGTAGAATGTTATTGTAGCTATTAATTATATTGGAATCATTGAAGTTATTTGAAGTGAAGTGATTAAATCCTATTGGATCTATTGAACTACGTTGGATTTATTGTATGACATTGATACTACATTGAATAACATTGAAAATATTGAATATCATTGGAACTATTAAATCATATTCATGTTATTGAATCATATTGAGATAACATTTTTAGTTGTCTAGTGCATGTCAGATTGTTAGGGGCTGCCTTTGTTAAGTTTTAATTGTTAAATTTGTTTTAAGTTGGAATTAACATTTGTATTTTTTCTCTCCCTTCCCCCTCTCAATTCATCTTTTCATTTTCCATATCTCAGATGAGATCCTGCTCTTAGAAGAATCTGAGAGTGTACCTCACTCAGTTTGAGTGTGTCTTTATCCATTTTCCTTATCTCAGAAGAGATCCTGCTCTCAGAAGAGTCTGAGAGTGTACCTCACTCTGTAAGAGTGTGTCTTTACTTCTTGACCACACATTTTCATCAAATTAAGCGATTGTTGTGTCTCTATCCATTTTCCTTATCTCAGAAGAGATTCTGCTCTCAGAGTCCGAGAGTGTATCTTACTCTCCGAGAGTGTACCTCACTCGGTTTGAGTGTGTCTTTATTTTCCTTATCTCAGATGAGATCCTGCTCTCAGAAAACTCTGTGAGTCTTGAATACCAAGGAGACGGATGTCTTCTGTACAAATATTCTGAGTTACAATTTGAATTACGATTACAAAGTTACAAATTGAGTATGATTACAAAGTAACAATTTCTCAAACTGAGCTTCCAAGATAGTTGTCTTGATCTATGCTACTGCTTTCTTCTTCTAGTATCTGCCTGATACTATCTGAATCCATTTCTTCTTATCACAAGAGTGATTCCTTCCAAGACAAAAGTGTTGTTATATGCTTTCATTTTCTATTTTCTTTGTAATACTATCTAAATCTAGTTTTTCTTATCACACGAGTGATTCATTTTTAGACAGAAGTTTTGCTATATTCTTTTAATTCTATTTTCTTTCTAATACCATCTGAATCTTTTGTTTTTCTTATCACACTAGTGATTCTTTATAAATATAAGTCAGAAGCCTTGTTATATGTAATTGAATATCACTGCTCTCACTTTTTAAACATATCTAAATCTGTTCGTTTTTTGTCATAGTAGATTTTTTCAAAACATATTCTTGTTATATGCTATAGAAATAGCATTCTTTTGGCTTGTTTTATGTGATTAAATCTGTTTCCAATTTTTTATCACACATTTTGTTTTGGATTCTTTGTAATTCCATAGTCATTTTTTGCGCCATAAAATTAAAATATATCAAAATAAAAAAGAATTGAGAATTTTCAAGAGAACCAAAGAATATAGCAGAAAATCAAGAAAGTTACAGAAAAAAGAAATAGAATAATACGAAAATAAAGAGAAACAATACATAGAGTTGATAAACGCAAAGGAAAAAGTCACATCAGGGTAGCTTTTGTTTAGAGATTGGAAAATTGTTTGATTAAGCTTTTCTGCTTTGGTTATACTATTGAAAATTATTAAAAGAGTGCCTATTATACTTAAGACAAATATTAAGAGTGATTTAATTTCAAGTAATTTTGATTAAAGAGAGATTGACAAAAAAGGCCACTAGGAATAATCTAGAATAAGAGTTTGAACTTCATTTGATTGATTGGTGAGAGAATAAGAGAGATATTTTAATTAGATTATAGAGTTATACAACAGTGTGCTTATTTGATACAAGAGGTAGATATACACAAATTAGGTGACAATTATACAAAGTGTTCACAGCACAATAATTATAGAGAGTTGGATTGCAGAGAAGTAAAGATAGACTCTGTTGTAAGATAGTTGTAGAATATAATTATCTTTGGTTTTTTGGAGAGAGAAAAAAAGGCTGTTTCAAAATAGTTCTGTAGAAGTGTTGTTGATTGATAAGAAATAAATCAGTTGTGTCTGCATATACGACTCTCCTACTTTCTTAAGTGTCTTATGATTAAATATTAAAGTGTTTTACATTAAAAGAAATTTTGATTAAAGAGAGACTGACAAGAACAAGTGAGAGGATTAATCTGTTTTAAGTGCTTGAAATTGGTTTGATTGTTTGAAGAGAAAATAAAAAAGACATTTGGCCAAGAAAGAAACTAAAGAGAAAAATTAAGAGATTAAAGAGGAAATTAAGAGAATAAAGAAAGTATTAGACTAAAGAGAAAATAAAAAGACTGAAGGAAAAATTAAGAAACCAAAGATAAAAATAAAGAGACTAAAGATATTAAAAGCCTGAAGAGAAAATCTACAGAGAGTTTTATAGATTAATTGTTTATGGAACACCATTAATAAAATAAGGAGATAATTAATAAAGTAAGCAGATATTTCTGCCGTAACTATCCAGAAAGAGGATTTTTGTTTGTTTTAAATTTTCAAGAATAGCCTTGCACTTACATGTAAAACATATCTTGTTGGACTGTAAACTTTTAATATTGTGCATTTTATGTTTATTGCAATAAAGAGATTGAAAATGGCTACCACTCAATTCAGCTCTATTGTTCATGAGATTCTAAGCATGCTTTCCAGTTACACTTCGATGATCAACACAGATGTTGATGAATGTTATCATTGCATGGATAAGATCAATAAAAGTGACAACTATGTAAC
>CALNVZ010002421.1:27876-50956 GCA_940671915.1 Paracentrotus lividus | reverse complement strand
ATTTAAATATTGAAGTATATACATGTATCTCGTTATAATGAATAAATATCAATAAACTTTGGGTATATGTTTAAAACCATATGTCACATTATTGTTTTCTGAAACTTTACTGCGCTTGAATTGCGTGCAAAAATGAGTGAGTGCCCAGACATGGGCACGAGATCTAGGCCTATAATTCTGTATTCAGTTTTGCTACACAAAAGACAAGACCCCGTCTAAAAATTGTAAAAAACAAGTCGATCGATCTCATTGTTCTTGTGAATAATTTCTTAAACATTTTTGTTTCACCGACAGAATCATTAGAATATGAAGAACGAAATAACAGTGATGATTCTCAAAATAATATTTTACTATGTTATAAAATTGAGATCGAGTTTAAGGTGCGCAGACACAGGCACTTCCTTCATACGGTTCGTGTACGAGCTAACTGGTATGGCTACTACATGTATACTACATTCTCTCTACTCTACATAAAACTAAGCATGTGGGCACACGCACTCATACATGTAGGTTTAAGTCAAACAGGACATCTCTATACCACAATGCGATACTTGTACTAAAGTTATGATTTCTTACCTTGATGTAATTGTCCAGGCGTGATGCGAAATATACACTGTGTGGACGAATTCCAGGATAAAGGTCTATGCAGTCGATTTTGGGCAGACAAGCATGCATGCTGCTTTTGAATCAGAAATACTCGTGACCAACTAGCTACATGTATGAAACGCCATTGCAGCAGAAAGAAAGAAAGAACACCGTCGGATATCGTATCGTTCAAGCGGGCCGGCGCCGGATAACGGGCCGCGGGATGCAATTCAAATTACGCGGTACTCTTTGCTGGTTGGCTAATTAAATAGAGACTTGAGCAAATTTCACTCAACCATGCAGCAGATGAAGAAGGGGAAAAAATCGAATCAACTAAGGAAAAAACAAGCAACAAACAATCAAATGCATTAAAAAGAAAAGTATTTACCCGCCCCCCCCCTCAAAAAAAAAAAAAAAAAAAAAAAAAAAACTCTTGTAGCAATCGATGGTCTGCTAGAAATATTTATAAAATAATTATGATATCATTAAAGCATTAGAAAAGGACGTTAAAAGCAAAATATTTTAATGAAGTTTACGCAACGTTTGATGCTCTGCTCAAATGTATAAATGATATGTTTAAAACATTTTTTCTTCATCAAAGCTTTAGGCCTAACGTAAAGATGTTATCAAAATGGTTCATTGCTCTTCCGAAAATATCATGAAAGCGTTACAAAAAGGCTGTTGGTAAAATATCAAATAACATTTATATGGCACGTCATAAAAACATATATTCAACAAAGACGTTTGTATAAGAATAAAACGTATTTGAATGACCTTTTCACAATCATTGATGCTCTGCTCAAAATGTTTAAATGATATGCGGGTTTCTTCTAGGTTTCTTAACGTTGAAGATGTTGTAAAAATGTTATTTTTCTGTGAATGTTATTATGATATCATAAAAGAGTTGCAAAAAGGCTGTTGGTACTATATTTAATAACGTTTCTGAAAAAAAAATAATAAAACATATTTTACAAAGATGTTTGTGCATGTTTGTGCATCTTTAAAACGTATTTTAATGACTTTAATAGGCACAACGTTCATTGCTCTGCTAAAAATGTTTAATGGATATGTTTAAAACATTTCTTCTACATCAAAGCTATAACATTTAGAAGGTGTCATTAAAATGTTGCTTTGTCTTTCTGAAAATGTTATTTGTGATATTATGAATGGGCAAAAAGGCTGTTGGTGATAATGTTAATAACGTTTCAATCGAACGTTATGAATATATTTGACAAAGATGTTTGCTGGAGAATATAAAAAAAAGTATTTCAATAACTTTAACTCAACCTTCAATTATCTGCTCAAAATGTTTAATTGATATGTTTAAAACATTTCTTCTATACGAAAGACCATTAGTGCCACGGAGAAAAAAAACCACACTTTCTACTAATCTGTTATAACAGATTACGGTAATTCTACTAATCTGTTTAAACAGATTATAATCTGTTTAAACAGATTACGGTATTTCTACTAATCTGTTTAAACAGATTACGGTATTTCTACTTATCTGTTTAAACAGATTACGGTATTTCTACTAATCTGTTTAAACAGATTATAATCTGTTTAAACAGATTACAGTACTTCAACTAATCTGTTTAAACAGATTATAATCTGTTTAAACAGATTACGGTATTTCTACTAATCTGTTTAAACAGATTATAATCTGTTTAAATAATCTGTATTTTGACATCCTGAATTCAAATATTGCCGGCCCCCACCTGTCCGACCACCTGGTCAGCCGCCATCTTGAATTCCAAAATGGCCGCCATGAAAATCACTGAATATGCCTAACTTGAGTTAAAAATGACATATGGTACTGAAATTTGGTACAAAGATGTATTTTGACATTCTGAATTCAAATATTGCCGGCCCCTACCTGTCCGACCACCTGGTCGGCCGCCATCTTGAATTCCAAAATGGCCGCCATGAAAATCCCTGAATATGCCTAACTTGGGTTCTAAATGACATGTGGTATTGAAATTTGGTATGCAATGGTATTTTGACATCCTGAATTGAAATATTGCCGGCCCTCATCGAAGTGATCACTCAGTCGGCCGCCATCTTGAATTTCAAAATGGCCGCCATGTAAATCATCGATGTGCCTAACTTAAGTTCTAAATGACATGTGGTATTGAAATTTAGTATGCAATGGTATTTTGACATCCTGAATTAAAATATCGCCAGCCCCAATCGATTCAACCACTCAGTTGGCCGCCATCTTGAATTCCAAGATGGCCGCCATGAAAATCAATGATATGCCTAACTTGACTTATAAATGACATATGGCACTCAAATTTAAGTACACAATGGTATTTTGACATTCTGAGTTCAAATATTGGCCGGTACCAATCAACTCGACCACTCAGTCGGCCGCCAGCTTGAATTCCAAAATGGCCGCCATTGAAATCATGGAATATGCCTAATTTGAGTTATAAATTACATGTGGTATTGAAATTTGGTACAATATGGTATTTTGATACTCTGAATTTAAAAACTAGAAATCTGACCACTTGGTCGGCGTCCATCTTGAATTCCAAAATGGCCGCCATGAAAATCATTGAAAATGCATAATTTGAGTTCTAAATGACATGTCACACTGACATTTGGTATACAATTGTATTTTGAAATCCTAAACTCAAATATTGCCAACTCATAGCGATCTGACCACACAGTGATATACCATGGAAATCATGGAAAATACCTAGCACATGAAAATTAAAACACTGATGGTGGTATCTAATTTGCCATGTAATGGATTTGAGATTTGAGACAGATTCAAGACAATATGACGGAGACGTCTCAGAGAGGTTTCATTAGTCTCCGCGACATCTTATGAGTTTCTGCGACGTCTCATGAGAAAACAGAACATGTTCATGTCTATGATTTTTTTTTTTCGTCGTGGAGAAGTCGTCATTTACAACTCATGACAGGCTTTACAGATTTTCAACATTGTAATTGCTGCTTTAAAATGGCGGCCAATATTATATTCAGTCATGTATAAATTCAAGATATATATAGGCTCATCTGAAATTAGCTTGTCAGTTTAGGGTTATCATTTAGAATATGCAAGTCTGGCATTTTCCATAATTGTCATGGTTGCCATCTTGGAATTCAAAATGCCGACCGACTGACTGGTCGGATCGATGGGGCCAGCGACATCTGAATTCAAGAGGTAAAAATACAACATTTCAGTATCACATGTCATCTAGAACTCAAGTTAGGCATATCAGTTATTTTCTTGGCGGCCGCCTGAGTGGGGACTGCTGCCGCCGATATTTGAATTCAGGATGTCAAAATACCAATGTTTTCCAAATTTCAATACAACATGTCATTTATAACTCAAGTTAGGCATATTCCATGATTTCAATGGCGGCCATTTTGGAATTCAAGCTGGCGGCCGACTGAGTGGTCGAGTTGATTGGTGCCGGCCAATATTTGAACTCAGAATGTCAAAATACCATTGTGTACTTAAATTTGAGTGCCATATGTCATTTATAAGTCAAGTTAGGCATATCATTGATTTTCATGGCGGCCATCTTGGAATTCAAGATGGCGGCCAACTGAGTGGTTGAATCGATTGGGGCTGGCGATATTTTAATTCAGGATGTCAAAATACCATTGCATACCAAATTTCAATACCACATGTCATTTAGAACTTAAGTTAGGCACATCGATGATTTACATGGCGGCCATTTTGAAATTCAAGATGGCGGCCGACTGAGTAATCACTTCGATAGGGGCCGGCAATATTTCAATTCAGGATGTCAAAATACCATTGCATACCAAATTTCAATACCACATGTCATTTAAAACCCAAGTTAGGCATATTCAGGGATTTTCATGGCGGCCATTTTGGAATTCAAGATGGCGGCCGACCAGGTGGTCGGACAGGTAGGGGCCGGCAATATTTGAATTCAGGATGTCAAAATACATCTGTGTACCAAATTTCAGTACCTCATGTCAATTACAACTCAAGTTAGGCATATCAATGATTTTCATGGTGGCCATCTTGGAATTCAAGATGGCAGCCGACTGAGTGTTCCAATCGATGGGGGCCGGCAATATTTGAATTCAGAATGTCAAAATACATCTTTGTACCAAATTTCAGTACCATATGTCATTTATAACCCAAGTTAGGCATATTCAGTGATTTTCATGGCGGCCATTTTGGAATTCAAGATGGCGGCTGACCAGGTGGTCGGACAGGTGGGGGCCAGCAATATTTGAATTCAGGATATCAAAATACATCTGTGTACCCAATTTCAGTACCTCATGTCAATTACAACTCAAGTTAGGAATATCAATGATTTTCATGGCGGCCATCTTGGAATTCAAAATGGCGGCCGACTGAGTGGTCGAATTGATGGGGCCGGCAATATTCGAATTCAGGATATCAATATCCTGTTATGTACCAATTTTCAGTGCCACATGCCACTTAGAACTCAAGTTAGACAGTTTCAATGGTTTTCATGGCGGCCATCTTGGATTTCAAAATGGCCGCCGATGGAGTTGTCGAATCGCTTGGGGCCGGCAATTTTTGAAATGAGCGTCCAAAAATACGCCTATGTGCCAAATTTCACACTTTCTGCCGGAAGTGAACATCTATGGTCCTTATCTTACAGACTAGTAATCTGTAATTACAGATTATAATCTGTTTAAACATATTAGTAGAAATACCGTGTAATCTGTTATTACAGATTAGTAGAAATACCGTAATCTGTTATTACAGATTATAATCTGTTTAAACAGATTAGTTGAAGTACTGTAATCTGTTTAAACAGATTATAATCTGTTTAAACAGATTAGTAGAAATACCGTAATCTGTTTAAACAGATTAGTAGAAATACCGTAATCTGTTTAAACAGATTATAATCTGTTTAAACAGATTAGTTGAAATACTGTAATCTGTTTAAACAGATTATAATCTGTATAAACAGATTAGTAGAAATACCGTAATCTTTTCAAACAGATTAGTAGAAATACTGTAATCTGTTTAAACAGATTCGTAGAAATACCGTAATCTGTTTAAACAGATTAGTAGAAATATCGTAATCTGTTTAAACAGATTAGTAGAAATACCGTAATCTGTTATAACAGATTAGTAGAAAGTGTGTTTGTTTTTTTCTCCGTGGCACTAATGGTCTTTCGTATTTAAATGATATGTTTAAAACATTACTTCTACATCAAAGCTATAACATTTAAAAGATGTTGTCAAAATGTTTCTTTGTTTTTTCTGAAAATGTTATTATGATATTATAAATACGCTACAAAAAGGCTGTTGGTAATTTACTTTAATAACGTTTTTAAGAAACGTTATGAAAATATTTTACAAAGATGTTTGTTTGAGAATATTTATAAAACATATTTTAATCACTTTTACACAACCTTTGATGCCTTTCTCAAAATATTTAAATGATATGTTTAAAACATTTCTTCTACATCAAAGCTATAACGTTTAAAAGATGTTGTCAAAATGTTTCTTTGTTTTTCTGAAAATGTTATTATGATATTATAAAAGCGTTACAAAAAGGCTGTTGAAAATACATTTTAAGAACGTTTCAAAGGAACGTTATAAAAGTATTTTACAAAGATATTTGTTGAAGAATATTTTAAAAACGTATTTTAATGACTTATGAGCAACGTTTGATGTTGTACTCAAAATGTTTTTACAATATATTTAAAACATTTGTTTTAATAGTAAATGTATAACATTTAATAAATGTTTTTGTGTTTTCTTCAAAATATTTTTTTGATATCATTTAAACATTACAAAGGAATATTAAAAAATTATATTTTATTAACATTTTGAAGACATGTTTTTATAATGTTATTAGATTAAACGACAAAAACATTGTGTGCTAAACATTGTAAAAAATGTTTTTGTAATGTTAAACATAAGGAAACCAACGTTTTATTAACGTTTTGCTAATGTTATTGTAAAATGTATTTTGGAAAACATTTCTGAGACCTTTTGAAAATGTTATGATAACGTTATGTGTTAGCTGGGGATGCCTATAGGGAGGGGAGGGGGCGGCAGGTGTAAATTTCTAGTGTAAAAGGTTAGATATTATTATTTGTTGTTGTTGTTGCATAAATGACAAAGAAAAATTAACTATTGTTATACCATTTACAGCCTTGTTATGAAGGCTGAATTTTAAAAAAAAAGTAACAAGAATTGAGGGTAAAAGTTTTTTTTTTTCTTATTTCCTTTGTTTTTACCATATACTGTAAAATAGAATATTTCAATTTTTACCAGCCACGCTTTTTACTTTAACCTGTCAATTCCTCCCCTAGGCAAGAGACCTGGGCCCGTATTCCATAAAAGCATGAAATTTAAGCATTTTTGCTTATCTTTAACTCTTAACGTGCCATCCATTGTACTAGCCCAGTGCCATGGAGCTAATCCCATGCTAATCCCCTGTGCCAGCCACAAAACCTCCCTGTGCCACATTAATTTTAGGAGTGCGTGTCCTATTCGCTTCTTTCAATAGTCATGATTGCAAATACATCTAACTCCTAAACGATTGGTTTATCCTGAAAACACTGTGTAGCAAAGTTATACAGAATTTCATAAATATTTCAATGATATGCACATCATATAGATTGAACATCATTTTCTCACTAGAACATGTGTTGTTTCATGTAGTTTCATTTTGTAGAGGGTTTTTTGTTTACATCAATATGCTCCTCACTTACTGTACATGTACTACCATACTTCGTGCTGTTTGTTATGCAGTGAGTCATAAAGTGCTTGTTTGTCATGTTTGTATTGAAGTGAAAGCTTACTTTTACCTTGTCATATATCTCGTACTATATTATGTAAAGTATGATAACAAAGATATCCATTTCCAAAATTAAAATGGCAACTCATGTTCAAAAATACATATCTTGCTTTTGTATTATTTGTGTAATTATTTGCAAACATTTATCAAGAAAAGCCTACAATGCTCTGTAAAAGATAAGACAGGGAAAGAGAGATAGTAAGAGAGAGAAGGAGAAAAGAGAGAGAAAATAGAGAGAGGGAGATAAAAAGAGTAGATGAAGAAATAGGGAGAGACAGAGGTAGAGAGAGAGGGAGAGACAGAGACAGATAAATAGAGAGAGAGAGAGAGGTGGAGAGAAAGAAAGAGGGAGAGATAGAGACAAAATTCAGAGAAATAAAGGGGAGAGAATTAGAGAGAGATGGAGAGAGAGGTGTATCTAAAAGTGTTGAAGTTGGGAATTTATAATATTCTTCACTTTTTTATTTGCAAACATTTGTTACGAAAAGACTCCTATATTTTTTATTCTATTTCCTCATCTTTTCTTTCCTCTTTCAAGTATTTATTTATTTATTTATTTTTGTTTATATATATTCGTTTTCTTTTCTCTTCCTCTACCATCTCTTGCTCTATTCCTTTCTATTTCTCGTCTCTTCCTTACATTTATCAACTTGTCAACTGCCCTTTGTATCTAACTCTCTGTATCTGTCTCTTTCATGTCACTTCAACTTATCTCTCTCTCTCTCTTTCCATCTCTGTTTCTCTTTCTCTCTTTCTATCTCTGTTTCTCCCTCTTTCTCTATCTTTCTCTCGACCTCTCTCTATTTCACTTTTTTACTCTCTCTCTCTCTCTTTCTCTATTTCTCTATAATTGCTTTATCTTCTATTTGCACGTTAATTACAAACATTTCAAGCTTTCTTGTTCTCTCCAAATGTAAACGTCAATAAAAAAAACAAAAAAACTGCAAAATGTTCCACATTTAGTTTATATTTGTATAATCTAAGTGATACATGTAGATTAATCCTGCCATCAATATCATCCTTACAACTCGGTGGACGATAAGATATAGCACGAAAGTCAACATTTCAAGTCAAGGCGTTATTTACAAGTACATGTATTAGTCAAAATTGTCTAACAAGTAGTACTAATGAAGAAAACATCAAGTTGTCCTCATAAAAAAAAATATTACAGATTCGTGGCTATGCAAATCAGACACGATATTCTAAATAAATAGCGATAACAACAAAACATTTGTTACTGTAAATATATTGCAATAACTAAAAAAAAAGGCAAATTCGTGGCTTTGCATAGTGTCACAAGTATGTAAATAAATATTGACAAGAAGTGTAGTGATATCAATAGCAAAACAATTGTTCTTGTAAAAAAAAAAAAAAAAAAAAAAAAAAAAAAAAAAAAAAAAGCACCAAATGAGAGAAGTCAACCTTTTGAATACTCTCCTGATTTTTGGCTTGTTTTACTTGGATCTCTACATTGATGCTGATCCATTTTTATACCAAGTCTTCTTAAAAGTGTTGAGGATCCTGCAGGATAAGACTTACTGACTTATGTGCATAGGACGGTGTGTCCCTTCGCTCTCCTACGGGTGATCCTTTTCCACTCAGTTCTACCCTGGGCTAGGTCTTCAGCATCCGGAAGGGGGACTCCTACGTCACTTTTGACTTGGTCTCTCCATCTGGAAGGGGGACGTCCTGGTGGTCTCCTCTTTTCAAGGTCATTCTTGTAGGCCTGGACTGGAAAGCGGTTCCGTGGCATACGACATACATCGCCGAACCACCTCAGGCGCTTTTTTGAAGCTTCCTCATTAATTGTGCTTGGAATATGTAGTCTCCTCCTGATATCCTCATTCCTGATTCTGTCCAGTAAATGAACCCCAAAATGGTGCGTAGGCATCTCATTTCAAAGACTGCAAGTCTATCTTGATCTACTTTGCGCAGGGTCCATGTTTCTGCACCATATAATGCGATAGGAAGAATAAGGGATTTGTAGATCCTGATCTTCAATGACCTTGGGATGTCTTGGTTGGACCAGATGTTACCTTTTAGCCTTCCGAATGACCAGGCGGCCAAGGAAATGCGTCTTTTTACATCATTCTCCACCGAAGGGACTACACTTCCAAGGTATACAAATGAATCGACTTTGTCAATGCTTATATCATTTAGGATGATGTCACGTTGGTCTTCAGTCATGATGCGGCACTTTGAGGCATTGATCTTCATTCCCCATTTTCGGCAGGCCTTCTCCAGACTATCTGTTGAGACTTGAAGTTTTTCGAAGACAAGTTCTAAAAGTGTGGTATCGTCAGCAAATCTGATGTTATTGATATTCATATTGCCCATCTTCAATCCACCTTCTAGTTTCTTGACATCCTCCATTACAAACTCAAGAAATAGGTTGAAGAGACCTGGAGAAAGGAGGCACCCTTGTCTCACGCCGATGAGAACATCAAACCAGTCTGATATCTTCCCATTTCCCATGACAGAACATGTGCTTTGCTTGTAGATACACTCTATCAGATCAACTAGAGCTTTATCCACACCAATTGATCTCAAGCACTTCCAAAGGGCTTCTCTCCAAATGGTGTCAAATGCTGCCTTGAAATCAACGAAGTTCCAGTGGACAAGCACACGTCTTTCCTTGGCCTTTTCAAGTATTTGTCTGGCCACAAAGATGGCATCAGTCGTGCCTCGCGAGCTACGGAAACCGCATTGTTCTTCTGCAAGATGGTCGTCGATGGTCATCTGAATTCTATTCAGAATCATTCTGCACAAAACTTTCCCAGGTATAGAGAGCAGAGTAATCGCTCTGTAGTTTGCTGGATTTAGTTTGTCTCCTTTCCTGTGCACAGGTGTTACAAGACCTCTGCTCCGGTCTTGAGGAGTTTTACTTTCAGACCATGCAACGTTAATTATTTTGAGTACAAACTCTCTCATTTTTAGACCTCCTGCTTTCAGAGTTTCAGCAGCTATCTTGTCCCAACCGCATGCTTTGTTGTTTTTAAGCAGTTTTATGGCAGACTCCGCTTCCTCTATTGTGAATGGTCTACTTTGGGTATTTGCTGGTGGCGGATTAGGTATGTCTTGTAGGGCATCTTCATCCCGAGGAAATTGAGTGTTCAGATGGGATTCAAAATGCTGCTTCCAACAGTCCATAACTTCACGGGGTGCTGTTTTTAGTACACCATCTTTATTTTTTGCTGCTAGCTGTAGTTTCTCCCTTTCCCCAGCAAGCTTCTTCACTCTTCTGAAGAGTTCATGTGAGTCATTCTTTGCATGAGCAGTTTCCATTTCTTTCACTTCCGTGTCAAGAATTTTCTTTTTCCACTGTTTTACTTCATACTTGACTTTCTTATTTATTGCTTTGTAAGTTTTCCTATTCTGTGTGCTGGGATTGTTAAGCATCAGTGTTCTTGCTTTTCGCCGTTGTTCACAAGCTTTTCTTACGTCCTCTGAAAGACCTTTCACTTCCTTGGATTTCTTGTAACCAACAATCTCTTCAGTTATGGTGTTGGTTGTGTCACGGAATTTAACCCACAGACCTTCGACATCTGTGTCTGGGAGTTGAAGAAGAGGTTCAAATGCCCCACCAATCTTTGCTTGGAAATCTTCCGCGATATCAGGATCATGAAGTCTACTAACATTGTATATTTTTGGAAGTGTTTTTATTTTCTTGACTTTCTTATACTGGAACTTGACATTCGCAATCACCAAGTTGTGGTCTGACCCTACATCGGCTGAGCAGAATGACCTACAGTTCTGGAACAACTTGTGGATTGTGCTTTTATTTGTGTTATTTCAGGAGAATCATCAACTTTTCGTTTTTCGGACTCCTGTTTTAAAAGCTACATGGTAGCCATACTTGACTTTCACCATGCCCATTTACTTTGCAATCCACAACTTATAGCCTGTATTCAACCTTTAAAGGGATTTAGTAGCTTTCAAAAACAAGAGCAATTATATCAAGATTAATAAAATTATATTGTTCCAACAGTAAAAACAAACTACTGAAAGTTTCAGATCAAATGGAAGTCATTTACTACCTTAAATCAGTGTAACAAACAATGCCAAGCATACAGCCGAACACCAGTACCCTCTGCTGATAGCTCACCAGGCCGCTAGAGACGGGGGACTTTACAACAGGAAATGGGTTTGTAGAAAAGCACATGGTTTTATAAACCATCCGGTGTTGGATTATAAATTTTGAGTATGAAATCATTGATATCTCGAAGGTAAAGCAAGCAATTAGCTTGCAATTTTGAAGAGATACCAGACTGACCTAAGTGTTTATAATTATGTTTGCAAAATAAGCTAAATCGAATAAATGTGATTTGAATATCATTCAATGTTACTGCATCCCTTTAAGAGGATTACCTCTGTGTGAACACGAACAATTCCATTCATGATCTTTGTTATCTATCTTTAACAATGGAGTGGTTACAGTTTCTACCTTTTGTCATCCTAACTCTTTTTGTGTGTTCTGGACTACAAGATGATCAAGTAACTCACTCCACATGTTTCATGCACAATTCAAGTACCTACAACAACATTAATGTGACCAAGCATTTTCGATCCCGTATACCCTACTACAGCAATACCACAGCAACATTTCAAGTTGCGTTACTAGCTTGTGGTGATATACAATCAAACCCAGGACCATGCCCCCAGTTAACAATGAAAGAGAACATCGTGTTAACTCGCATATGTTAAACTGCCAACTGCTTAATGCTCGTAGTTTGGGCAACAAACTACAGGAATTGCAGGTCTTGGCTAAAACTGAAAACTTGGATACAATCTGCATCACCGAAACGTGGCTAAATTCAGATTTCTATGATAGTGAGATTTTAGACACGGATGCTTATCAAATATACCTAAAAGACCGCAATCGAAATGGAGGTGGGGTACTGTTTGCCTATAAATCCAACTACCAGGCTACACGACGAGATGATTTTGAAATACCTAATTGTGAACTGCTCTGGGTTCAAGTTACTATGCCAAATTCTCAAGGAAAATTGCTATTTGGGGTATGTTATAGACCTCCGTCTTCTAAGTCGCAGTTTAATGAAGCCTTTGAGAATTCTCTCAATCGTGTCCGCTGTCACATCGTTTCCCTCTTTTGTTCCTTTTTCTTTAGAGCGCACATGACAATATGTTCGCAGGTGCGAATTCAAAGCTCGCTATTGATGCGCTTGCTAAACGATTTAAATAATTAGTGTCTTAATGACTTGTTTTCTGGTTACTAGGTCATTTTTGCTAGAAGGGAGGCAATTGGTCGTTTGATAGGTGTGGCACGAGGAGTGTTATTGAAGCGTTTGAGAGAGTGGAATGGATGAGGGCAGAGCATTTCAAACCACCGAGGAAGAAGGTTGTTTTCCGTGAGTGGAACGAGGGGGTGCAAGTGTGGAGTGTTGATATGAAGGTGTGAGCCAAGGGTTTCCCCGTTACAGGCAAGGAGTTTTCCTGGTACAAATTTTGTAGGGATCCTGTTTCTGGCTAGACACAGCACGCCGAGCCGTACACAATCACCGAGAGCCGTACACCCCAGAAGTCATTTGTAATTTTGAAGATATACGTAAGTTACCTTGTCTTGTAAAGTTAATTTTTGTCACAAAAAGAAAATATATATATATATTTAATAAACGAAGCAATAATGCATATTTGTTATATTTAGAGATAATTATACTGCAACAGAATCTTAATTGCAGTAAAGGAAGAAATTACTTTTTTAAACGATACCTTGAAATACATGGTGATTTACAAGATATTGCTTACTGTGTTCTTGTGTCAATTGACAATTTGATAATTATTGATAATTGAATCATGTAGTGGGGGATTTTGTCTATAATTATGATATTGATTGTTGATTAGGCATGTTGCCGGTATATTCAACTGTTGCCGATTTAGTGTAGTATTTATCGTCTTTACGCAAATAACTTGAGTCTATTATGTAATGTTGTAAAATCTTAAATTATTGGAAGAATAATGTAATACCGAAGTATGAGAGTATATTTTAGATAATGTTGGTTTTACTTCCAACAGTCGCATCCAGGTTGGACTACAACCTCATACTAGTCCACGAACTCAAGTCGACCTCGAGGACGTTAGGGAACACCGTCGCTGATAGAATTGCAGCCGAGGACACGGCCCCTAGAACGTCGAATAAGAGTCGCAGCAGGGACGTCGAACGTGACAGAAGAGCGTCGACGCAGCATTCGATCTCCATATTATCGTCACAGTTCGTCGCACATGCTGTCATAGAAGAGACTTAAAGCGACGCCTTCAGCGAATATTACTTCCGCGGATTTACTGGTAGTATTTTTTGGTGCACCTTAGGTGGGAAGTAAATTTAATTATTTCAAATAGATTCAAGATTCAAGATTCAAGATTACTTTATTGATTTTCTTTCATGTTTTCAAAAGTTAACAAAATAAATAATCAAATTAACAACATCAGTATGTAACATAGAACATTTTGTTCAAAAGTAACAGAGAAAACAATTATAAAGAAAATTCAGGAACCAGCAAGAAGCAAAGCTTGTAAGGCGCTGGTCCCTTTAATATAAAATAGAATACAAAAGTAAGCAATTTGTTTTTTTGTTTGTTTTTTTTTTTTAACTGAAACATATTCATGAAATAATTCATAATTTAATAAATCTTAATTGAATAATTCATGCCCCATCCCAACACGGACAAAAACTGACTAACAGCGCACGCACTGTCAACCAGCTACTATCATGCCGGGATGAGGCAAGAAATATAATTTAACAATTATTTATACAAAAAGAAGGAAAAAACAACAAACTTAGAGAGACAAAAAATACCCGGAGGGGACTAGGGTGGGGAAGGGGGGGGGGGGGGTGTCGAAGATTTAGATAATGATTTTTTTTTTTTTTATATAGTGTGAATGAAAAGTAAAGTTTGCTCTTTGGTGTTATTTGATCCTTGGTGATATCCGTCTGTCATTAGAGAAACGAGTGATATTAGTGTTATATGATGATAACAATAATAATTTAAGTTGTTGTTTTAATAAAAATATGCTTCTTATCTCACGCATGTCTCTGGGTAGAGAATTCCAAAATTTAGGGGTAGTAATATAAAAGTGTTTTGTGTGAGCACTGTACGCGTTCTTGTAAAGTGGTAATGTGTTAATTTCCTGGTAGGATACTGATGTATTTCATTATTTAGAGTAACATGTTGCCAAGCGCTGGGGCAATTCCTGATTTTGTTTCTGGAACATGAGTACTGCAGGTTAAGTTTATATAAGTCATGAACTTTAAAACATTATTAGAAAAAACAATGTATCAGTATGGTGACGGAAATGGACGTTACTGATAACTCGCATAGCTTTTTCTGTAGTAAAAATTATTTCTAATAAGTTATGAAGCACTGTTCCCCACGATAAAATCCCGTAATTAAGGTATGGTAATACCAAGGTAGAGTAAAGTGATAAAAGAACCTTTGAGGAAAGTGTATTTTAGCTTATTCATTATACCTATATTTCTTGAGATTATCTTACAAATATTTCAATGTGATATTTCCATGTAAGTTTATCATGTATTATAGTACCTAAAAATTTAGTTTTCGATACTTTTTGTATTTGTACATTATCCATGTAATTGGTCGTGGTAGTTCCGGAAAAGTTGAGCTAAATAACATAAAATTAGTTTTTTCTAGATTTAGTGATAATTTATTGGCTTTGATCCACTTTGTAACTGCTTCAAGTTCTGTATTTACTAAGTTACATAAAGTGTCTATGTTTTTGTGTGTAAAAAATAAATTTGTGTCGTCTGCGTACATAATCGGGTAAGTAATTTGGAAGATTTATGTAAGTCATTGATGTAAATAATAAAAAGGAAGGGTCCGAGGATTGACCCCTGCGGTACTCCACATATGATATTTTGAGGTGTAGATGCATATTTATCAATAAAACAAATTGTTTGCGTCCATATAAATAGCTTCGAAACCAGTTAAGAAACGATCCCTTGTATCCCATAATATGTTAGTTTGTGTAGTTAAATGTCATGGTCAATGGTATCAAAGGCTTTTGAAAAAGTCAATAAATAACCGTTGATTGTATTGGTTCGATTATCAAGCGATTTGGTAATTTTCCACATAATTTTCCACATAAAGTAATTCAATAATATTGTAGACAGGTTAATTATTTTGATAAATTAGTAATATGTAATAACGCCTTGCGTTACCTTTGTATTTGATTTGTTAAACAAGCATTAAAGTATTGATTGTATTCATTTCTTTAAGATTTCCTTCTAATTTTATATTGAGTCCATCTTAAAAGTAGTTAATAATAGAGGGCAATATACGGTGACATTTAGTGGCGACCACGAAGGGACTCTTTAAATCATAATGTTACTATATATTGCTAAATTTATGGACGCATAATTATAGAATTTTTCCTAATTATAAATAACTCACTTCATTGAATGTTTATCTTATTGCATGATATTTTTTCAATTGTTATAGCTGTCGGGGAGTTGCGGAATCTCGGAGTTGTGACGGATTGCGTGACGTGACACAGCCACAAATTGTAAGTTACAACTTAGTACTTATTGGTAACCATGGATTTGAAAAATTGCATCGTATAGGGGATCACTTGGCTTGAGTGGTAATGACTTGAAGTTATTTATAGACAAGAGCGAACAAGTTTGAGAACTGAACGTGCGGAAGCAAGGGAGAGAGCGAAAGAGGAGTGTGAATTGTTCAATTAAAGTTGGAACTAGAACGGGCGAAGGGCCAGGGAAAGAATGAGAGTGAAGATGGCACATCTCGTGTAGCACATGTTAGAGCGCCCAAGTTGCCAACCTTTGATGAAAATAGGATAATCTTGATACTTATCTAAATCGGTTTGAGCGCTATGCAGTAGCACAATGCTGGAACGAAGAAGCCTGGGCGACAAATTTAGCGCGCTACTAACTGGAAAAGCGCTTGACACATATGCAAGGCTTAACGATACAGAAGCTTGTAATTATCAGATCCTTAAGTCTGCACTGCTTAAGCGCTATGATCTTACCAGTGAGGGATTTAGGAAAAAATTAGATCTGCACGACCAGAAGTAGGAGAAACGGCGGCTAGTTTAGCCACCGGATGCGAGTATATCTTGAGAAATGGTTGAGTCAGAGTGGGTCTCAACAAACATATGAGGCATTTAGAGATTTGATCATTATGGAACAGTTCTATAAAAGCTGTTCAAGAGATATGTCATTGTTCATTCGGATCATAAACCCAATAGTTTACAGGAGTTGACTGAAGTTGCCGATCGGTTTATTGAAGCCAGGGCAGGGTGGCATGTATCACAGAGTAGTGGAAAACCTTGGGATAAAGATAGTAATCGCAAGAAAAATATTGATTTTCATTCCAAGACAGGTTCTCCAGCAGCAAGCAAGGCCAAGACAGCAGGTTCTCCAGTTTCAAGCAACGCCAGGACTAGGACTGAAACTTCCGAGAAGCGGGATGTCATATCTGTGGTCAGGTGGGACACATCGCTCGCGATTGTCGTTCGAGGAACAGGACTGAGAGATTGGCTGCCGGCGTAGTTAAAATCGGCGATCACCAACCAGGTCAGCTAAAGAAGTAGTACCGCAGTGGGGAACTAAAGGAGAATCGTTGGACGGTAGAGGTCGAAAGGAGAATCAGGATTTGAGTCATAGTGATAGCGGTTGTCTATTAATTGATTCATGTTTCTCTTGTGTCAGTACAGTTCAGTCTATACCGGAAATTCGACAGGAGGATCTTCAAACCATGAGTGCAGTATGTGGGGCGAAGCCGATCCGCACCATGCCGGTTGCTAGAGGAATCGTCAATGGAACAGCCGTAGACGTACTCCGGGATAGTGGATGCTCTACTGCAGTCATAAAGGAGAACTTGGTTTGACCGGAGCAGATGACTGACGAGTGGCGTACTTGTATCCTGATCGATGGAACGAAAAGGCAGTTTCGAGTAGCGAAGGTGAGTCTCGATACTCCATATTTCGTTGGGGATTTAGACGTTGTGTGCATGTCCAACCCAGTGTATGCCTTGATAATAGGGAATGTACCAGGTGTACGAAATCCAAGCAATCCGAATGAAGACTGGAAGCCGGCGGATTCAGAGCCAGCAACAGACGAGGTACTTGCAGTCGAAACACGACAGCAGCGGAAGGAGGCAACCAAATCTCTGCGAGGATTGAAGGTACCAGGCCAACAAGCCAACGTGACGCCAGATGTCTTTCGACAGGACCAGGAATCTGACCAGTCACTCAACTCGGTTCGACAACGAGAAGCTTCAGGAGAAGTAAAGATAAGCAGAAATGGTAACAGGTCTTCACTTAAATATAAGGATGGACTCTTATATCGTGAATCTCAATACAAATGTAAAGGTTCTATTGAAGTGACAGATCAGCTTATTGTTCCCGATAAATACAGAAAGCAAGTTCTAATGTTAGCACATGAATCTATTATGGGAGGTCATTTGGGTGCTCAGAAAACTTCTGACAGAATTCTCACACATTTCTTTTGGCCAGGTCTCCAGGCAGATGTACGGAGGTACTGCAGATCGTGTGACCAGTGTCAGAGAGCTGTACCCAAGGGTCAAGTGACCAAGGTTCCATTAGGATCGACGCCGATTATCGACGAGCCGTTAATAATTGTAAAGTTGAATTTAGAAATGACACTTTTTTAGTTTCATATCGAAGTGGAGAATTAATGGATGTTTATAAAAACCAGCTGCCTCAACGTCTGGTCAGCCCAATAACAAACCCATTTAAACCCTCTGTGGATTTGAGCCTTGTCATATCTGTCACCAATATCACCTCAATTATTTTTGTTATGTACATGGTTATTATGAACTTGAATTTGGATGAGAATATTTTACTCTTGGAATAAAGTCACTCTCCAATTAAATATATTTCTTCATTTTATTCATTTTTCCTCTTCTCTCCTATAAATTCTTGTGTATATAATTGTTTTGGTGAATATCTTTCCTTTCTCTTCATCCCTGTTAAATCTTAAGTATTTCACTGTTTTGTCTAACTTCGTTCTTCTCTTCTATAAATCTTCAATATCATCTTAATTTGTGTTTCTTCCTCTTTTTCTTCATCATTTTTTATTTCTTTATCCTAGTGCATTTTTTTTGTATAATCCTTTTTCCTCTCCTCTTCCTATAAATTCTTATGTATTTCATTGTATTGTTTTCTTATCTCTTCTTCTCCAGTAGATTGTTATGTATTTATTTGTTTTTTGTTTCTTCCTTCTTCTCTCAATCATATCTTTATGTACATCTTTTGTTTCAATAATCTTTCCCCTACTCTTCCTATTAATTGTTATGTATTTCTTTGTTTTCTTTCCTTTTCACTCATTTCCTATGCATTTTATAGTTTACTAGCTAACATTAATTAATAAGTTCATATTTTATATCCCCCTTTATTCTTCCATCCTAATTTTATCATGTTTATGTCTTATTTTGTTTTCACTGTACTTTTCTTTCCTCTATTATAGTATCATTTTTTCTTTAATAATTACACATTCCCTTCTTCTTCATTATTATGTCGTACATTGCTTATTTGTTCGTCATAGACTAGTATTTGAAAACGCAGTGGGTAGTTTTTGACAAGGGTGACCCTTTAAGGTCGCGATAAAGGTCACCATAGGAATTTCTAACACTAACAGATAAAACCAGTACTATAACGTGTACAGACAAGTGAGGAGACAACTCCCTGAGGAAACACAACTGTAGACCAATGTATAAGGATACGAGCCAATCAGCTTACACGATTGTATATTCGAAATTCAGTTGGCATCAGTTGTATGCATCCTGCAATGAACGACGACGAATATACGTGGAACTCTAAATAAATATTCGAATAATCTGCCATTCTCTCAGCCATTCAAGCGAAATATCGGAGATATACATCTTAATTTTATTTTTTTATTCTTTTGCCTGTCATGGAGGAGTGCTGGAAAAGGTGAGTTTTTTTCGTTACTAATTCAAAACGCAAGTTAATTTGCTTGTTATTATTTGATTCATGTATATTGGAAACGGCATTGTAGAATGCGTTTCACCAATTACCTTTTCTGCCATTAATGTGAGGAGATACAATGGTAGTCATTGTTTATATAAAAATCATACTTCGCGGTTCTGCATTACCTCGGGCAAATAATAGCCGCTCCTTTTGTGAGATTAACTTTGATCTTGTGCTAGAATGCATAGTTAAATATATGATGAGCTAGGGTACATTAAAATGTTTCCTTATAATCCATACTAGAGTATAATTTTAAGCTTGTAAATATAATTGTAAAAGTGGGGTGCAGGAATTAATTCTTAACTATAACATAGGAATTTGAGATTATAAACTAAGAGCGTCTGTTTCTGGATCAGGGCGGTGCCTCTGACTACATCACTTTGGAATGTGGTCTCTGTCACATTATTTCTCTATTTACATTCATCTTTGAGAGATGTAGGTAGTTTTATAAATTCGTCCACACAATCAAGATTAACTTAAATCTTGTGCCGCATATATGATGGTATAAATTAATGGTAATGAGATACTTTTAAAAAAAAAAACTAGCTTGTCCATGTCAACAATTACATAGGGTATAACTTTAAGCTTGGCAATATAATAGTGAATGTAAGGTTGCAATTGTTGTTCCGAAAAGGTCCGTCTGTTTGCTGGCTCAGTGAAGGCCTCTGACTACATCACTTTGGAATGTGGTCTCTGTCACATAATTCTCTATTTTACATTCATCTTTGGAGAGATGTAGGTAGTTTTGAATTCGTCCACACACGATCAAGATTAACTTAAATCTTGAGACCGTAATATATAGTTCTATAATTTATGATGACAATTAATAATTTCCTCTTGTGTACTATATATTGTTATGTATTTCTTTGTTTTGTCTTTCTTTCCTCTCTCTTCCATGAATAATTATGAATTTCTTGTTTTGTCTTTTTTTCCTCTTCTCTTCCATTGAATAATTATGTATTTCATTGTTTTGTCTTTCTTCCTTTCCTCTTCTATAAATTCTAAATGTATTCTTTGTTTACCTTCTTTCCCTTCTTCTCTCCTATAAATCCTTATTTATGTCTTTGTTTTATCTTATTTCTCTCCTCGTCACTACAAATTCTTATGTATTCTTTGTTTTGTCTTCTTTCCTGTTCTGTCCTATAGAGTTTTATGTATTATTTGAATTGTCTGTCTTTCCTCTTCTCTCCTATAAATCCTTATGTATGTCTTTTGTTTATCTTCTTTCTCTTCTCTTCCAATGAATAATTTTTGTATTTCATTGTTTTGTCTTTCTTTCGCTTTTCTCTCCTATAAATTCTTTAGTATTTCTTTGAATTGTCATTTCTTTCCTCTTGCTCCTTATAAATTCTTATGTATTTCTTTGTTTTGACTTCTTTCTTCTTCTCTCCTATAAATCTTGTGTATTTCTATTGTTGTCTTGTTTTCAATTCTCTTCCAATAAATCCTAATGTATTTTATTGATTTGTATTTCTTCCTTATGTATTTCTTTGATTTTTTTTCTTTCTTTTTGCTTGTTCATTCTTCTCTCCAATCTTTTATTATTTATTTCATTGTTTTATTCTTCTTTCATGTTATTGTCTACCATTTCTCAAGTGTTTCCTTGTTATATCATTCTCTTCCTATAAATCCTTATGTCGTTCATTGTTTGGTATTTCTGTCCACTGATTTCAACATTATTTTTTGGGGGTGTGTTTCTTCCTTCTTCTCTTCAGTTATTCATTATGTATTTCAATAGAGGAGTGTATTATATTAAATAATTGTAAAGTTGAATTCAGAAATGACACTTTTTTAGTTTCGTATCGAAGTGGAGAACTGATGGATGTTTATCAAACTAGCTGCCTGAACGTCTGGCCAGCCCAATTACAAACCCATTTACACCCTCTGTGGATTTGAGCCCTGTCATATCTGTCACCAATATCACATCAATTATTTCTGTTCTGTTAGGTAGTCTGTAAAATCCTATGTATTTCACTGTGTTGTCTAACTTCGTTCTTCTCTTGTATAAATCTTTATATCATTCTTTGATTTTTGTTTCTTCCTTCTTTTCTTTAATCATTTGTTATTTCTTTATCCTTCTTGGCTACTGTTTCTTATGTCTTTCTTTATCACTCTTCTTTGTATAAATTCTAGTGAATTTCTTTGTATAATCCTTCTTTTTACTCCTCTTCCTATAGATTCTTATGTATTTCATTGTATTGTTTTCCTTTTCTCTTCTTCTCCAGTAGATTGTTATGTATTTATTTGTTTTGTGTTTCTTCCTTCTTCTCTTCAATCATATCTTTATGTATATCTTTGTTTCAACATTCTTTCCACTACACTTCCTATAAATTCTTATGTATTTTTTTGTTTTGTAATAATTTATATAGGGTATAACTTTAATCTTGGCAACATAATTGAGAAAGTAGGGTGCAATAGTTGTTTCCTAAGGGTTCGTTTCCTAGCTCTGTGTGGGTCCTCTGACTACATCACTTTGGAATGTGGTCTCTTTCACATTATTCTGTATTTACATTTATCTTTGGAGAGATGGAGGTAGTTTTATCACCGGTGGTTTTATGAATTCGTCCACACAATCAAGATTAACTTAAATATTCTACCGCAACATACTGTTGCATAATTTAATGGTAATGATATTTTAAATTGTTTTCTTACAAACAAACTAGCTTGTCCATATCAAAATTTAAATAGGGAATAACTTTAATATTTGCAATATGAAATTGAATGTACGGTGCAATTGTTGATTTATAAAAGGGTCCGTTTCCTAGCTCTGTATGGGACCTCTGACTACATCACTTTGGAATGTGGTCTCTTTCACAATATTTTGTATTTACATTCATCTTTGGAGAGATGTAGGTAGTTTTATGAACTCGTCCACACAATCAAGATTAACTTAACTCTTGTGCCGCAACATAGAGTTGCATAATTTAAAGGTAATGATATTGTGAAGAAAAAGCCCTGTTGCTATTCCCTATTTTTATTTTTAAATCTTAAATTTGCTGATTTATTAGCAATGTTATTATAGGAAAGCTGAGTGTAAAGATCTCAGTGTTTATTTTTTTAAAGCAAGAGTGACATCGTATGATCAGCTGTTGGCATTTAACACTGCTATGTATGAGCCCAGCAACGGAGGCAGATTTAGGCTATTTTTAGAACCCCGGCAATACACGGAATTCAGTATGTGGGACAAGGTTAGGCTAGTTGCGTAATTGGCGATGGACGAAGGTAGTTTACTCTTTTAAATTGTCACTTACCTTGTAAAGGTCTTCGAATTTAGCAGCCTGGTGCTCTATTTTCCCCTTTTTCTTTAAATTCATGTCCTGAATGGTTTTATTTTAGACAGAAATAAGCAATTCTTCCCTACCGGAAATAGAAGAGTCCAGGGTTGAGTTTTCGCGCCCAATGACGTCATAAACTTTTAACCAATCACAACCCAGAAAAGGTCCTGATTTTTGGTCAGACGACCAGGGCCACTGGCTGAGGGTATAAAAGGGGCAGGGGAATCAAAATTTTATCACTTTCATTTTTGTCCCGAGCTAGCTGAGACTGAGCTGATCCAAACTCTGAACAAATTCTTGTTAGATTTGCGTCCCGATTTCTAGGTACACTTCAAAACTAGAAGAAACTTGTTGCACATATTACAGAACAAAATACAAATACACCATGGAGAACAAACAAGAGGTTGGTGTAACTTAAAAACCAAGGGTACC
>CALNVZ010002421.1:12500-27851 GCA_940671915.1 Paracentrotus lividus | reverse complement strand
GGTTACATCGTAGTCTAGTATGTAAGATTGCAGTATATGGCCAGCAAAGAAGTACGCAATTCTTGTCAAGCTGCCACAAAATTCACCGCATAGAATTAACATTTTGTACGTATGGTGTCAATATCCCATTACTTCATTACCCAACAGACAGTATTAGTCTTTATTACAAAGAATAATATGGATATTACAGCATCTTGGCACTGATATCAAAGTCAAAAGTGTTACGAATGAGCCGTCATGTTTTACACAGTCAATGTCAGGTGATATCATAACCAGACGACAACACAGTGTCAATAATTGTGTATGTCCTACCCGTGCCTGGACACTTCAGGCCATCTCTGACGTGTCTCTTGGCAGTTGTTCGCGTAGTCCTGTGGAGTTTCTGTCCATGTCCTTCTGCAGAGCTTGGATCAATGTTTTGCCGATTTGAGTGGAGGTGTTCCTTGCTTCACCCGTCTGCCAGTTATCCACAGCATGTCATGGGATTTGAGTCAGGAGCAGCCCGGATGCGGTCTGTCCTGCTCCTAGAGGATTTGGTTGGTACGTGCTGATGGGGTTTGGCTGTCTGGAAACAAGTGATGCCGGATGGTGCCGGCAGAAGGGGCAGATGGGGTAATACTCATCAACATAGCGCGTGAGCTGTCAGATTTACCTGCCAGATAACCGATGAGTCATAGGCTGGGCTGAATATGCCTGCCCAGACATCGACGAGTCCCACCCCACGATCACTTCACAATGCAACCATTGGCATCGCATCGTGGGGATGATGGCAGGCACGAGGTAGAAAGGCAGCTCCTACCAATCGGGCAACATGGATTCCAGGCCTGCAGGGAGGACATGGACAGACTCCCAGACTCGCCAGGGACAACTTCAGGCCATGGTCGAGATCCCTGAATGGTCCAAGGCACCCGAACAACATATGAACATGTGTTGAATCTCCTTGCCAACTGGAAATACCCTCATCCGAATTACTGAATCACCAGTGAGTATCTATCATGGACCTAACAGCCAAAAGTATCTTGGTACGACAGCTAGTCTAGTGAGGAGTAAATATAACATGTGTCTATATTTTGTACAACCGTAATCAAAGTTAATAAGTCATGTATTCTTGGTTGAACTAGCGCAATGTAGTTGACATGACTGTACTGTAAATACATAATGACAAACCATTGTTAATAGTTGTGTATATTCCAATCGTATTTGAAACATGACCATAACTTAGGACCTTCATTCAAACTTAGTTCATTACGATTAGAAGTTTGATGTATACTGTGCAAGGTTCCCCCCCCCCCTTTTTTCCTTCCCCTTTTCCTCTTGGTGCCTTAGCTCTTGGATGGACAACATAGCTCTGGCATTACACACTTCAACTCTCATAAAATAAAATTGATCAATAATAAGCGTCGAGCTACCAGAGATTGCCCATCAAACAAAGCGGCAACAAATGTCCCTATGATGAATCGTTTTGCAACTCCTAAACTGGCAATGTCTTCAATATCTCGTCGTACATATTGGCCTCATCTCTTATGTTTTGTTAAGTCATTGTTTCATGTATTGAATGCTCGGTACCTGTCAGGGCGTGCCATTTTGGGTAAATGTCGCCGAACTGATCGATGATGAGGTTCGGTTGTCACCTTCGCGTTGTCGCGGATCAGCGGTTAATGGTTCGCAATCAATCTCATTTCCCGTTCTGGGACGACTCCCTGAGTCTGTTGCGCACGGGGTGGTCGGACGTTCCTATCGTAGCTTGGCTTTGCAGCGCTAGGGTGTCACCTCGCGGCGCCGGATTTAATGATATTCTAATGTTTCCCCGCTATAATCCGTTAAAACGTTATGAAATTGATATGAATGTGTTTCGTTACGGTACAATTTTCATAATTGATGTTTTTTCCATCATCTCCCTTTTTTTTCTTTCTTTCTGATATGGCTGATGGAATCACAGTGGATTTGGTTTGGTTAAGTGTACGATCTAGGATTATAGATGCCGGAGTATAATTTCCGGGGTAGGTTTAGACTAATAATTCTTTACATTGGATTAGTTGATCTGACCCTTCTCTTGTTTGTTCCTTTTTCTTTTTCTTCATTCTATTCTCTCTCTCTCTCTTCTTTCCTTTCTCTTCTCTCTCCTTGCCCAACTGGTAAATTGTGGGTGGGGTTGGGGGGTGTGGGGGTGGGGGGGGGTGGTTGTAATGATCAATCTTCAAATGAGGTCATGGAACTATCGTACAAACAATGAAGTCAACGAAAGGATAAGTAAGATAGAGTATAAAAGATCCTGCGCCAGATATCCTACAACAAACAATCTCTAACAGGAAAGAGAGTATTATGCGTGAATAAAGTCATATACCCAAAAACCATCACTGCCCCGCCTAATCTGGCGTGGTGATTGAGAGAGATCAGCGGACTTGTGGAGGAACGATACGCTCAGTTTGGAATGCCATAACCAAATACAAGGTCTATCAAATTATTCTTCCAAGTTCTCCATTCGTATTCATTATAACTGAAAGTTAAGCTAACAGGCGATACTACATAATTAAGTTTCTTGTTTGGAACACGAAAATATTCGAGGCATTGTTCTCGTGTCATTCACCATTTATTTTATTAATGACCTCATGAAACACATTATAACTCTTTAAACCGATGACAAATGAAATCATTTTGAAGATTCGTACGATACAAATAGAACACTTTCATGACCTACATGTTGTAAGAATTTTGTATCCATTACCTAAGATAAGGTGGCTAGAGAAGATCTGTTCAATTAAGGGGCACTCTAAGATACTGACAATTACAAAGACATGTGGTTATTTTAATCCACATTTGATACCTACTCGATGCTCTTTTTTCAAAGAAAAGAAATAGAGGGGAAATTTTATAACTACGTTTATACGAGCTATAATATTTTTCTGTACCTATCAGTTCCGAATAATAGCTTTGGCAGCTGGTAGTCGGGGTCTTTGGTTTCTGTATAGTGCCTATCTGTCAACTTCTTGGACTTAACTGCTAGGCCTATTCTATCGCATTCCTGTGCTTCGGTCTTTCACCCGGCTTCCTTTTAAGCTACTCTGCCACCATTTCCTATAACATCGAGCTGGACTTTTAATTTCTAATGATTACGTTCACATTCTCGTTACATTCTGTGTTAAATCGGATCTTTTGGCAACTGTTCATATTTCATATCTTAAAGGACATTTTATAGAGGAGAATAGACTATCGTGCTCTTTATCTTATTCATAACAGTGGTTGTGAAACTGTACAGGAAAGAGGGGGGGGGGTATTCAAAGTGTGCGTCGCTCTGGAGGCTGCGTTCCTTCGTTAGGTGTAATGTGAGTTTCCTTGATACAGGATTCGAACTAGGCGTGCCCCTAGTCCAATTGCGTTCGTCCTTTGTCTTCCGGTGGCACTAGCTTCTATTATGCAAGATTGCCTTTATTATCTTATTGATTATGTAATTCCGGGCAAGGAATTACAAGAACTCACATTTTCAGTTTATCACATATCAAATAAGAATGATCAACCTTGGACGCAGGGACAAAGTACTAATACTGTGCATAAAGCTCCTGTCCCTTATTTACAATACTATTGATACGCAAACATATACTCGTAGTGTAAGGAAACGCAATGCGATCAGTATTCGAAACATGTGTTAGATCATGCAATATAAAGCAGTGAGCAGATTGAGAATGACTAATGAAAGTGAAGCGTATTTATTTCAATGGAACTTAACATAATAAGGAGATGATGAGCTATAACAGCTCCCCCTCACAGTTGGAACACATATTTTTGATTTCTCATTGGTAACACGTTGCAATTGCATATATATAGTAAACAATATTTAAAAACATCCTGATCCACTAACAACTCTAAAGAATGCGCATTCATCAAATGAATTTATATACTACTAGCTGTAATAAAGAAAAAAAAAAAAAAAAATAAAAAGGGGAGGCAAGGACGAGAGAGAGAGAGAGAGAGAATGAGAGAGAGAGAGGAATGAGAATGAGGAAAAAGAAAAAAGTGGAAGCGAAACAGAGAAAGTGTCCAGCAATCCCATATAATATATGTTTAAATAAAATTATATCCTTAACTGACCACAGGATGTCAGCAATAATAACTGCTCCTCTAAAACTTCTCACCACCACCCTTCAAGGTAAAGTAGTCATATTATTATTAGATAGTCCGCTATGTCGTTTAACACCTATCCAAACAAATCACTGTGATAGTCCGCTAGGCCCCATCCGAAGAGAGGAAAAGAATAAATAAATAAACGGGAGATTTAATGGAAAACATTCAAAAATGAAAATGCCAGTTAATCTGCGTAACAAACATTCATAATCCTTTCATTAAGTTTTACCGATTAATAAGCCGTGGGTTGGGACCCAATTAGATTCATCGTAAATCCGGGCTGGGGCCGGTTGCATTAGCAGTGAAGACATCGAATGGTTTCGACGTTGGCTGGAATGGGGTAAGGTGAGGCGCTACTGGAGGGAACTCTTGGCAGAACCACACAGATGACCAAATAAGCAAACTGATGAGTCGACCATATGCGGCATTATTCTTGGGGGGGGGAGGCCTTTACGGGCCCGGGCCCCCACGGAGTGGCACCCGAAAGGGCACCCCCAAAATGACCTAAAAGGGGCGCTAGTATCGGGTGGGGCTTCCAAATGCGCGAGGGCCAAAAAAAAAAAAAAAAAAAGAGGAAAAATAATAAAATGTTACAGGAAATAGCAGCCTGATTTACTTCCTTGAAACCTACGCCCTACAGCTAATATATATGACCTATTGGTTGGCCGAAGGCCGGAAAAGAAAATTCAACATCAAAAGAAATCTGGATGGATATCACATAATAAAACTACAAGCGAAGTTAGGCTGGGACTGTGGACACGCATCACTTTGCTAATTTGAATATACATGCGAACTCAATGCCAGACATACGCTTATACAAAAAAATCAAAGTATCAAAACCTAACGAAATCTCCACTAATACTTTGCTATTTGCCGCATCCCAGAACATTTCCAGCTGGAGCACACGAGTCCTTTTTACAAAAGAATTATCGAAAAATTACAACAAAACGTAAATTACACGGACCTAAGGAGCGAAGATCCTAATAATATTTTTTTTATCTATCAATTTATTACTTCATGAAGATCTATACCAAAAGAAGGGAAGGAGGAGTGAGTAACGGGAATCACATGAGGCCATTCTTGATAGCGAGTCCAGCGATGCGCATCAGTACCGTTAACTCCTATTCCATCTGTATCAAAAGAATATTGAACCGTAGCCCAATTACATATATGTCAATCGCGTACAAACTCCACTACTTCATATTATGAACTTAGTTCAATATTTTTCGAAATGTTAGCCTTCATTTGAACTAATGGTGGTGACGACTATATAACTACTTCAATAATCGTCTTATATAATCCGGTATATACAGAATCCCGTGGCCACAATATAAGACAAAAAACTGATAGTTTTATTTGTGATCTATCATCTATAATTTATGACAAAAGCTTTCATTTCTTCTCAATGCGCGCTCTTCTCTTTCGGCGCGCGCGCTCGCGCTATACGCGTGCCGGGCCCCGGGTGGGCACCCCGCAAAGGGCGCCAAAATGACCTAAAAGGGCGCTATATCGCAGGGGGGCGCCAAATGGAGGCCAACGACTTTAAAATCAATCTAGATAGAAATGAACTTTGAAATTCCATCGGCTACTTCTAATACCTTAATAACTCTTCTCGCCCTTCGCACGAAGATGAATGTAGCACGCCACGATTTGCACCATAATGTTACCGCGGGCTTACTTCAAAATTTTCAAATTATGATGTCACCTCCATCCAATCAATCTTCCTTACTCTTTTCTGATGGTATTGGACATCCTGATTTTCTCGTTAAGTGTCCACCCATCTATATAAGATCTATAGCGATATTAATATAATGATACTTGTTTTACCTTTGACGGCTGATGTGTATAATGTTCGAGGATGCAGTTTATATGTCTAATCCTGCTGGTAGTAGATCATAATAATTTTTTAAACATGATTATATTTAATATGGAGTGTTGGCTGACACTTATCTCCTGTTTGTTCACTTTTTCTTCCTTCAATTCTCATCTCTTCTCTCTCTCTCTTTCCTCTCTCTCTCTCGTCTCTCTCCTTGCCTCCCTTTTTTTTTTTTTTTTTTTTTTTCTTACACTAGTGTATATAAATTCATTTGATGATGGCATTTCTTTATATTTTTTTGTGGGTATTCAGGATGTTTTACTTAAATATTGTTTTCTATTATATCTAATATGCAACTGTGTCCAATTGTATCTTTTTCTGAAATCAAATATCATGTGTTTCCTAACTGTGGAGGGGGGTAGGTTCATAGCTCATCATCTCCTTATTTGTTCAGTTCATGAAATAATATATCTCTTCCTTTCATTAAGTCATTCCTTCAATTGCTCAACTTTTCTATATTTGCAATGGATCTATTCACATAATTGTTTTTCGAATACTGATGTCGCATTGCGTTCCTTTACACTACTAGTCACTTTATTATTAGTCTGTTATGGGATATCAATTGTATTGTAAATCAACCATTGAATTGGGACAGGAGCTTTATGCCACAGTAATTTAGTTAACTTTTATCTTGTCCTTGGGTTCCAAATGGGTTGATATTTCTGTATTTTTGTATTGTTTATACTGAAATGTATTGTTTCTTTGTAATTTTCTTTGCCGAATAATAATATAATATATAATGTAATAGCATACTTGCATTAAGAACGCTATGCACCGAAGAAAGGATCTGAGTCAATTGTTGATAGTGGTGACGCTCTGTGTTCAATTCCGTTTATAAGGATTACGCAACTACATTACACGTAACTGAGAGGACGAGCCTCCGAGCGACGACACTTGATACCCCCCCCCCTTTTTCCTTGTCAGTTGCACAAGCACTTTATGAATGATGATATAGCACGTATGTCTGATTTCGTCCTCTAATTAATGTCTTATGAGATTATAAAGATTTGATAGTTGCCAAAGATCCGATTTAACACATATGTTTAACGGAGGAATTGTGAATATAACATTAGATGGATTTTAAGTCTCGAGGCTGATGTTATAGGAATAAGTAAGGGAGGGGGTGCCAGAGTATTTAAAATGAGGCCGGGTGGAGAAGCCGGACCAGAGGCGTAGGATAGGCCTAGAGCGGGAAGTTTATTGGTCACGAAAGAGCTTGAAACAGAAGTAGGCCTAATGAACAGAACAAAGACCTCTTCAGCTGATTAAATAGCTATTTTCGGAATCTGATTGGTACTAGCAAATATTTTATAGCTCGATAACGTAGTTATAATGTTCCCTCAATTTTTTCTTTTCTTTGAAAGAGCATCCGAGTGAGGTATAATGGTGTATTAATGAATACAATGTCTTTGATATGTCAAGTAATCATTACGAGTCCCTTATTTGTATGTCTTTGTAATACTTATCTAGGTAATGGTACAAATCTACAACATGTAGGTCATGAAGTTTTTTTTTGTATCGCTACGAAATTCAAATGATTCAGTTTTCATCGTTTTAAAGTAGTTATATGTATTTTAGAGGCTATATAAATAAGTGGTGATCGAGAACACCTCTAATATTTCGTTTCAAACAAGAAACTTATATAGTATGCCTGGTTAGCTTAAACTTGTTGTTATAATAGCATGAATGAGAGACTTGAGAATATTTTATAGTCCGTTTGAATAATTTGGTTATGGCAAGTATACAAACGAGTTTTACTTTCGAACAGACGTCGCTGATCTCCTTCTCTTCTGTGTACAAAATTGTTTATTTCTATGGGGTGAATTTTTGTGTGCGGCCTTTGACAGGGGTGGGTACTTTCTTTTGCTGGCCAGTTTACAATGTACCTCCGTAGTTGAAGTAAATAATATGGGAAGACCCATGTAAATAGCACAATGTAGATACAAGTATCTTGTACGAAGTAGGCTAGTGAGAGTAAATATAACAATGTAGTCTATATTTTGTACAACGTAATCAAAGTTAATAGTACAATGTAGTTCTTGGTTAACTGCGCAATGTAGTTGACATGATACTGTAAATACATAATGAAACATTGTTAATAGTTAGTGTAATATCCAATCGTAATTTAGAAACATGACCATAACTTAGACTATCATTAAAACTTATCATTACGATTAGAAGTTGAGTATACTGTGCAAGGTTCCCCCCCCCCCTTTTTTCCTTCCCCTTTTCCTCTTGGATGCTAGCTCTTGGATGACATCACATAGCTCTTGGCATTTACACACTCAACTTCTCATAAATAAAATTGAATCAATACAGCGTCGAGCTACCAGAATTGCACTCAAACAAAGACGCCAACAAATGTCCTATGATGATCGTTTGCAACTCCTAAACTGGCAATGTCTTCAATCTCGTCGTAAATATTGCCTCATCTCTTATGTTGTTAAGTCATTGTTTCATGTCATTGAATGCGGTACTGTCGGGCGTGCCATTTTGGTAAATGCTCGCCGAACTGATCAGGTGAGGTTCGTCCACCTCCGTGCGCGGACTCAGCGGTTACATGGTTCGGCAATCAACTCATTTCCCCGTTACTGGGACGAACTCCCTGAGTCTTTGCGCACGGGGGTGGTCGAGACTTCCCTATCGAGCTGGCTTGCAGCGCTAGGGTGTCACCTCCGCCAGCGCCGGATTTAAATGATATTTCTAATGTTTCCCCGCTATAATCCGTAAAACGTTAATGAAATTGATATGAATGTGTTACGGTACTAAATTTCAAATTATGATGTTTTTCCATCATCTCCTTTTTTATTCTTTCTCTTCTGATGGCTATGGACATCACATGGATTTGTTTGGTTAAGTGTTATAACGATCTATAGCGATATAATATAATATGATACTTTTTACCTTGAGGTGTGGTATAATGTTTTACGAGGATGCAGTTTATTGTCTAATCCTGTGGTAGTTTAGATCTAATAAGTTTAATTTTTTAAACATGATTATATTAATATGGAGTTGCTGACACTTTCTCTGTTTGTTCCACTTTTTCTTTTTCCTTCATTCTCATTCTCTCTCTCTCTCTCTTTCTCTCTCTCTCTCTCTCTCTCCTTGCCTCCCCTTTTTTTTTTTTTTTTTTTTTTTTTTTTTTTTTTTTTTTTTTTTTTTTTTTTTTACACTAGTAGTATATAAATTCATTTGATGAATGCGCATTTCTTTATATTGTTATGTGGGTATTCAGGATGTTTTACTTAAATATTGTTTTCTATTATATCTAATTGCAACGTGTTCCAATTGTATCTTTTCTGAAATCAAAATATTGTGTTCCTAACTGTGGAGGGGGGTACGGTTATAGCTCATCATCTCCTTATTATGTTCAGTTCATGAAATAATATATCCTTCACTTTCATTAAGTCATTCCTCAATCTGCTCACTTTTATTTGCAATTGATCTAATTCACATATTGTTTTCGAATACTGATGTCGCATTGCGTTCCTTTACACTACTAGTACTTTATTATTATTGTTTGGATATCAATATGTATTGTAAATCAACCATTGAATTGGGACAGGAGCTTTATGCCACAGTAAATTTAGTTAACTTTTTCTGTCCCTGGCGTTCCAATGGTTGATATTTCTTATTTTGTAATTGTTTATACTGAAATGTATTGTTCTTTGTAATTTTCTTGCCGAATAAATAAATAATAATAATAATAGCAATCTTGCATAAGAACGCTATGCACCGAAGAAAGGACTGAGTCAATTGTTGACTAGTGGTGACGCTTCTAGTTCAATCCTGTATAAGGATTACGAACTACATTACACCGTAACTGAAGGACGAGCCTCCAGAGCGACGACACTTTGATCCCCCCCCCCTTTTTCCTTGTACAGTTGCACAACACTTTATGAATAATGATATAGCACGTATAGTCTATTCCCTCTATTAAATGTCTTAGAGATTATAAATATTGAATAGTTGCCAAAAGATCTGAATTTAACACAAGTATGTTAAGAGAATTTGTGAATATAACATTAGAGAGAATTTTAAGTCTCGAGGCTGATGTTATAGGGATAATGGTGGCAGAGTATTAAAAGAAGCCGGGGTGGAAAGACCGGAACACAGGGATGGCGTAGATAGGCTAGAGCGGGAAGTTATGGTCACGAAAGAGTTGAACAGAAGTAGGCCTAATGAACAGAACAAAGACCCTCTTACAGCTTGATAAATGCTATTATTCGGAATCTGATAGGTACTAGAAAATATTTATAGCTCGATAAACGTAAGTTATAAATTTCCCCTCATTTCTTTTCTTTTGAAAAGAGCATTCGAGTAGGTATAATGTGTATTAAAATACACATGTCTTTGTAATTGTCAAGTATCTTAGAGTCCCCTTATTGTAATGTCTTATTGTAATACCTTATCTAGGTAATGGATACAAATTCTTACAACATGTAGGTCATGAAAGTTTTCTATTTGTATCGTACGAAATTCAAATGAATTCAGTTTTCATCGTTTTAAAAGAGTTATAATGTTTTAGAGGTATAATAAATAATGGTGAATCGAGAACACCTCGAATATTTCGTTTCAAACAAGAACTTAATTATAGTATGCCTGGTTAGCTTAACTTTAGTTATAATGAATGAATGAGAGACTTGGAAGAATAATTTATAGTCCGTTGAATAATTTGGTTATGGCAAAATATACAAAACTGAGCGTTCGTATACTTCGAACAAAACGTCCCTGCTATCACCGCTCGACTATAGAATATTCTTACCATGCTACTCGTGAGATTGATTGATTGATTGGTTGTGTTGGAATGTGTAGTTATACTCTGGGCACCTATATTGAAGATTCTGGTAAAGTCAGGTATAAAAGGCAAGTGAGAAAGAGGTTCAGTGTGCATGTTCTCGTGCATGAGTGACATGTACAAAAATGTACAGTGTAACTATAGAATGCATGTGTAGAATGTATGTGTAGAATGCATGTGTAGACGACCAGTGTAGATGTCATGTGTACATGTTGGCTTGCATATATGGCATGTGAGTGTAAGTGATGCGAGGCAGCACTGCTTGACTGTGTATGCATGCGTGTGTGTATGCGGTATGACATGGTTCAAAAGTGTATGTACGTTGTGCGTATGAGCAGTGAGGGATAGCTGAGCGAAGGAGCTAATGCATGTAAGCCTATGTGTAGCAGTGCACACGTGAGATACAGTATGCCAGTACTTTGTCAAGGTAAATTGCCATTTAGTGGTTAATTACTGATTGACATGTTAAGCTTATTAGTTATTAAAACTCACCTTTTTCGGGGTTTGATCAACCCCGTAGTTGGAACTATCAAGGTATTGATAAGCTGACAAAATTAGGGTAGATCGTCGGAGTTCTAGAATCTGACGGTCGATCTTGTACTAGGAAAGATGTGCTAAATTACGTCATTTTAGTGGGTTAACCGATCATTCGGCAGTTGTAGTGCGTTTGAGTTGGAGGTGTGCTAGTCTTGATTCAGATTCTTGGTGTGCCCAGGTATAGGCTTATTTCCAGTTATTTAATTAGATAGTCGTTCTGACTTTTGGATCGTCTGTCTGGGTTCATACTCCCTTATTGTATGTGGTGGCAGCATTACTATTTGTTTAGAGGGTCTCACGTTACAATATATTAAAATGTTTTCTTACAAACAAATTAGCTTGTCCATATCGAACTTTAAATAGAGTATAACTTTAATCTTGACAATATAATTACAAAAGTAGGTTGCAATAGTTGTTACCTACAAGGGTCCGTTTCCTAGCTCTGTGTGGGTCCTCTGACTACATCACTTTGGAATGTGGTCTCTTTCACATTATTCTGTATTAACTTTATCTTTGACGAGATATAGGTAGTTTAATGTAATCAGAAAAGATTAACTTTAGTCATGTGCTAGAATATGGAGTTGCACACTTTAATAGCACGGTTATATTACATGTTTTCTATTTATCCAACTAGGCTGTTGACATTTACATTTTTAAATATGGTTTAACTTTAATCTTAAGCGAGATTGTCTAGTTTAAAAGTTTAATGGCAAATATATACTAAGTTGTTATCTAATAATCTAAGCACGTTTCATATTTTTCTCTTTTACATTATATCTTACAGGAAATCAGCTGGGAGAAGTTTCCACTGTATCGTCTTCAATCTGAGAAGGACTACAGGTGCAGCAGCACGATGTTTATTTACTTATTGAAAGTAAATAAAATATAATGATGAAAAAAGAAAGATGAATAAAACATGAATCAAATAACAATATCAACAATAAAGAAACCAAAGTGATATGTTTTGTTAGTTAAATTAGTGTGAAAAAAATAGTGTGAAAGAGAACACATTCCAAAGTAATGTAATCAAATGTCCCACACAGAGCATAAAAACGAACCCTATATTGCAAAGATGAAAGTTATTCCCTATTTTATATTGCAAAGATTAAAGTTAGTCCTTATTTAACTAACACATTATTTTATGATAATAAGGTAAACCACCAAACCCTGCCAAAACATACCCTGCCACTAGCGCAATCTAGCCATATACCTAACCCTAACCCTAACCCTAACCCCTAACCCCTAACCCTAACCCCTAACCCTAACCCTAACCCTAACCCTAACCCTAACCCTAACCCTAACCCCTAAACCCTAAACCCTAACCCTTAACCCTTACCCCCTAACCCTTACCCCTAAACCCTAAACCCTAACCCTAACCCTTCAACCCTAAACCCTAACCCTAAGGATCCGATCGCTCGAGACCACTCCGTCACCTATCCTGCAGGGTACTCATAAAAAGCACCCTTACAGCACGCTTTTCAATACGAAGTAAATCCGGTTTCAGAAATGCGCCAGGGTCACTTTCCATTCACGTGCCTGTAGAAAATCAAGTCACCGGAAGTGACCCCATTTTTCCGATCGATCCCGTCGGCTTTCGGATTTCCACCGGCACCTCGGTCGCCGGCCCACCCTAGCTCCGGCGTAGGTCGACCGTACGCCGCTCCTGTACGAAATCCTGCAGGATCGACAGAAGAGGGTCCTCCCCTACATATACCTCACGACAGCGAGAACCCCTTCAGAAAAACGGCCTTATAACACGCGAGTCTATGTGATTTCACAGGTCGAAAAAAGTTCCCGAGCTCCGATCGAAAAACCGAAGGCACCGTTGGAATCGTGAGGGCCAGGGCAGCAAGAATATGCCCATCTCCACGAGTCTATCGACCTTTTCAAAAAGCACCAGAAATCCGAGGCCCCGGTCACCCCCGATCGGCGCCTGGCCCGGCGGCGTGGAGGAAGCCTGCGTCCGTTGGAAGTGGATTTCCGAACAATTCACCAAGTTACCGGCAATCGATCGAAATTTTGAAGGCATCCTCGGAATCGATTCGGCAGCCCCGACACGCCTGTCGACATTTCCACTGCCCGATCGGACCCTGGAAGACGGGAAGTCGCTCCGAAGAATCGGGGCCTCGTCTGCCCCGTCTCGACGCCGAGTCCAGCGGCCTGGGAAAGACAGCGTCCGCTGGAGGAAATCCCGGGGCTTTCTTCACTACAGGACCCTATGGAGCAAAAGAACCCCCTCAGAAAAACGGCCTTATAACACGCCGAGTCCTATGTGATTTCACAGGTCGAAAAAAGTTCCCGAGCTCCGATCGAAAAACCAAAGGCACCGTCGGAATCGTGAGGGCAAGGGCAGCAAGAATATGTCCATCTCCACGGCCTATCGACGCTTTCAAAAAGCACCCGAAAAACGAGGCCTCGGCCACCCCCGTTCGGCGCCTGGTCCGTGGGCTGGGAAGCTGGTGTCCGAGGGAGTACGTCACCCTGCGTTTTCTGCGTTTCAGCCACTTCCGCCGTTCGATTTCACGCGGGAGGCACCGTTGGACTCGGCTTGGTGCGCCGACACGCCTGTGACATCTCAACAATCAATCGATCCACCAAAGACAGGAAAAGCAAAAATCGTCCGGAGTAAATTCGAGGCGTCTCCCACGGCTGGTCCAGCGGCCTGGGAAGCGAGCGTCCGCTGGAAGAACACGGGGTTACTCCAAAGGGATTTGACCCGTTTCCGTCGCTCGATTTCAACGCGGAGGCACCGTTGGACTCGGCAGGACATCCCAACACGCCCGACGACATCCCGCCACCCAAGGGACTCTCCGGGACAGGAAAAGCAAAACTCTGGTACACATCCGGCCTCTCCCAGCCATCCTACCCGGGCCAGCGGCCTGGGAAGCAGCGTCCGTGAAGAACACGTGTTACTCCGAAGTGATTTAAACCGCTTCCGTTGCTCGATTTCAACAGCACCGTGGACTCGGCAGACATCCCCACACGCCGACGACATCTCCGCCACCCAAGCGGACTCTCCAGGACAGGAAAAACAGAAAACTCTGGTACACATCCAGGCCTCTCCCACGCCATCTCTACCCCGGACCAGGGGCCTAGGAGACAGCGTCGCTGGAAGAACACGGGGTTACTCCAAATGCAGCTGACAAGTTGCTGTTTGCTGTTCGACTTCAAAACGCGGGGGGCTGACCCATCCTGCATTGCTACCACCCGATCCGGTTCGACCTTTAATTGAAAGAAGAGAGCTATTTATCATTTTGAACTCTTTAGTTTAGTTTGTGTTTAAAAATGAATATCCTGGTGTCATAGAGCCGAATAAACAAAGAACAAAGACTTTCGACACGGACGAATGCACCCAAAAACCTGGTTTTGCCCTCCCCGGAGTCCCTCAAGACAGACAGGCATTTGAACACGAAGCCAACTGTGAGGGGTGGCTCAACTACTGCATGGTTGACGATGGGTTGTTAGGGAGACGCGCGCGGTCAGGATGAAACGTCACAATGGCAAGCACAGGTATATGTCACACATGCAAACACACATCCACCCCATCCGCGATTCATTCGAAAACCACAAGCTGACCGCCCAACATGTCGGGTGCGATATTCCCAGCCAGCCATCCATTCACTCAGTCTCTCGCCCAACACTTCGGCTGACGAAATGAATGCATTTGCAACCCCAACATTTCGGGTGACGACGCCACATCCCAGATCCAGCAGCAAATTCACTCGGCGAGACAGTAAGACAACTCCTGTTCACCCAGCATTCCACCCGGCAGTTCAACCAACATTTCGGTTGACGATTTTCCTATGGGGCTCTCTTCTTTACTTCGCCTGGCTACCTAAGCCGGCAACCTCGGCTGACGATTCACTCATCGATTCACTCCCTCCACACAAGTCATCATTCATTCATTCATTCATTCATTCATTCATTCATTCATTCATTCATTCATTCATTTCATTCATTCATTCATCATCATCACATCATCACATCATCCATCCATCCCCCCCCCATAATTCAAACACAT
>CALNVZ010002421.1:0-7500 GCA_940671915.1 Paracentrotus lividus | reverse complement strand
GTATTTTCTCAGCCAGCCTAGACGGGTTCTTGGAGTACAGCTTCTGTATTTCGCTGTATTTTTGTTTCTTTTCTCGTGCTTTTTCAGTGGCTCTGGCTACCGGGACACCTTCTTCATCTCCTCTTTCACCCCTCCTCTGGCGAGGACGGTCCCTCCTTTTCCTCTTTGGAGCTTTATTACCACCTTCTGCTCCCTCATTGTCGCTGCTTAATTCGGTTACAAAGATCTTAAGATTATCGTTAGAAAGATTGCAGATTTCTTCCTTTGAGAGATCCTGGTGGACTGCCTTGCTATAGGTGTCCAGAAGAGCAGCCCCCAGAGGGTCTTGGTTTCCAAAGTCCCTCAGAGTTGAAGCCAGGTGGAGGTACATGTCATTTTGATTATTGATCACCTCTTCGTCCTCATCATCGGGGGCGCCTTCCGGGTCACCATCGCTGTCGCTGTCCACCAAGTCCTCTCGCTCTTGGAGGTGAGAGACTTGGCTATTATTATGGTCTGATTCTAACATTGCTTCTACATCCCAAGGCTCTATTCTTATGCCTTCCATGCTATCGTACGTATAGGGAGGTGCCCCAACATCTCCCTGTGATATGTTAATTGAGTTGAACATATCACTAAAATTGCCTATGTCAAATCTAATTTCGTTTGTCCTATCTTGCTCCTGGGAGGGTTCCCCAGACCTTCCCTGTTCAGTGTTGCCTGAAATATCTATATCATTAAACATTTCACTTATATCACGTGCTTAAAGTCTATTGCCAGTTGAGGAGTCTAATCTCGAGGAGGCTTCCCCATTACTTCCCCGATCCTCTTTAGATAAGATCGTGATTATACTAATGTCTAACTCGTTCCCTTGAATTACTCTACCATCTGTGTCATAAACCTGAGCCGCCTCAAGCATAGTACTATCTGGTGTTCGGATGCTACCGGGATCCTCCATTGTGACATCCGATGTGTCCGATATCGAATTTGATCGTTCCCTACCCCCCACAAGCCTACCATGAATTTGGTGTCGACTGTTGGAGGAGTTGGGGCGCTCAGTCTCCTGACTTCCCATTGTTTGTCTATTGAGGCTTGGGGTTCCTTCGGAATGTCTTTCGCAACCAACATTTTGGAGAGGTGGTTCCCCATCCTCATGGGCTTCTGGTTTTGGTCGGAGCCATCTTAATAATAAAGATTGGGTCCGATCCCCTCCGACAGTGTGATCCCTTTCGGGATTTTCTGGCGTCCCAGATATTCGAAGGTTTGGGACCCTGGCTCCTAAACTTAGCTCTTCTTGGGTTAGTATGGTTAGATTACCATCTGCACTATTCGGAGGGGACCGTTCCCCTTGTTGGTTCCTCTGGACATCTGCAGTTTCTTCGGGAACCTCTTCCTGCGGTGGGTGTTCTTGGAGACCTCCCTCTCCCTCCTCCTCTTCCAGATCGACGGGCTCTTCTTCAGGAAGATCTATCAATCTTTCTTTTTCAATCAGAGCCCTTCTTTTGTTGATAATTTGATTCACCGATTTGTGGTTAAAGTGTTGGGCGATTTTGACGTTGATCTATTGACACCCTCGATATCGTATCATCAGCTGTCGCAATAGTGTCATCTCATCCTCCGACCAGATATCCCTTCTATTGCGTAGAGCCCTCTTGCGTTCGTTCTCAGTTTGACGTGCTCTTCGTCTTGTACTCAGACAATTCGCCGGGTGTCTATGCCGTTCATGCTGTGACAGACCTCTCTTGGTGCTAAAGGCTGCGCCACATTCATTACACCCGATCGTCACTCTATTCATCATCGGGGTGAACGCATCCCCTTTGCATTTTGGAACATGGCATTCTAATCCATGTGGTTTCTCAAAAGTCTTTTCACATGTAATGCATTGGAACTTAACTTTCCTCTTATGTTCTTGATTAATATGTGACCCTATCGATTTCAAGGTCACGAAATTTCGCACACACATTGAACACGCATAGACATCCTGCTTTCCTTTTACCATAGCAGAGTTGCTATTCGAGGGCGAACCCTCGCCTTCTACTTGCCCATGTTGTTGGTCGATTCGATCCGCACGCACAGGTTGGATCATCGGGTCGGCCTGCCCTATAACATCGTTTGGGACTTCGTTTGCATCCATGATGCGTACATGTATTTACAATTGCCGTTCTCTTGGCCGTATCTTCAAAAACGTAACAGGCCAATAATTACAAAAATCCAAAAAGATGAACACTTTAGATTACTCCGCAAGAGATAATCATAAAACGTCACCACCGTACATACAATACAGCCGTTATCTTTTGAGGCGTAACGAGCCCTTCAATTAAGCTAACAAAAAGATGCCAAAAGATACCGCACTTTAAGCTACCGGTCCTCCCTTGACAACACCGTATATAATACAGCCGTTACCTTTTAAGGCGTAACGTACCCATTTATTAAATAACAAAAAGATGTTAATAAAGTTCGCACTTTAAGATACCGATACTCTATTAACACCACCGCCACCGCTGTGGCGGCCCACGTATTTCTAGGCCCGTGGCGCCTCTCTCCGAGAAAAATCCGTTTATATATATAATGGTAATGGTCCAAATATTTGAGATTTCACTTTCACCCACGCGGGCTTATAACAAGGTATGCGTCCAACAGAGCACTGCGGTGTCCGCAATGGCTGACATGTGTATAGCCAAAAGAACTTTGCATATGTATACACATGTATAGAGGACGACCTGCTTGGCTGGGGTCCCCTTAAGAGGGGCCCCACCCGACTCTCTCCTGTCCCACAGTCACTGGACGGCCGTCCGCAGATCAAACCGCCGAGCAAAAGGGGTCGGTAGGATAGGTCGCCCAAGGTACCTGTATCAGCCACCGGATTTGACTTACCCGTCTGGAAGAACTCTAACACTTGGCAGTCGCGTCCGATGCTGCAGAGTACCTTCTGCTTTAAGCCTTTAATTGAGTACTTGGATCTTCACTAGTGAAAGAAGCGTCGCAGACTTAAGAGAGTCATAGTTACTCCCGCCGTTTACCCGCGCTTCGTTGAATTTCTTCACTTTGACATTCAGAGCACTGGGCAGAAATCACATTGCGTCAATGCCCCGGTTGCGAACATCGCAATGCTCTGTTTTAATTAGACAGTCGGATTCCCCTGGTCCGTGCCAGTTCTCAGTCAGTTGTTGGGCGTCGGCCGAAGCAGCCGATTGCTCGACTGCGCAGCCGGGACGGTCCACCGGGCGGACCCCGCGCCAGTCCGGGCTCGCCCGACCCTCCGCCAGCCGAAACTGGCAGAAGGCAGGCTCGCCCAGCCACGCTGCGGCTCCAGCCCGGCTTCCTGCCCCGGCCCGACCGACCCAGCCCTCAGAGCCAATCCTTCTCCCGAAGTTACGGATCCGGCTTGCCGACTTCCCTTACCTACATTGTTCTATCGGCCAGAGGCTATTCACCTTGGAGACCGGCTGCGGCATGGGTACGACCCGAGGCGAGAGTCCCAACACTTCCCCGGATTTTCAAGGACCAGCCGGAGCGCACCGGACGCCGCCGTAGACGCGGCGCTCTACGGAGCCGCAGACCCTCTCTCCGGTCGAACCGATTCCAGGGATCCCGCTCCTTAACAAGAAAAGAAAACTCTTCCGGGGCCCGGCCAGCGTCTCCGGGCTCGTTCGCTTCACAGCGTTCGGCCGCCGCAAGGACGGCGGGCTCCGCCTTCGGGTCGGAATATTGACCCGATTCCTTTCGCCCAAGGGGCGTGACCCGAGTCCCGAAATCACGGGCCGACGCCTCCGCTCGGAGCGAACTACCTAGGGCTTAGGATCGACTGACCCATGTGCAACGGCTGTTCACATGGAACCCTTCTCCACATCGGCCCTCAAGGATCTCCTTGAGTATATTGCTACTACCACCAAGATCTGCGCCCGCGGCGCTCCACGCGGGCTCGCGCCCGTCGCTTCCGCGCACACCGCGGCGTCCCTCCTACTCGCTGGGGCTTACCTCCCGGGCGGGGGAATACTCCTCTGCTCCAGCGGCCGGGTATGGGCCAAAACACACGCTCAGCGCCATCCATTTTCAGGGCTGGTTGATTCGGCAGGTGAGTTGTTACACACTCCTTAGCGGGTTCCGACTTCCATGGCCACCGTCCTGCTGTCTGTATCGACCAACACCTTTTCTGGGATCTGAGAGCGTACGAGTCGACGCCGTAACCCGGCGTTCGTTCATCCCGCAGCGCCAGTCCTGCTTACCAAGAGTGGCCACTGAGCACTCGCATTCGATCGCCGGCTCCAAGCCAGCGAGTCGGGCCTCTTACCAATTTAAAGTTTGAGAATAGGTTGAGGTCGTTTCGTCCCCAAGGCCTTAATCATTCGCTTTACCAGATAAAACTGCATATGAGCGCCAGCTATCCTGAGGGAAACTTCGGAGGGAACAGCTACTAGATGGTTCGATTAGTCTTTCGCCCCTATACCCAAGTCGGACGATCGATTTGCACGTCAGAATCGCTGCGGACCTCCACCAGAGTTTCCTCTGGCTTCATCCTGCTCGGGCATAGTTCACCATCTTTCGGGTCCTAGCGTGCCCGCTCTGCCTCCGCACACCGAACGGAGCGGATATGGCGGGCGGTGGTGCGCCTCCCCGTGAAGGGGGAGGATCCCACCTCGGTCGACCGAGCCGACCTTCACCTTCATTGCGCCGTGGGTTTCAGTCGCCCTTGACTCGCGGGCCCATTAGACTCCTTGGTCCGTGTTTCAAGACGGGTCGAGCAGGCGCCCAGCTTCGCTCGGCGACCCGAGGCGCCACGTGCCGCCTCACCGCTCCCCGGCCTGCCGTCCCTCAACGAACACTGAGAACAGTGACGCCGGGGAGGCCTGCGGGGACGGGAGGCGCAGCCCCACGGAGCGGGGCGGGCGCGGCTCGCGTCCCTTCCTCGGCAGCTCGGTCGGCGTTGCGTCCGGCGCTATTAGTTCTCCCAAGAGCCCGAGGGCCAAGTGGGAGCTACCTGCGCGGGGCCTTCGGCCGACCTGGGCTGCCGGTCCGGACGCCGCGTCCGGGAGAAGTGCACGCGCCGACAGCGCCACCCGAGCCGGCCCGGTCCTTGCGGATCCGAGACCGGCCGGGACGACGGCCGACACGCTGAATCTCCACGGACCCGTGCCGCGGGTCCTGCCGTTTGCTTCTTGGGCGTTTCACGTCCTCTGAACTCTCTATTCAGAAGTACTTTCTTGCTATCGGTCTCGTGCCAGTATTTAGCCTTGGATGGAGTTCACCACCCTTCTTTGGGCAGCATTCCAAACTACCCGACTCTTGGTGGCTCAGGCCCTTGAGACCCGACGCCCGAACGGGCCTGACACCCGCTCTGGGTAAGGTGCCCCGATCAGGAGGACCTCGGCGTCGTGGACTCGCGCCCAAGCCGCCTCACGCCACAGGTCCCAGGACCGAAGGGCCGCTGGGATTCGGCGATGGGCTCTTCCCGCTTCACTCGCCGCTACTGAGGGAATCCTGGTATAGTTTCTTTTCTCCGCTTAGTGATATGCTTAAATTCAGCGGGTGGTCTCGTCCGATCTGAGGTCGAGATTGGTGGAGAGTTTCCTCTCCCTGAACTTTGTCGGCAGAGCTGCCGGCGTCGCCTGCCGGAGACTCGAGACACCGATGGGAGAAAGGCGGGCGAGGGAGGGACCTGAGCACAGCGAGGGGCGGGCGTTTAATCAAAAACCAAACCAGTCACCTGCACCGCGCGGTCCACGTTTTCACCGCTCTCGAATCGGCATTGTAGCTGATTGTAACAATCAAACTCATACTAAAAGTAGTTAAAGCACAGGCTTCGACTGAGTTGTCATAATTGTCTATTCGTACTCAATGTAGTGTTCATCAACTCCGTGAAAACTGCAAATATAAAAGACAAGAATTGTACGAATAATAAGTAAATGTTAACAAAACAATACATCACAATAATGACGAATCGATAATATGATCGATTACATGACCACATAATGCATCACAAAAATTGGCGATAATCGGAATAATATAATCAAAGAACAATAATCTGACCCTATTACAATGAAATAATAATAGAGTCATCTTTGTTGATAATATGTGTACTAAATACATTCTTGTCAATCTTTGATTAATCCGAAATCCAAACCAAAAAATATGCAGTTCACAAAGCACCTTTTATAATCCTAAATCAAACTAAATAATGCAGTTTACAAAACTCCAAATAATCATAGAAGTATTGAATATTTAAACAACTCCTAAGTAATAGCAAAATGTCATTCATTTCCCAAATGTGCATATCTTCATCTGCGTTAAGCCACAAAAACACAAATACAGTTGCCCCCCATATATTTAGGCAAGTGATCTCCCAGAAGGAAAAAACAGTTGAGACCAGTAGAAATTCCAACTTCGTTACCAGTTTAGATATTACTGAACCAGTTAAATCGTACTGGCTTCCAGAGTAGTTGTACTGAGTCTCTTAGCCCTATCGACAGTGCCAATTTGCCAGAAATTGACCCACACCAGTTCTAAAATTCCAGTTCACCATTCGGTAACTGCTGTGTGAGGTTTTATTTCCAGTAAAGAGTTAGTAAGACCAGTTGGATTTTTTTTTTTTTTTTATTTTTTTTTTTATAAGATTTTATTAAGTTCAATTATGTAGACTAGATCCTATTTTTCATTTTTCATTTTTCATTTTTCATTTTTTTTTTTTTTTATTTATTATTAATCTTCTTCTTTTTCTTTCTTTTTTTTTTTTGCGTTGGGGAGGGTGTTGAATGTATGCCACTGTTTTAAATTAGAATAAAGGCAACAGGGCAAGAGTAGATATAGCGCCCCTATTATCCATCATTAATGGTCAGCCAATCAGCAGAGAGTATTTTTGAAATACCAGCATTACATCACACTCAGCTAGTTGGCGCATTTTTCTCTGTCTCACAAGCGGTTGATGTTAGGATTTCGTTACCAGTTTACAGCTAATTTCCCTGCCAAAATATCCTGTTTGATTGATCGAATGTAGATCTGGATAAGTTATCAAGGTAAGAAATCATAAATGAATAGTAGTATATCCACGATTAAGTTAAAAACAAATAAGAAAATAATGATCATCGATCTATCGCTGAATTCTCCACATGTGTATTGCAAATGTGCCCCACATATAGTTTTTTAGCTGGGTGTTTCTAAGATTGTTGCAGCATCGATGCCATGCCGTGGCCAATATTATGACATTATTAATATCGCGTTTTGTAGTTTGTACATGACTTTAATTTAGTGTGTGTTCTCTTTTACAAAGTTTACCTTTGAAAAGTTCAAATGATAATACAAGTAAAATTATTGCAATTTGTGAAAATCGATAGTTTTTTTAAACTGCAATTTAATTTTTTTTGTAGAACATTTCTCTGACTCGTTTCCCATCTCTCAGGTTGATTGAGTTGAGCCGAAGAAAGCAGGCCAAGCTCAACATGATAATCAGGAAAAATTCAGAGATATATCTAGGCCTACTTATATTTAATGAAACGAATGCTTCAGTGGGGGAATCAGGATTAGGAT
>CALNVZ010002420.1:112406-127990 GCA_940671915.1 Paracentrotus lividus | reverse complement strand
TGCAATAATTCAATATTGTAGATAAATTTATCAGGCTACATGCTATGAAGTTTCAACCTCTTATGCTTATAGTTTTAATGTTAAAGATACTTTTAGGGAGCAGAGTAAAGGGTGAGGATCTACGGTGGAGCACGTGTTAAAGCATAGGGAATGTCCCATTATTTGTACTTCTTATTGTTTGCTGCGATATATCTTTGAGCCAATTAGTCTTAATGGGTTGGAGTGATATATCATTCTCTTGGGAATTTATGTGGCTCTAGATAATGTAGAAGAATTTTCAAAAGTAATTTAAATCAATTAATTTAATCAATTAAAAACAACTTAAATGCACACATCCTCATAGCAACAAATGCATTGCAGGCATTAAAAAATTGCACATGCATTTTATTAACAATAATGTATTTTTTCGCCATTTTCTTTGGCATGCATGTAAAAACAATTAAGTGTAAAACAATATACTTGCAATAAACTTTGTCGATGAGTTGTAATCAAGGTGTAAAAACAGGATTTTCTGGCCCTTTTTTGCACTATTTTCTTCTTTTTTCGACCACCCTGTAGGGCGCGGTTTAGAGAAAATATAATTTTGTATGTACAGTTTATATTTTTTTAAGAAGCATGCGTCTTTATTTACACAATCCACGATGATATTCAATTCATTTGTGTGAAAAGATTAAGAAATTATTTGCCGGTTAAATTATGAAGTTTTTCAAAACCATTTTTTCCTGATAACACTCTGTATAGCGTTTTATGACACACCTTATACAGGCAACAAAAATATTTAAATCATCTCTTCACTTTCAATCTCTTTGCTTTCATATAATATATACTTATACATGTCTTGACTTCTACTAAGAAACTGAGATGTTTGATTGTGACAATGTACATCTCTTTACAATTTTTGGACATGTAACGCATTTTCCACCCAACTCATGACAAATGTGGCCTATATATCAGTATATATTACAGTCATCATCAAACATGAACATCAGTCAAAAAATCGCATTCTATAAAGCAATAAATTTGACACGATAAGTTTAGCAACCGTATACACAAATATCTATAATTAACATTTTTATTAAAATCCACAGTCTCCTTCAATTGACATGTACAGGAATGATTCAAGGTAAGTTCCTTTCAATAGCAAAGCAAAAATATCAATGCAATTCCTACTTAATTGATTATTTTTTTGCCTTCATATTGGTAATAATAATAATAATAATAATATATAACACTTAAAGTACGCCATCTTACCTAGTTACCTATTCAGAGGCGCAGAGGGAAGTACATGAAGGGAGGGATTTATTTTAAAAATAGACGAGAACAAATGTGCTTTAAGACCTGATTTGTATGATTCCAAAGGACCCAGCATTGCGCACACTGCGAAAGGAAGAGCATTCCAGAGAGCAGGAGCCCACTACTAGTACCTGAATTAAAAAGTACACCTAACTTTGAATGTCTCATATTTAGATTTCTGTACGGAATATTCATGTTATGAATAAACATTAATTAAACTCATATTCTATTCAGTGTGCCAAATTTATACCTTTGCCGAATATGGGGTGACCGAAAAACGTAAAAAAAAAAAAAAAAAAAAAAAAAAAAATGATAATAATAATTAATAATAATAATTGACCTGCGTCAGGTTAAGTCACTGTGACGACTTGCATTGATTAAACTTTGTACCAATTCGATTTTAACACCATTTAAAGGCATAGAGTTTACTTCTTCTATCTCGAGTCCTTTCTCTCAATTTTTGTTATTTTGTGGATTAGAAATTTGACTTCAGACTCTGCCCATTAGATACTGAACGCAGGCGATCCCATTAGGCGGAAAGGGTAGTATTGATCAGCTGGGGGAACAGGGGGGGAGGTAGATTAGGGCATTGTAGGAGGTGCGCATGGTCTCCCCTCTCCGCATTCGCAAAAACTGGCCGTCCTTCAGTGTTGATGCCCCATTGACCATTAGGCATTGCAGCGGCCAAAACTCCAGCTCGCAAGCGGTTTTAAACCACAGAAAAAAAACCAGAAAGGCCAAGGTTCACTGAATCACTGGTGGAGTGACTCTTTATTTGACTGGTGTTGACACTGTGTGGTTGGCAGGACGCAAGGGCGGGTTGACCAAAGGTCTAGCCACGGTTGTTGGGCTTTGGTTCAGGGCACGATAGAATGAAGAAAACTGTGCCTCGATCTTATGCGCTTAATTGCAGGGCATGGCGTTGAAGAAGAGGAATGCGAGTGGATCATTTTCTGCTTAAGTTTCTCTATTTTGGGAGAAGAACATGCCTTCCTGATGTGAGGAGGGGCGGATGCCACTCAGATGTAAGAGGTCGTTCTACCTTGCTTGCATCCTCGATTGTGCTGGTTAAGGTGGAGTAGTTGGCCAGTGCAAGGACTTTTCCAGATCTGAAACCAGCTTGTTCAGGGATGAGATGGTTCATCCACGGAAAAGTAAGCAATCCGATTTCAGCAGGAGGCGCTTCAAACAGCTTGCAAGTTATGGCACAACAGGGAGATGGGTCTCTATTCTTTTGGGGACCGCTGGGTCTTTTTGCCTGGCTTTAGTAAGGCGATGACCCTTGGATTTCCTCTTAAATCTTGGGAATGTGCTTGAGTGAGCCACGAGTTAAGCATGTTTGAGGAGCCAGTTTCAAGTGCTACAGGGCCTAGGTGTTTTTATCTGCTTACAGAGAAGATCGTCAAGCCCAACTGCCTGTTTGTTCTTCATGCTTTGATAGCACTGCCATAGCTCAAGTAAGGCTAAAGGGGTCGGTGAAAACAGCGTGCTCTTGGGTATAGGAGGCTTGCCGAAGGCAGGGAGCTTAGCTCTCTTTTAGGTGGTGATCAGGGTTTACCCTGCTGTTCTCGAAGAGCTGATGAGCAACTTTGATTGCAGTCACCTCTGTCTGGTTTCGGTTTTAGTGAAGTCATTGCCAAGGATGCGAAGGTCTTCAGATTTTCCTACTGCTATGAGTTATGTCGGTGGATTCAATGAATTCCTGCCATTTCTTCCTTCTGCAATCAGCAATATGGTCTTGTAAGCTTTGTCTCCAGCCTCTAGGGTATCATCGCAGAAGGGATCTGTCTGGAATTTATCCATATTCACGGTACATGACCTTCGAATCATCTGTGAGGCCACGGCAGCCACGGGGATATGCCCGCCTCGAGGATCCTTCGAACTTGACGAAAGGAGTCATAGTTGCTGGGCGTTTTACTAATACGAGGGCAGAGAGGCATAAAATAAGGTTCCTGCCACACACACACACACACACACACCACACACATTTACTTCTTTGACATGAGCATTAAGAATTTAAAGTCGAATACGTAATATATTTGTAATAAGGACTCTTAAATTGTTTAAGTGTACTTGGCATATACCAATATTTATTGTTCTACCAAGCCATTGTCAAAAACCATGTAGGCCTAAATATTCCCCTTTCTCTTGAAACCAAAGGTGGCCAACTCAATTTTATTATTTTTTTCACAAAGAGACCTCTGAGAACTTGTATGGTGGGCCATATATATTTTCTCTCCAGTGAATAAACATAAAAATGTACATTGTTTTCTTGAAACTGCTTTGATTTTACAAATTTCCCTTTGTACTTTCTCGTTGAACACAAGGTGTCCGACTTCAAATTTTATTATTTTTTTTCACCCAAAGTGAGACCTCTTGAGGAACTTGTATGGTGGGCCCATATATATTCCTCCAGTAAATAAACATTTAAAAACATGTACATTGTTTTTCATTGAACTGCTTTGATTTTCCAAAATTCCTTGTCCTTTTTATAATTAGTCTTAATGGAATCTACGCAATTTTGGAGTATTAGTATATTGCCTTAAAACTTTATATTTGTTTTCCCCTTAAGGTTGTGCATTAATTGATAAACATTATAAATTTTGTATCGCTTTTGTTAAATTTCACCCACTGTAGATGTTACCTGGTAATATTTCGTTTTCTTTAGTCTTTGATGTAAATTCTAAGCTGCCGAGATTACTCCAGGTTATTCTTTCAATTTCATCTTTTTTCATTTCCATATATTTATGTTTGAATATAACAGCTGTTTGAGTCATCACAACCCTGTCCAATGAAAGTATCTGCTCTAGTCGGTTCTGACGGGCAAAGATGTTAAGAGCTAGAACATTCACGGTTTATATCGATGAAATACCACCAGGAGCCATTCAACAGAGTGATTCTTGCCAAGATTACACTTAGCCTTGTAAGAGATCTCCCCAGTGTTGAACATTCCAAGACGATTGAATCCATGGCATTGGCTATGGGATTCAGATGTGACCCTCCTAACAGATCTTTTGACCAAACCTGTTCGTGTTTCGGATACCACCACTCAACCGTGGTCACCAAACCCCTGGACAGGTCATACCCAGGCATTGTTTCCATCTATGGGACTCAAGAAAGGGGTAGCGTTACTCAATCAATTCAATCATGTCTCAATAATGAGTACTTGTTCGGGGAGGGTCCCACGAGTTCCTCGGTCCCACGAGTCCTACGGTCCCACGAGACATTCGTCCCACGAGTCCTACGTCCCACGACCGAATATTTTCCACGAGTCCTCGTCCCACGAGTACTCGGTCCCACGAGTCTCGATCCCACGAGGCTTATTATTTTTTCCCATGAGTCCTCGGTCCACGAGTCCTCGGGCCCACGAGTCCTACGTCCCACGAGTCCTCGTCCCACGAAGACCTCTGTCCCACGAGTCCTACGTCGTGGGAAAATACTCAGCCACGTGGGGAATGAGGCGACTCGTGGGACCGAGGTCTTGTGGGATCGAGGACTCATGGGAACGTAGGACTCGTTGGGACCGGAAGGACTCAAATGGGACCGTCGGCCTCATGCGGAAAAATAATCGGCCTTAGTTAGGACCGAGGACTCGTTGGACGAGTACTCCTGGACCGAGGACTCGTGGGAAAATATTTCGGCCTCGTGGGCGCAGGACTCGTGGGGACCGAGGGCTCATGGAAGACCCCCTTTGTTTCAATCATTAATTATATTTTGGTCGTATTTAAGCATTAAGTTGAGTTTAATTTTAAGTTTCCTCAAAATTATAATTTGCAAAGCTATTCTTGATTTAAGTTCCTTTTTTAATAACGTTTCATGGGCTGTTAAGAACATCAAGCACCTATGCTTATGCGTAGCAATCCTGTGTTTTCAAAAACTGGGATAAAATGCCTAGTTCATGCTAGTTGGACCTTGTTGCAGCCCTCACCCTGTCCCTGGTAAACAAAATCTTAGACGAATTCGGGTTCCACTTATATGGGAATATGTAATAATCACAGTTCTACAATTTTCTGATAGCCTAATAAAGCCCCCCCCCCTTCCCCAAAAAAGGAAAAAAAAAAACGATAAAAGATTTGAAAAAAGAAAAAGAGCCAACCCCCCCAAAAAGCAACAATACAAACTAAACAGGAAAAACTTGCTCTTGCATTATTGCGACTCATAGGATTGTGTTAAAAGTAGAAACTGAATAAAGAATATTGTGAATTTAAGTAAATTGTGATTTGAATTATAGGCTTACCAATGACTTCGAGGACAAGATCGTCGATAACACCCGACAAACCGCCATACTGTAAAGATCCATGAGAAACATCTTGAGCTTGGCCATCAATACACTGCTGAGTGGTGGGTTCTTATCCCTCTTGACCAACAGGGGACTCAGGCTTCAACTGATGTGTACCCCTTACTACCAGACAATTATGAACGAGGCAAGGAGTTTGATATCCATCTTCATGTTCATGGAGATGTTCCAGAACTGAAAAGGTTGTTGAATTCGGTTTTAAGTTTATTCTCATTTTAAATGGAATACTCGACGAAAGATTTTATTGCAATAATCCTTGTTTTCGACAAATTAAAATCGAACTTCGGCCGATGACGTCAGTCGTTTGTTTGTGCTGAACCCTTTATTGCTGTGTTCGGTTGGAAGACTTTGGGGAAAATTACCTTCAATGTTTTTATAAGATATAATCACAACAATTTGTACATGTATGTTTTTTTTTGTAATAGTGGTTTCTGAAATGGAAGCTATTTTACAAGTTCGTCGTGAATCTTGATGGTTTCCACATACATCTGTATGTGATCAAACAGGAACATATCAGACAGATCTAAATTATTGTTATTAGGGCTCTTGCTTGTAAATAAAGAAATAAACACATACAAAACTTTACTGCTAAAAGGGCAACCACCCGAGTGTAGACATAAAGAAGTGGGTATATTTAAAAATTCTCATATTGCAAAATAGTGCCAATAAAATATAGCATTCAATCAGAATACCAACTTTCGCGTGGAATTTCCATTTTGTCTTATATGGAATGATTTTTATTTCCATTAAAAAATAACACTATTTTGTGTCTTCTGTTTTAACATGTCTAACTTCTTACCAAGCCTTAAATGAGTGATTGATTGATGATATTTTTTTTTGTAAAATAGGAGGCTAGAGAAGGAGGAGGAACAAATTGTCGTATCACATGGCACAATCCGTCTTTTTCCGACTGTATGACGCCAGGTCGGAGATGTAACAATAACTGTGCTCGTTGAAGCGAACATGGTCCAAACTAAGGTATCAACTGGCAAAATAATATGACTTTTTTCGCTAAATTGTTCAACAATCGTAATTACCTTATTATTTTTATAAAATTATACTTAAAAATATATTTCCAAAGAAAAAAATCCATTGCTGCATATTGATAATCTTGTTGTCCTAAATGGCAATTAGTCCAAAAAGTTAGTCTGTCCGAACATTGAAGTTTTCCTAATTTCTGAATGTTGCCAAAAATGAATTACGTTTCCGTTCATCTTGATATCTGATGGATTGCTCCAAAGGTTCGACTCTCCAAAATGAACTAAGGAAACTTCAGACAAATTAAACTTTGGAATCGACAACCTGTGGAGCTATTATCTTTTTAACCCAACGAATAATCGTTTGACCAGCGAAACTTCGGACAATAAACTATCAGACAACAAACCTTCGGACCGAATTAATCTTCAAACCAATTGAAGCTTTGGACCAGTGGAATTCGGACCAATAAACCTCCGCACCAATGAACTTCTGCCCAACGGAACCTTCGAATTAACAACAACCCACATGTAGGATTTTATGTTGCTTAACTGTAGGTTCTCTCTCTGAAGTGTTCAAAGTAGCATCAGACACAGCATCCAGCTACCAACGATTTCAAACGAGGAGGCAGGAGAATTCCCTCGCTCACATTTACCATCTTAGTTCCAGACCAGGAAGATTGGGCGTGTCTAGAGTCAAATGGCATTTCGTCATCAGATATTCCGGTGGAGTTATGAAAGCAAGGCCCAAAAAATTTGTGTAGGAGGGGATGTAAAGAGCGTATCAATTTTAGCTCAATAGGGTACGGGGGAATGGGGGAGGTCAAAACAGAAGTTATACCTACGAACTCAAACAAATAGTTCCTGAAACAAGTAATGGTTTTTAACAGTGAAATATTTGTGATAAACAACTGCCATTCTTTTTAACTGATGGCACATCGGACAAAAGGGGTGTGCTATTATGCCTCATGACACATAAAGGTTCATTATAGTTGTAACAATTTCAGAAAGATAGGAAAAACGTTGTATGCGAATGGTCATTTAGATGCATCCGAGACGATGAGGGAGTAATTAAATATTTGCGTGCTTTTCATTATGCAATTATCTGTTAAAATCAACCCATTTGAATTCATTTAAACAAAATATTTTGTTCTTACAGATGGATCTTCTGTGCCAATATCAAGTAACATTCATCGTTTTTCAGGTAAGCTTTTATAATAAATACGGTATATTTATGTTTTTCATCTTGTTTATGGTCAGATTTAATAATTAACATAATTATGACTGACATCACATCGTGCTTGGCGATGTCGTGAGTTCTGGCCGCTTGAAGCGTTATAGGCCAGCTCCGTATTTCCTGTTCAGATGCCCTTGGTTTACCGAATCAGTGTTTTACGTATTCCTTTCATATTATCTGTTTTACTCATACCCCCATGCATAAACATGAATTTATCTACTACAACTTTGTATTTTGTTATACTAGTTGCTGTGGAAGAAGTTTCTTACAAAGTGACTTTTCTGATGTAGACATCCTTGGTATAGCCAACAAGATGAGGGTGAGATCAATTCTATGATCTAGGAGTGGCTCTTTGGTTTCAGCATACAGCAGCTAGATTGCCCATAGAGTACCGAAGGTTCAAAGACAGACAGCAAGCATCTATGACACGTTGGTAACATGGAAAGAGAAACAGAAATCTATTTCAAGAGAAGCAAAGGAAACATTTCTTTAATCATTGAAATCTCTTAAACGCACCAGCAGAACATATTGGAGATGCTTGGTTTGTATCAAGGCTTTTTATTCTAATTCTTTCATCTTGTTTGACTGTGTCTTAGCCTCAATTGCAGATTTGATGTATTTGATGGGATATTCATCGAAATTTTAGTTACATTTAATTTTTTAGGTTTTTCATTTTTTATTATTTGAAGTTTCCCTATTTTATATTCAAAAATTTAACTTAAAAAACGTCCATATTTCTAATAACAGATATTTGATAAAGCTGATTTAGGACGTATACTATTATATTCTGGTTTTAAGAAAAATGTCTATTTAGGGGCATGTTAAAGACAGTGTTGTTCTTTTTAAAAAAGATTTCTTGTCGCATCTTCTAAAATTAAAAACATAATGATCGGAAATTATTTCTGAAAGTAATTACAGATGTTTAAAAATACATTTGCTATAATTTATTTATGTATTTTTTAGTTAGCAACATCAAAAAACAGGAAATTATTATAATCGATAATAATTCTTTAATGTTTAAAAATTGTATTCCTTCTTTCCCCTTTGCTGACTTTCATGACTACTGAACCTGATGATATTTTGGCAATCATGGCATGTACATTAATTTGCAGCTGCAACTGTAAGTATAGAAAGTGTTAGAAAATTATAATTTTCAAAACACACCTAAGTATTATCATGATATCTTAAGACTAAATGTTATTAAAAAACAGAAGAAAAAACGTAAAAAGGATAATTGAAGACTAAATTATCCAATCATGAGCAGAACTAGACAACCGTTTTTAAGACCAATTCACAATTATTGTGAATTGGTTAAAAACGGTGTCACAACAGAAGGAGGAGTCAACACCAACAATTTTGCAAGATGCAGAGATGTATGGAAAATTGATCCAGCTTTCTCAAAGCAAGGAGAGTATGTAGGCTGCGCAACAGGAACACAAGTACATTATCCATTACATAGTATAGTTGTTTTTTTTTAATAAAAAAACGTAGTATAGATGTAATAAATTTGATGGGTTCATAGCTTGGATTTAAATTTGAGATTATGCAACATGAAAGTTCATGTCGTTGAATATAGTGGTTCCCCATTCATTTGAAATGTTCCCATTCCAGTATCATAACAAAGCACCCCCTGAAACAAACATCGACATCATTACTAATTTAACCTGTCATCCACACTAACATGTAACTTAACAAATTAATTGAACAACCATTTTTTTCTTCTGAATCTTCAACCAGACACAATTTAGGCTGTCAATAGATTATACAATTTTCCATGACTTACAATAATACACTTATTACCGTTTTGAGGAATTTCGCGCAAATATATAGGCATGATTTCTCAGGCATGTATCGAATGTGTTTCAATGCGACCTATGAACGTGGAGCGCGAATTGAAGAACCTGTGAACATGTTTTGAGACCGCACAGCTCGAAAGTTTAATCACGCGAAAAATAACAGCGAATACAGTAAATTAAAATTGTTAATCATGAATTTTGAAAGTGATTCCATTTAATAAACTTTATCTTTTTCATTAATTAAATTGATTAATAATCTTATCTCTCTATACAGAGCTCTGTGAAATTGCAGTTTCCATGGGAGACAGGTGAGGAGAATCCAGTACGTTAGAGAACGGAACAGCAGCGGCAGCAGCAGCAACCCTTCGGAGTTTTACTTTTCAGATTCTGATGCTACGGAGTTGGACCTATGAAGTTGTTTCAACAGATCCATTTTCTCTCACATAGAGAGTAAATTCATGTAATTGTGTATTTTGACTCTTTCCATGCGACATTATTTTAATTAATGTATTAGTTTTGGCTTGGAATGGACTCGTGGCATTTTGCAATGTGATATGATTGCTTCTAAACTCCACTTTCCCAAGCATAAAGATAAATGAATATATTTCAAATCTCATTTGGTGTTGTAGATCTTGAGATATGACAAGTTTTCCACAATGAAATGAAAAGAAACAACTCATTTTCGGCATGCAGAGTTGATAAGCCAAGATGATCATGTTACGAACAATACGTTTGTTGTAAAGCCATTTTTCTCTAGTTGCACACAATTTGCATAACTTGATTTACAAGGGTGAAACTTTTGATTAAGTAAACATAATCAAATGCATCAGTAAGGAAATTCTCAATACACATATCTTTTAATAATTGATAGTGATATTCCAATAATTACACATGATGCATGTGACAGAAAGTGAAAAATCTAACCACCATAAAAACAAGATAAATGAAAAAAACTAACCAGACATTTCTTTGATGATGGCGGTCTCCCCAAGTAGAGAGTACCCTTGTTTCCGCATTTCCGAGCACCATGCACTAGCACACTCCACTCCCTGTGCCAGTATGGCCACAGTTTTGCTGCCCGTCTTGAGGAGTTGAAGCACTCTTCTTATGCTTCGTACCTCATGGGATTCCTATTATGTAAAAGCAAAGGTAAAGTGCTAATTATAATGATCATGTTTAATGCAGTGAATTTATTATATTTTTTTCAAGTTTCCCTGCATTTCAAGTAAACAAAATTCACTTATTCGTCTCTGTTTTTTGCCCTGCTGAAGTTGCAAAATTCCCTGATAATATTGTACGCAATCATGTCTAAAGTTATAGGCCTTATGTAGGTCATGTGCTACAGCTACCAGTACTTGTTCTAAAGTCAAAGAGACTACACTAAAAACCCACCATATAGTCCATCATTCAATAGGTGTGGCTTTGATATGCAACAAAATCTGACTGACAACCGTAATTTCCGTTTTGGGGCCAATCAATATTCCCGACACCTCCTGATTTGAGGCATTTTAATCACATTTCCTGACTGGAAACTGGAAATTTTACCTGATTTCCCAGATGGGCTGGGAACCCTAATTTAAAGATAGTTTGGCAAAATAATTTCTGGCTACACCAATAAAAATAAAACACAACATTTAAACTACAACACTGCAGAATCAAATATTCTGACAAATATGGCATTAATTGATTATGCTAATTTATTATAAATCTACACATTGCTCTACTTCTTCATATAAAGCTCCAAACATGCTCAATTGGGGTTCATGTAGTTTATTAGATACTGATGTAATGCCTTAAAAAGAAAAAAAAATGTATTGTTTATTGTATCAAACATTGCGTAACTTTCAGTCCCAAACTTGGGTCTCAAAATTTGTGCCATACCTGAATTAAAAATGTTACGAAACAACACATCTACAGACATATTGTAGGAAAGGTCACGGGGGAAATATGAACATAGAACATTACTCACCATTTGTATCACAGTTAGAGCCACAGGGTCCATGCTCAGGTGCTCAAAGGAAGATGATCCCCTCTTGAAAGTGTTCTGAGCTTCCCGGACGTACTCTACAAACTCAATGGGCACTGCTTTCTTGAAATCCATGTCTGAAGAGATAAATTAATATATGTATAAAAAAATATGTGACTCTATGACAGAAAATAATTATTTTTTTACCCCCTTGGTCTCTACAAAAATAATCTGACCACCTGTACTTGATGCAAACCACTCTATCACAACTACAATGCATACAACAAGATTGTCCTACTCTATTATGTAAATAGTATACAATCTATCGCGCAATATACTGGATTATAAGTACGACAAATACTAAATTATCCTGAGTGCAGATTTGTTTCTCCGAGGCCACAGAAGTTTATATAGTCAAGTAATGTTGCAAGATTCACTATTTATTGTAGTAAATAGACTGCACGAGGTCTTTGACATTGCCTAATAGATAGATCTTTGACATTGCATAATAATAACTGATTTCAAGTTTGCCAATTTTTTTTGGTGCTCATTAAGCTATTGTGCATATATCGTTGCTCCATGTACCCATTGTTACTAATGTTTGTGCGCATCATTTTACTGTTATTTCATGCTAGCGCAACAAGGCAATCGATAGAATCGATACTTCCCCATTCATTTAACACTGGCTTTACCCTCCAAAACCTGAAAGTTATATTGTACATATGGTCATATTTAATTTAATTGGGACACTCACAGGAATTTGCATGTATGGGACTATGGTGCTTTAACCCTATTCAGACTCGGCTTTTCAAGAGGAGATTTTGACCCCCCCCCCCGAGATCTCGGCCGCGGATGGTCCCCTCGCAGCAAAATTTTGTGCGAACGTTGCTGCACATGTAAAGGGCGCGTCACTGGTATGTGTAACGCGACAACAGAGTATCCGATTTTTTCAAACTTGGTGTCAAAAGTTGCGAGACACTTGAAAGAAAAAAGTCCTAAAGCGCCTGGTTGCGATTCACAGCGGTTGCGCGACAGTTGCGGATTTCGTACAGGGGGGTCAAAGTAACCAAGTAACCCCCCCCCCCCCCCCCCCCCCCCCCCCAGTTTGAATAGGGTTAAATGCCTCTTATTCTTAATAATAGTCACTTTTGTCTGATTTTTTTTGCTTAAAGTAATTATCATGGACTACTCTAACACGGCATATAAACACAGGTAATTTGGATCTAGTTATTTACTTGAAATGTTGAATTTAAGGCACTGGTCGTATAACTCACGTTTTGGATGTGGTGTCACTCACGACATATAGAGGTGGACCATTTTCCACAGAGGGGAAATTATTGATAAGGACAATAAATGTCAAAGAGGTACACTATTCATTTACACATACCAGCAATTATGGTACTCTTAGAGATCTACTTGGGCACAAATCCAATCATAAGCAATAATGATCAGAAACCCATGTCTTTTTTTTTTGTGTGTCGCTTACGCACTGTTTTTTAATCATAATTTCCAGGACTAAGTGTAAAATTCAAATCCAACTGGTAATGACACATGCCATTCCTACATTATACATAATATGGTAGTCATGATCCATTTATAACCTACAAGTGCGAAGATATGCGCCCTTCTAATAGTCCAAATGTTGTGTCACTCACGTTTAGATATGACCATATGTACAATATGACAAATTGAATGTAGGTCACATGGTACTGACCCAACCAATCGCAACGCATATTTTCTACCACTACTTACTGTAAGTGGATTTTTTTTTTTTTCTTCTTTTTTTTTGTGTTTTTTTTTTTGCTAGATATAGAACAATATTCAGCATTAGGACCCTGAACAAAAAGCCCTGGTTCTAAAATGGGAAAACTAGTACTGTAATATGGAACTAAAACTGTGGTAGAGCATAAACAACTGTGAGAATTTAAAGGGATTAAGTAGCTTTAAAAAACAAGAGCAATTATATCAAGATTAATAAAATTATATTGTTCCAACAGTAAAAACAAACTACTGAAAGTTTCAGATCAAATGGAATTCGTTTACTACCTAAATACAGTGTAACAAACAATGCCACGAATACAGTCGAACACCAGTACCTTCTACTGATAGCTCACCGGGCCACTAGAGACGGGGGACTTTACAACAGGAAATGGGTGTGTGGAAAAGTACATGGTTTTATAAACCATCCGGTGTCGGTTTATAAATTTTGAGTGTGAAATCATTGATATCTCGAAGGTAAAGCAAGCAATTGGCTTGCAATTTTGAAGAGATACCAGACTGACCTAAGTGTTTGTAATTATGTTGGCAAAATAAGCTAAATCGAATAAATGTGATTTGAATATCATTCAATGTTACTGCATCCCTTTAATATAAAGATTTATATTCAGCAAACCATGCGCATTTGCTGCATGTAGAGTAGACATACAACAGTTTGTTTTACCCTGCATACTAGAGTATGGTAAACAGTGTCAAATTCCTTATGGCGTTAAAATTCAGAGGGAAATGCTGAAACCGAACTTACAAGCATGCAGTTCTCTTTTGATATATCTTTAAAAATTTGTTTTTCGTAAAAATATATACACATCTGCTAAAAATGGTCTCAATAAAAATCTTTAATGTCTTTGGATAAACAGTTGCAGTCTATGGTAAAGTTTAAACTCAATTCTTTAAAATATCTTCTTTTTTTGTTGATGTTTGACTTGCTTTTGTCTTACAAAAGTTATACTAAACTCTGTTTGACAGGGTGTTTATGGTCAGTGTTTATGGTCGGTTGTGTTTTATCTTTATTGCAGAAAACAAATATTTCAAGTTCTACTGCACCAAATGAGATGGAAATATGATACTTAAAAAATTCTGAACGCTCTATGGAATTAGCAGGAAAAACAACAACAATTAATTTTACAAGAAGGCAATTACTGTAATTGTGGAAATTTTTGTGTTACACTAAGGGACGACGGCAATATTCAAGGCCTGCGTGCAAGGGTGTTCCAAGTACTTATGATCGCTTTTAATCCCCTGGGCGTGCAAGTGCGTGCAAAGCATTTAAGACAAAGTACCGTTATATACAACTTCCTGGGTCAAGATTCTTGAATGGTGCAAGCCAGACAATAGCTTGCCGTCCAAAACCGGATCTTGTAGATCCTAGGTCGCTTCAAAGCTCGCCGCGGACTACACTAGTTTTAGACTATACACACCTCCCATACCCAACTGAAAGCCAAATAACCCCAATGATTATGAAGAGATTATGTACATTGTACATGTAGTAACATAGATATAGCTCAGGCTTTTAATATTCTGTCTCACTCATGCGCGATCGATCTACAAAATATTTCATGCCCAAACTTCACCCCTTCATTCTAATTGGCACCCAAATTAATTGTGCTTGCAAGAATTTAAAAACCTTTCATGCTGAAGGGGTTTGAATTATACTGGTAATGTGTAGGTCTGACAAGGAATAAGCCCCTCCTTCTAAATTTTCTGGGAACAATACACCAAGTCTAAAATTTCCCTCTTTATGAGTATTATAATGCGTGTGCCTAAACTCCACCCCTTTCATTCTGATTGGTTAGAGCTCACTTTGCACCCAGCCAACCTGCTCATGTTTACTCTACACAAGATCAAAAAGAAAAGCTAGGTCAATTACAGAATTTTCCCTCAGAAGAAACCTGATACGATACGCTTGTTGTCATGGGCACAACATTCCTTAGAGAGCAGTCTGCTAAATCCAGACTCTTGATTTATTTTTCATATGGGTACAGTTATCATGACAATGTTTATTTAGTTTTTCATTATGTGTGTTTCTCTCACCCCCACTATCTTGATCCTTTGTATTTCTCTCTGTGATATCATTTTCTTTGCTCTTTGTCTCTTCATTTGTTTCTATCATCAGTTAGTTGGAATTCTTGGAAATAAAATTTATGGCCAAATATCACCATCAAGAGAGCCTCAGTTGCAGGCTAGAGCATTGTACTCTGCATTTTAAGTTGAACTCCATTATTATTTAATGTACACCAAGCTTGGA
>CALNVZ010002420.1:95919-109303 GCA_940671915.1 Paracentrotus lividus | reverse complement strand
TGATTTGGACGGAAATTTGTTTTCATTGTTGGGCCATATTCGAGGGCAATATTGCTGGAATGACTTTATAACAATTTGTATTCCTTTTATGCCTTCTTTATTGTAGCGCTGTTTTTTCTAGAAAAACTATGGTAGCTCCATGGTAAAACTGTAGATCGATTAATTGGCATGAGGGTGAATAAAAAACAAGATCCGGGTGGATTAGGAAACAGAAACTAGTCCCGCGCGGCGAGCATCAAACGGCGAAGCTTTCCGGATGTATGGCTTTTTTCTCACACCAGTACAATAGGGGTGGCCAGGGAGGGCTCATTATCTCGCCTAGCGTTCCATCGCGTGCAGACCAATTAAAGAGTAGGGAGGGATTAAAGGTTAATGAGGAGGAACGCACTTGCACGCACCCCTGAATATTGCCGTCGTCCCTAAAGTACTGTCAGCCTTTTGCAGGCAAAAATATTAAATTTCTAGTTTTTGAGAGGATATAGTAGTATACCAATGACTTTATCTTTCCACAACATGATTAAGCTTAATTGTGTATGTTTGTCATTATATTGCGATTATCAAAATTCATTCCTATTTTTTGAACCTCGAAAAATATACCGTACGGTGCGAACCGCTAACCGTTAGCGCAGAGAATAATGCACATTGATGCGCCGTGTGTATATTGCTGTTTGTGGTCCGTGCTACACGCGCTGTAATATCAACCATGTTGATGGAGAGCTGGTCTAGATTGGTAGTCAGATTTTTGTTTCATATTACTGATCTAGACAACCTATGACAGTAAGATTGAATATAGACACATAAAGGTTGATCATATTCTAAAGTTATGCCAAGTTGCATTAGTTTTCGAAATTTGTGAAAAAGGATGACACTACCTTTAATTACATTAAAGATTGCATGCCGCAAATTTAAAAACACAAATACACTGTTGCTCATAAAGGTTGGATATTGTTTTGTGTGATCCAGCGACATCTATTTACTCCGGCTTAGATTTCTTGAAATTGTTTGTCCCTACTTTCACTTTTCTGGACCCTGGCTATACCTTGGACACCCCCAAACTATTCCCGGGGAATGAAAATAAAACAAAAGTTTGGCAACCCCCAGAACGCCCATTTTTGTTACTTTTTCTCATTTAGGGGCCCCTTTTTGTTTACCCGGCTAACCAAGGCCCCCCATGATCCCACCCTCACCAAACGCGTCTGATGTATAGGGTGGTTATTGTTCTTTGAGTTAAATCTAAGTTTATGATCACAGACTTAGATTTATTTTCTAGGGGAAGGGTCAAAGTTTACTTCGATCCGGGTTGAAAATTGAATTTCTTCATTTTTACAACATAGAAATTTCTACCTTCTCAAAAATGTATTGTAGAATCTCAGCCAAACATAAATCATAATGAAAAATAGACAGTGGTTACCGTTTACAACCTTGCCATTAAGGCTGCAACAAGATTTTGGGGAAAATGACAATAGTTAAGGGTTCATAGTTGTTTTTCATTTCCTTTGTTTTGACCATAAAGGTTGGATTGAATATTTCCGTTTTTTACCGATTTCACTTTTTCCTTCAACCCCTCCCCTAGACAAGAGACTAACGCCTGTGATCTTAAACCTTGATTTATCATAAAGAACAATAACAACTCAATATTTCAGACGCTTTTCGAGGGGGAATGACGGAGGGGGCCTTGGTCAGCCGGGTAAACAAAAAGGGGCCCCAAAATGATACAAAAATGGAAAAAATGGGCGTTCTGGGGATTGACAAACTCTTTTTTATTTTTATTCCCCAGGAATAGGCTGGAGAGTGTCCAAGGTACAGCCAGGGCCCATAAAAGTGATAGTAGGGACGAACAATTTCAAGAAATCTAAGCCGGAGCAAAAAGATGTGGCTGGTTCACACAAAAAATATCCAACCTTTATGGGCAACAGTGTATATGAGCCTGTTTTCTTGTGCATGCTTTGCATAGGTTCAATTGTGTTTGTACGTAAATGCAGCGTGAATTCAAGAACCCGCAAATATGTTTTGAGGCCTCTAATCGCAAAAAATTTATCCTGCAAAAATAACAGCGAATACATTAATAATTATGAACTTACTTAAGAAATGTTCTAATGCTGGAGCCACTGTATGTGCAGGAAAATCCCTACAGCATTCTTCCCACGAGTCCTTGTTTGTTAAGCTCACAAACATATGCCTGATGGTAGCCTGACGTTTCATCCTCCATGTCTCCAACTTGATGTCTTCCAACTTCATATCTCCATTGACTAGCCTTGTGAGGATGTTAAACTTCTCCTCCTCCTTGAGCCCTTGTAGCAGAATGAACATCTAAAATAAATTATGAAAAAAGGGACAGTGTATGTTGATATGTTCTATACGACTCAAATGCTCATATCATGGCTGACATAACAACGTATGTAAACAAAATATGAAATGTTCAGAAGGTCAAGGGAACACCTTTCCTTTTCATGCAGTGGTAGCCTTTTTTTTGGTAAAAGGAAGCTGGTATATTACCCAAGAGTGGTGATTTTTACCAAAATTTAAGGTACAAGGTTTTATCAGCCCACCAATGATATACAATGTATGCCTCCACTTAAAAACCCTTTTTCAAAAAATAATTTAAAACGCTTGACTAATCACTGTCTACATGTATATCATATAAAACCTACTTCTCATACATTGTGATCATACTTATACTCCTGGCTACAATATTAATGAATTCGAAATATTGGAAATTTCAGATCAAAAAAATTTCAGGTTGCCTATTTCCTGCTACCTCCAAAACGGATTTAATACCAAATGATTAACAAAGAAGGCTGATGCTGTATGAAATCAATATTTACAAAAATGGAGGATAAAGTTTCTAAAGATGTTCTAGAAGTCTACTCACCGATTGCTTCATGGCTTTCCCATGTTCCTCTTCGTACCAGTCAAACACCCTCACCAATTTTTCATAGCACCTCTTGCTGTATAAGGCTAACTGGAATGTTGCTTCCAATGGTTTCAGTTCCTGTTGACAAAAACACAGTGTATACAATTGTTTTCCATGAAAATATGAAAACGAAAACCATGTTTATATTTCCATCAGCTTATTTGTTTGCTCTTAATTTATTAACTTTAAAAAAATGAGACATCAATGTTTTGTGGTGATAGGCACCTGAAATAGGCCTCCATTTCTATTTCTTACATGTAGATACATATTCATTTAGTAAAATTAACATACTTTGGTGCACAATTTTCCAGTTTTCTTAGATATATCTGTGAAGATAATTAAACAAATTTTAGGATATTTTTTTTAGGATACCAAAATACATTGATGTAGCCTCAATACTGAGAAACTTACTTTTCTCGTGGAGGCTGCAAATCCCAGCGCAGCTGCAGCTTGGGGTCGCCACTCTAACTTCACCGAGGATGGGGGTTCATCTGTTTCATCCCTGTCATGAGTAGCATATAATATACGGCGACAAATGGCAACTTTGGCCTTGAGAGTTGGGGCATCATCCATTAGGAGGCTCTGTTCCTGCTGGAACACTGCCCCTACATGTAGAGCCTCCATCGCAGTTAAGCCTTCATGGACCTTGACCAGGACATGTCGGTAGCATTGGTACCTGAAAAAGGAGGAAAGAAAGTTTGGTTCAGTTTTCAATATCTAACTGTACACTTCAAATGCATTGGGCCTCCTCAGAATTTAAATTTATAAGTTTGCAATATACTGTACAATGAGCTTTTGATAAATAATGAATTTATTAATATTAATTTATGTGTGAAATCATACTTAAGGCAAAAAAAAAAAAAAAAAAAAAAAAAAAAAAAAAAAAAAAACAATTAATAAAACTACAACTTACAATGCTTAATTATCAGTGAAAATATTCTATGTAGTATTCCCAACAACTGTACTTACAAATAATATTATTTTTTTCTTTGCATTTGTTTTCTGAATTTCTTATGTATTTCTTTGTTTTTTTGGATTCATATTTTTTTCATCATTTTTTCTTTTATCACTAAATGCATTGCAGAACAATTTTTCAAGCAAAATCATGCTAAAATGAATTGATTTCAGGTATAAAGCCAAGTACAAATAATCATATCTTTATTATAAGATATCTTGAGCTCTCCATTTTGCATCGACTTTGTACTAAAAATCATGTTTTAGAGTAATTTTCAGTCTGACATGAAGTATAAAAAGACCGTTTGATTTTTGCATTAGATTGGTCACACAAACGTTGAGGGACCATAGAGTAGGTTTAAATATTTTAGATTTGTTAAACTTATTGCAGCATTGCATTTTATTCACTGTTTTGATTTAATCATGAACAGCCAAACAAACTGTAAATTCAAGTTTCTCGTGCTCACGTCATGAAACTATTGCCTACCAACAATGTTACATTAAATGTAAATGGTTTACGCTGTTGGGATGTAGAAAAAGGGACAAGGAATTTATTTTCATTTGAGACAAATGAATTAACCCCTTTAATGTTTGATATTCATGTACAGTCTATATGGGATTATTTTAACTTTAATCACTATGAGCACTTGTGGTCTAATGGTCATAACACTGGCCACAGGTTGCGGGTTCAAATCCTACCTGGACAGCCTTTGATTTTTTTCTCATAGCTGCCTGGCTCCATTTTTCACACGGCAGTTGCATGTGTTTATACCATTGGAGACAATTTAAGAAATTCCTTGTCTTTATTTAATGTAATTTTTTGTTAAAAGCACTTTTGAAGGATTTTAATAGAATGCTGTAATAATGATAAAAATAATGTTTTGTTTAAATACAATGAGCACATAAATGTTTGGGAAATTGATATGAACTTACTTCTCGTCACTTGAAACATCCAACAAGCCCTCCCACCAGGCTATACCCTCCAAGCAGGATGTAAGTGGCCTTCTCCGGGTTCTCCTGCTCCCAGCTATCACCATCTACCATCACTGGCAATACTGGCAGGTGAATGCGTTGGTTCTTGGTTATGTTTCTTGAATGCTTCAATTCGTGCATGTGATGGCTCGACGAGGGTCAAACCCTTTGCTGCTCTTTTGATGCTATTCAGAGGGACTTCAACTACTCCTGTATAAGAAAAGTTAAAGGAAAATACAAACAGTAAGCTGCAAAGGAAAAACAACTTGATGTAGTTATCTAACCTATGCATCTATTTAATAGATGTAATACATGTAGATGTAAGCTAAATGCCACCAGAACTTGTATCTTGCAAGAAAAACAGTTGGAAGAGTACTACAGTGCGTCCCAAAATAAATTATACACGTTTTAAATAGCTACCAAATTTGGGCTTGCTCACTGCATCATGCATTATTTTCGGATTTCGGAATTTTTCTATTTATAAAACTTTTCCCAAAGATTCATATACATATTTTTTTTTTTTATTTGTTAGCCATTTAAAAAATGTTTAGTTATTTTTGGGATACACTGTATAATCCGATTTTACAATATACATGTGGACCATAGTGTGCTATGTAAACTACACGAAAACACTGTTAATTTTCCCGAAATAATATTTATTTATTTTATATGAATCAATTATGCCAATTTATGCATTGCATGCTCAAAGTCACAATTTTTGTTCTAATTGACAAACTACATGTAAAGCTTCTGGAATGCTAATTTTTATTTTTTTTTCCATAATCCTTATAGGATTCCTAACAATTGTATTTGGGGAAAAAAAATTGTATTTCATTGTTTTATGAATTTCTCATGTATTTCTTTGTTTTTCGACCTTTTGTTTTTCTTTATTTTTCGCAAAAATTATTGCAGAATCATTTTGGAGCATAATAATGCTAAAAGAAATTAAGTTCAGCCTGTGAATTAATTATCTAGATGTGGTAATTTACTAACATCAAGCTTGTTTCAAGGTTTGTTTCTCATAATTACCTTTGAACTTCCCATCATGGTTTTGAGTGCTATTTTGGGATGACCCCAAACCTTCAGCCGCTTTCTCCTCGACTCCTGTAACGGCATCCTGGGTCTCCTGGGAGTCGAGGAGAGAAGCGGCTGTATTGATTCTTCCAGGGTCTCCATACAGACAGACGGGAAATCCTGGCTGATAGATGTCATGTCTGCATTAGCCACCTGCATACAGATTACTCTCCCATCCTCTGTTGTGAACTACAGAAAAAATAGGAAAACTTTAATTCAATTCAATTAAATAATGATTTAATGAATGGAACAAGAAAGGAATTATTGTAAAAAATAAACCCAAAAGCGAAATACTTGCCCATTTATGGAATAAAAAATGCGACTTTGTCATAAACTTGCCATGTAAAGTGATGCTGTTTCTTTTCCAAAGGACAGTTTCAGGTTTGGTTTCATGTAGTAGTAGAATTTCATAAGTTATAACTCTGGCAATGTTACAATGTTTTATATGGCAGATTTTTTGAGAAACCTTCAATTTCATGTTCCAGATGGTATTTAAGACCAATCAGCTTGGTTGCCAGTTTGGTTAGCATTTAATAAAAAGAATAATTACCTAACTAGTATATTTATAAATATGTTATATGTTGCTAATCTTTACCCAGGAACCCTAAGAACAGGAACAAAATAATGTTTGAAGGATTCTTCATGATGAGGAATTCATTTATGGGCAATTCCATAAATGTGTCAACCAGAGGGCCAATTTTTCAAATTAAATCAAACCAAACCTAATGACACATCATAATATTAAAGCTTATTAAAAGTACCGTTCACACGGCAAGCCTTAACTCCAAGTTAATTCCAAGTTGTCCTCGAGGACTATGTTCTCGAGGACAAATTGGCGTTAACTTGGAGTTAAGGCCTGTGTGAACGAACTCGGTGCTTATGTTCTTGAGGACAAGTCAGGGTTTATGTTCTCGACAGATCTTAGGGTTAAGGCTCAAAACTCCAGAGGTGGGTGGTCTCCGATCACGCGTTTGACCGTGTGGACACAATTTTAACTTGGAGTTACTGTTCTCGAGGATAAGAGTGACCTCCTGTGCAGGTTAAACTTCCGGTTCAGTACCTCACAAAACTTTGCGCGCTCTAAAAATTAACAGCGCTGCCGATTGCATAACTAGCACGATACCTAAACTTCATTTTCAAATAATCAAATAAAAAATAATCATATATTTGAAAGAAAACCTTAAAATATCGATATATTATTAGTATACAAACAGAAAATGAAAAAAAAAGTCAAAGAGACTGTAGTTGCTGGCTTGTTTTATTTATTATTTTTTTTTTTGTAACACACATGCACTTTTGAAACATTCCACTCAGTTCAGAGCTAGCAGAGGCATCTTGCTCGATAGTCGGTGGTCGATATACCTATGCATTGATTGTGTAATTTAAAAAAAAAAAGAAGGTCCGAACTGAAGTTATACAGCTATACTTTACTTCTTGGAGAGTACATTTTCTACTTCCGGTCATCGCGCCGCTCGCTTATCCTCGGCGATAACTATCCCCGAGGATAAGCACTCCGTGTGAACGTAACTCGAGAACAAACCGTCGGGGTTTAAATTCTTAAGGATACAGTCCTAGCTCGAGGACTAAAACCCCGATGGTCCCGTGTGAACATAGCTTAATATATTAACCTTCAGAAATAAAAATATTATTACATGTAGTTTGTACTAAGGTCTGGGTTACATAACCATGATAACTTTATGGATATTTATTTTTGTGCTGTAAGCTTTTAGGACTTTATAGCATAGAGTCTCATGCATCATTTGACACCACAGTTATAAAATTCCAGACATTTGGTAATGCGCAGTTCCGAAAATTGCCGCGCTGCGCGCGGTTAAAATGACAATTTCACCATTGACTGTGTATTGTACATAAAGTAACTCAATACAGTTCCTGTTGTATGTGAAGTGACGTTACATAAATGCAGATAATTCAAAGATTACTTGAGATAAGGGCCTGAAACTTTGTGAGCTTCTTCATCATAAGATAGCTCACCTACATGCAAATTTTTATAAACTTTGGCCCCACCATGTCCGAGATCTTGAGGAGGGGGCAGCCCCCTCCTTGGCCCAGGTTGACCAAAATATTTGGGCCCTTTTACAGTTACGAATTTTTTTTTTATTAAATCAGCCATTCCATTGTGACTCGCGTGACATTTACACAAAATTTCAACTTGTTAAGGCTAATTACTTCAAAATTTCATGATGCAGACCTGTTTTTCTTACTTATTTCAATCAAGGTAATGACATTACACATTAGCTCAAAGAAATTTTGATTGCAAAGTCCTTTTTGTTGGAGATATTTCAATTTGTTTCCTGTGACTCGCGTGACGCGACACTATTGAAAATTTTCAGATTTTCCCCATTTTCTTTCGAAATGTATCTTACCTCCTTCTGAGCTCAAAATATGTCATGGGAAAATATATTTCACACAACATATATTGAGTTCAGAAGGAGGTAAGATATATTTCGAAAGAAAATGGGGAAAATCTGAAAATCTGTGTACAAAGTGAATGGAGAGTTGTCCATGAGATCGGCCATTTTGAAGCCGATGATGCCAATTTGAGGATCCCCATAGAAGGAACAACTAGACTTTTCAAACTTCCATAACTCTCTTATTTTATAACCGATTTTGATGAAACTTTTTTTAGATTGCTCCTCTCATTTTCCTCTTTCTTGTAAGGTTGATTCTCTCCTTGGGTTGGATTCCCCTTTAAATGTTGCAAATTGAATGCCTATTGTGAGTTTTAATATTGTCTGTTGCCTTGCGGGTATATAATAACAATGCATTTCGCAACCTTTCACTTTTTACTTTGCATTATATTCGTGAGTTATGTGCAATCAAACATGATGTTACTATTGCAAATAGGGTATCAATAAAAAGAAGAATAAATAAGCTTTTTAATGCTATAAAAATTGATTATTAAATCCCCACATTAAAATGTATCAAGGTTCAGAGCTCTGTTACAGAAATTTAAACTGAAAATTATTTTTTGCTTTGTCATGTATTCAGGGGTTCTGGGGACCCAGGCATGACATCACCATGACAACTAAGGTATCAATCAACACAAAAAATGATGGGCATTGTTACTATAGGCCTACATGTAACATATGGTTCTAGAACATCTACCCCTAGACAATTACCCCTTAGACAACTGCCTCCTCCCCGTCTAAAAATATACCCCATAACCTTACACCTAACCCATACCCTATTTCTGGGGGTACTTGTCCTAGGGGTAATTGTCCTGATACCAATAAATGTAATCTGAAGAGCCTATTTTCATCCTTTTTCATGAGACAATTTTCATAATCTTCATAAAAATAATATCTTAAAGTACATTTATTCATGTAATAATTAATCAATCAATTGATTTTTAGGGATAAATAAAACATTTTCTCCAGGAAATGGAGTACAAAAAATAAATACCAAATTCACCTTTTTTTCATGTAAAGGTGTCATTTACAGTACATTATGCATAATAACAAAAGTGTCCCACGCGTTACTTGTCCCACGCGTTACTATACCTATCTTTTTTTAAATTGACCTTGAGAGAAAACTAATTGATGAATATTTATGAAACTTTTGATTAATCTTCAGTAATAGATGTACAGTGGTGGCCAAAATTATTAGAACACCTGAACCTACACAAAGTCTATGGGATTATCAATGCCCTAGTTCATTTGCCGCAATCAGATTAAAAATATCTTTTGTGTGCCATGAGCTTTCATGACTTTTTAGCATAGGGTCTTACGTATATGTTGATACCAAATTTATATAGTTTCGACCATCTGGTAATGCGCAGCATTAAAAATAGTTGCGCTATGCGCTTTTGATTTCCCCATAGACTTGTGTATTAAACATGTAGTTCAAATGCAAAAAAAGTAAAATGCCAAATACATATGCTAATTGCTCAAAAAGTATTCGAGGTGCAAGTATGAAACTTAGCAGGCTTATTTATTCTAATATACCTCAAATACATTCCAAGTTTCAGCAAATTTGGTCTAATAGGGAGGTGGATTCGCCCCCACCCTTGGTGGTTAGATGACCAAAATAACCATGCCCTTTGAAGGTTAAGACAATTTTTTCTTAATTTAACGAAGACACTCGTTGTAAATGTATATTATTTTAAAGGAAATTTCATGTGCAATTAAAATATGTTGAAATATTAAGGGTCATTGGAACAATGGACTTAAATAGGGGCACTGAATTAAAAAATTGGGGCCCTTCAAAAACGATTTAAAAATCCCCACATAAGATGTCACTACTTCACCCTGTGTTTTTATGAATGCCATTTTTGACATCCTCATGAAATTTCCTTTCAGAATATATATAATTTTGTAGGAAGAGGCTTAAAATGTTTAACGTTAATTACACTTTGATCCTGAAAGGGGCAAGATTTTTAAATTTTGCAATTGGTGGGGTGACATAAAAAAGGGCGACTTGGGGGCGAGTTCCCAACACATGGCTTTGTTATTTAGTTTTTAAAGCATATTGATGATATTCGGAGACATTCCAACCATTTTATAGGAATTTAAATGGTCAACTGAATGAAAATTACACTGTTCGTCATAAAGGTGGAATATTTTTTCCTGGCTCAAGCGACATTATGTTGCTCCGTTATCAATTTCTTGAATGTGTTTGTCACCGCTTTCACTTTCTGGGATCCTGGGTATATCTTGGACACTCCCTCAACCCTTCCCGGGGATTTTTCTTCAAAAAAGTTTGTCACCCCCAGAAGATGGCCATTTTCGTCATTTTTTCTTATTTTTGGGGCCCTTTTTTGTTCACGCGACCCACCAAGGCCCCCTCAGTCCTTCCCCAAGGAAACACGTCTGAGGTGGAGATTTGTTATTGTTCTTAAGATTAAATCTAGATTTATGGTTACAGGCTCGACTCTTTTGTCTAGGGGAGGGGTCCAAAATTATTTGATTGGGGTTCAACATTCATTTTATTCATTTTTACACCATGGAAATTTCTATCTTCCCTATTATTGTATTGTAAAATCTCAACCAAACATACATCAAAATAAAATATTATCAATAATGACTATTTACAGCCTTGTCATCAAGCTTAACAAAATGTAAGGGGAAAATTATGATATTTAAGGGTTAAAGGTGGTTTTTCATTTCTTTTGTTTTCAGCATAAAGATGGAATAAAAATTTCCGAATTTTCACCAATTCGTCTTTTTTACTTCAACCCCTCCCCTAGACAAGAGACCTAAGCCTGTCCCCAGAATATAAGAATTTAACTTAAATAACAATATAAACAAATACAACCTCAGTCGCGTTTTCCTTGGGGGTTAGGACTAGGGGGTTGATTGCGGGAAAACAAAAAAGGGCCCAAAATGAGAAAAAAATGACAAAAATGGGCATCACGGGAAGTTGACAAAACTTTTTTGAGAAAAAGGTCCACGTGAAGGGTTGGGAGAATGTCAAGATATAACCAGGGTCCAAAAATTAAAAAGCAGGGACAAACATATTCAAGAAATTAAAGTCAGAGCAAAATCATGTCGCTATAGCGGCAAAAAAATATTCCACCTTTATGACGAACAGTGTATTAAAATAATTTAAACACGCTTGGTGTTCTAATAATTTTGGCCACCACTGTATAACAAGTTGCTTGCAATGATTTTCCAGGATTGCAATTATTTTCACAATATTTCAGAAACAAAGTTAAACAAGAAAAAAATATGATTTTTGTGGTCCCACGCGTTACTGGTGAATTAATTAGCATAAATTAATTATGTAACGAGCAATTCTGATTATTTTTGTTGTTTTGTATGAAGATACCTACTATCTACCAGAAACTACCCAAGAAATTAACTATAATTACTAAATTTAAGATATAGGGCTAAATATACTTGTGATGTCCCACGCGTTACTAGTGCAAAATAGCTTGGACTTTCCCTATGTTACATATTAATCAGAACAAAGTGCAACCAATTTTTTTTTAACAACATGCACGTTAAGGTCTTAAAGGTGCTTGGTTTTTTTCAAAATATGGGACTTAAATGTGTCAAAGCTTGTTCACCTGAAGTATTTCTAGTATGGGTTATAATAGAAATAATCATCTATTTAATATAAACTGTTTGTATTTCCTTCTTTTTGAGTAAAATAAAGAGCATGCTCTTAACTCCTACGCCTCCACTACAGCCAGTCAATACCAGTGAATGAAATGTTGTTATCGTTTTTTGACAGTCTGGATACCATACATGTACATCAAAAACGTATCCGCAATTTAGGCCAAGAAAAAGACAAAATTTAATTTTCATCGACCCATGGACCATTTCCGTGGAATGGACCTAAATATTATTCGTCTGGGGGTTCAAAATCAAGGTTAAAGGAAAGGTTCAAAGGTGCATAGCATTTAAATTGCCTTCAATATATTTTTTATACCATTTTTTGATTCTCTTGAATTTCCTTTGAATGGACGCAGTTTTCACAAAAATTGGTCTACCAGTTCAGGCGGCATTGTGCCGTGAAATGGAAGGTCACCCCATTTTTGACAAACGAATAAAAAAGGGCGGCCATAGCTCGGAACAGACGGACCATTACGATAATTTTTTTTTGTTTCATGGGAAGCGTAATTTAACTTTATGTGTACAAAATTTGAGCAAATTCTGAGTACGGAAGGGTGGCAATTGCACTTTCATTGGGTGAATTGGCATGTAATATTTCGTACCCAGTTGGAGTTTTTTAGGACACTGATCACAGGTGTGATTCATTAAAACAAGCAAACAGTTTGGGAAGGAACTAAAGATGATTGGTAATTAGCGGATATTAGTTGTTGTATAATTGAATTAAAATCTGTCCTTCAGATATGTCTTGTATAATAATCTGTCTGATTAATCAAATTGAAGATAACATTGGGGTTTTTGCGCCAATAGAAATAATGTAAATTTTAACATTGAATTGTGGTGAATGAGAAGAAATGGAACTGATTTTCAAGCCCTCTCATAGTAGGATTTACAATAGCATCCAAAAAAGGTTTAGATAATATATATCCCAACGAAAAAGTAAGTCCCCCCCTCGCGCCCCAATCAAATTAATGTATTTTAACAACCGATAAGGAGTTTTACCAACATTTTATTACAATGTACTTGTAGTAATCTCTGTATCAGATTTCCTATTTTGACGCTGATATTTACTTGAATTCGTTTTGTCATGCTTCAGTTGAAAGAGTTACAGTAAAAAGGACAAAAATGTCACTTTTCGAAAGTACAGTTAATTTCATAACTTTAATTTAATATTATTTGAACATATTCAGACTTTTCAACAAAAGATAGGTTCAGCAGGGTTGTTGTGCACTTAATTTCTAACACATCAAACGACTTTTGCATTTCGCCGTTGGATGAACATGAGGTAAAATTTGCAAAAACTGCTTTTTTTTTTACACATTTTTAATTTTAGAAATTGCTAATAATGACGGAACATGCAATCTGGAAGAGTATTTTAAACAATACCCATCAATTC
>CALNVZ010002420.1:78991-89730 GCA_940671915.1 Paracentrotus lividus | reverse complement strand
CATGACCATTTTGAATACATTTATTGAATGTAGTTTTGGATAAGAAACACAACTCTGTTAGTTTTAATCATCCGTTTACACACAACTTAATAGTATGACAAAAATGACCCCTAATATCTACTGAATATGATTTTCTTATGTTGGAAAAGCTAGTCTCAATTAATTTTCTAAATCAAAATAGATATAAATAGATACAAAACGACACAAGAATTTCCAAGCAATTTTAGCTTGTGTAAGCCTAATATGCCTTCATGTGAAAGTTTGTTGACCTTTTGACTTTTCCCATCGTAACTTCTTACTTAGAGGTCAGGTAATAATGATCCTGTACACTTAAAAATTGTCTGAGATTGGCATCTGATGAATATATTATCATCAAGATCAAACTTTTCCTTAAAATAATGCAATAACATGGTAAATACCTGGAATTTCATAAGTTGACCAGGTGACCCTTGACCTTTCGCCTTCTTTCTATATGATCAAATTAGACATTCTTCTTATGATGTTACATACTGCTTTTAAATTTGAAGTTCATGTCTCAAAGGTTCTAGTGTACATATTGCAGCACATACCTCTATAGGTCAATGTAACATTTTGACCCTAAATGATCTATTGACCCTTTGACCATATCATGACCCCTTACATTTATTAAATGTGGTTTCTGGATTAGAAATACAAATCTGTTAGTTTTAATCAGCTATTTATGCCAAACTTGACAAAACCACAAACAAATTGAGCTGTTTAACTCTTTACCATATTTTTATCCTAAATTAACTAATTTGACCCCAAATGACCTTAGTTTGACCCCTTAAATGCACTGATCATGATTTTCTTATGTAGAAATAGTCTCAATTAACTTTCTTAGCGATAATAAGTATCAATAGACACCAAAAAAACACGAAAATTTGTCGATCCTAACAATTTTAGCTTGTATAGGCCTTATATGCCTTCATGTGAAAGTTCGTTGACCTTTTAACTTTTCCCGCCATAACTTCTTACTGGGAGGTCATGGGTATTTGATTCTGTACACTTTCGTATCTAGTAGAAAAGAGACAAAAGCAGATTTGCAGACATTGTCTTTTAAATAATATTTTACTATTATTTATGCATTTTAAAACATGACCCCCTATTGGCCCAATTCAGCTGTGATATTGACCCTCTATACAGATCACATGTTACCGAAGTGTGTGCGCTAAGAACATAGACAAACCAACGCGCTAACCTTTTGAGTTATCAAATCCTTTAATATAGCAAACTCAAAATCAAAACCTATTTTCCCCGAAATAATAACTCGCCGAGCGGTATATGTACTTGATTACGCTGTCCTTATTACTTAGAATTCAGTATATAATAGATCGTACTAAATATACAGTTATCACACCGTCTCCAAACGGACCTAGATCGAGTAAACAACAAAATACTTTAGTGTAAATTAGCTATAAGTCGCAATAACGCTATGAATGTTTTAAAAATTCAGGCAACCCCACAAATTGTTGACCAATTTCCAAATACCTTTTCTAACAGTACACATACTTATTAAGAAAATTAAAACAATACAACACCAAATTGTAAAGAGTACTAAAAAAAAACAAACTAAGAGAAAACTATTTTCAGTGACACGGGACACACTTTAGTCTTTACTTTTTATTATATACACATAGAATCTAGAATTTGAATTTCTTCAATGGAGTTCACCTCTTCGAGGAAAGTTCCCCCCCCCCCAAGAAAAAAAAAGCTCAAGACTTTAAGAAAACTGTTAGATCTCTGTTTTATATTTTGTGTAAAATATTACTTATTGTAGATCAAATATCAAACGAGGTATTATTTCGGAAAATTTGTGAAAAATTGTCACCCCATTATATTATTAAACAAAAATCTGGCATATTTAACTGCACATAATGTAACATTTGGTAAGAAAATCACTGCTTGCATAGTTACAAAAACAACCCTGGAATTGGCTAGACTCATTGATATGATTATGACTGCAAAGCAAAGGGACAGGTACATGAGGTAGTCACTCCGCCCAACGACCTGGGTCATACCATACTTTTGTGTAAATTTAGCTATATACCGGTAAGTCGCAATTAGATCTAAAAGTTAGGCTAAGCTACAAAATGTTTAAAATTTCAGCAACCCTACATAATGTTGACCAATTCCAAGACCTGTTTCTTTACAAAGTGACAGCATAGGGCCTAACTTAGATCTATGCGACAATTCCAAGAATTTGAATTTGTTAATTAAAATTTAAAATGACTTTTGTCAGGCTAACGTTAGACCTAGGCCCTATATAATAATGAGGGATTGCAATGACCAATGTTTAGGCCTAACTTAGATTCTAACGTTAGATCTAAGTTAGACTCTAGAGATCTTAATCAATGGTTATTTGGACTTAGTCTAGATCTAGGGCCTAAGTTAAAATTCTTACCTCCATTTTATCTTCGACGCGCTTAACACCGACCAGTTGTTTGTACTGCTCCTTAGTCCTCTTAGAGCGAGCTCTTTCCCCATTTACGACCAGATACACGCCCAGTTCTTCGTCCATCTCGAATCTCACAGAGTCACAGACTGAGAGTCGTCACTCGAGCTCGATCCAAACGATGATGAGTTTCGACCATGTCCTCGGCTAAGTGCCCATTGGCACTGATTTGTTGATAACGCCATTCGGAACACAGTCGACGTCGTTCTCGATCCTTATTATGTGACAATTTAAGCTGACTTGTATGGTTTGGTATAGATCTGCGGTACAATTAACTGGGATAACGGGGAAGGATAAATAACGCGTGCTGCACAATTACAATGACGCGACGACTAGACTATAGTAGTTTGTATAAGCTTAAGAAAGCTGTGCTGATCTCTCTAGCTCTGACGTCATCATCAGAGTTAAGTTAACTTTGGCTTTTTAATTAAGCTCTCGATCGATAATGCGTACTTGAACTTGTGTGTACGTACTTGTGTGTGCATGTGTGCATGACGTGTGCGTATGTACTGTGTACCTAAATAAGTGCACGTGCATACACTAATGTAAATGTCACGTACTGCATGCATGCATTGTGTTCGATAACAAGTGGCTTGTACGGATTAACAAATCCGGATTAAGATTCTATACTGTGTTACAATTAATTTATTCATAGAGCTAACCCGCTCATGCGCATGCGCATATCACGCGTGTCGTTTATGTGTGCATATGCATAATTATATGCATTGATATCAGTTCAGCTAGCGCTAGTTCAGTTCGAACAGGTTTTATTTACATATTATTCCAATCAAACAATAATAAAAAACAAAAATTATACGTCATTTCAAAATTTGATCAATCATTAAAACGAATGACATCAGTAGCATAAGAAAGAAAGAAATAAGAATAGGAGCCTAAGTTAAAAGCTAAGCTTGTTACAGTAAAGGCTCCTTTAATTGTGAAAATGATGTATAAAAATACCTAAAGAAATAAATAAATACAAAGATATATATAGGAGTAACTGAAGAATGTACATTAACATTATTTTTTTTTTTTTTTTTTTTTTTTTTAAAACATTGAACTACCCATCTCGGGCCTATCATACTTATACGCAATGGAAAAAGTGAGGGCTAGGGGTACCGAGATGATGTCGTAAATTTGTTAATGATCGATCGAATTGCAGACTCGACGCTAGCGTGGTTTACTGATTGATACCCAAACCCATGCATGTTCGCTTACTTTCGCGGTCTGAAGTAAGAACTAGAACAGTGAGTTTGGAGGCCACACGAGCACTCAGACTGAAATTTGTCAAATTGAGTCTACGTACTTGCAGACTAAGTTGCAGCGTTATACCTACCCTGCCCGTCCCAACCCCATCCCCGCCCGTCACACTGACCGATCCCCGCACCCCCCCCCCCCATCACCTCCTCTGCTGTTGAGATAGAGATAGAATATACCACAAAAATATTTGTTGGGATTTCTATGATAATTAAACATACAGTCATGCAGGAAAGATATCCATTATCCTACCGGCCCGTCGGCGTCCTAATTTTCCTACAAAACATAATCATAATTATACTTTTTAGTTTACTTTTATTCGATCGCATAAAGTTGCCTTATATTTAGCCTACATTAAATTTCTAATGACTATATGGCTTAGGCATGCGAGTGACATGAGTATGTTGAAAATGATAAAGATGCTCATAAACATGTCCATGTAGGAAATATTAAATGCTATAACATGGTGGGGGTTAATTGTGTGTCAACACTGTCATAACAAAAATTAAGCCTGGTTTTTAGTCTCAGGATCAATCCAAAAATTATATTGAATACTTCTTATCATTATCAATATCACAATCACAATAATTTTATTTTTTTTACATTATGTGCTTTTTAAAAGAACTACAAAGACTTTAATTGCTTGTAAACCATTTTAAATGGCTGGTTAACAATGAGTGTCCAGACACGGTACGGACAACCAACCCGTCCGGACACCCAATGCAATAGCTGGGTATCAAACTCTTTTTACTCCATGTTATTATCTAGTATAGCAAAGTCCGCCCGGTGCAAAATTAATGTTGACCGTTTGCCCCCCCCCCCCCCGGTCTATTCCACTTCTGCTCACCGTATGGCGGATCCAGGATTTCAGGATAGAGGGGGGCGAAATTTTAGGATTTTCATAATATACGGTCAATGAATGATTTTCAAATAGGGGGCGCGTTATCTGCGCCCCGTCTGGGTCCACCACTGGGCATAATTACATGTCCTCAGACCTGGAGATCATGTCCATACATACACGTGCCTATCAACAATCAAAATAATGTAAGAAGGTTCAAATTAACGTTGTAAACATTTAAGTGAGCACAGAGTCCGAATGCGCCATTTATTTATTTATTTTTATTTTTATTTTTTTTTAATTTATTTTATCGCAAAGCGCGAGCGGAAAATATTTGAGTTCTTGAATTACTCGAATCTTTCCCTTTCAAAATTATCATAGGCCTATATACATTTCGTTATCAGCGAAGGTAGGCCTGATGCCCGAAGTTCGGTGAGTCGGTGGCGTAGGCCTATTTAGGGGGCACTGAGGGGCACGTGCCCCGGGCGGAGCTTAACAGGGCACAAAAAGGAAAAGGAAACAAGTAACAAGAAGAAAAAGAAAGGAAAGAAGATGAAGAAGAACTTAATTTAGCAGAAAATGGAGATGTTTTCAATTTGGCGCCCCTCTTCTATAGGCCTATACTGATTTGGCGCGTGGCGCCCCAAAGTTTCAAGTCAGGACGATTTTAGACCTACTCGTCCACCCCAAGTTCCCTTCAGAATATTATAAAGAACATTTCTGTGCAATTTCAAGTGATTTAGAGGTAAATTGGAGTAGCGCCACCCATGGGCTTACCATATTTTGTTATTTCCGCTCTTTAATCGTTGCACCTTTTCTAGGCTTAATACTGGCTCAGGATGATTATTCAGACCTATTGGTCCACCCCTAGTTCCCTTCAGAATATTATAAGGAACATCTCTGTGCAATTTCAAGTGATTTAGAGGTAAATTGGAGTAGCGCCAAGCGCCACCCACTTAAAGGGGGGATCACCATCAATTTTTTTTTGAAATATTCAATATTTTTTTATTTCCGCTCTTTAATCGTTTCCTTTTCTAGGCTTAATACTGGCTCAGGACGATTATTTAGACCTATTTTGTCCACCCCTAGTTCCCTTCAGAGCATAAGGAACATCTCTGTGCAATTTTAAGTGATTTAGAGGCAAATTGGAGTAGCGCCACCCACTTAAAAGGGGGAGGGGGCGTACCGTTATTTCGTAAAATATTCAATTTTTTTGTTTTTCTAGGCTTCATACTGTCTCAGGACGATAATTTTGACCTACTTGTCCACCCCTAGTTCCCTTTGAAATATCATTTCAAGTTTAGTCCCTATTGGTTTCCGGTCAATTTTGCGCCCAATTATTAGTGCCCTTACAAAGCTAAGATCAATTTGGTGCCCTCGTAAGGCACCAAATTAGATGTCCCCTTAGTTTCGATTCAATTTGAGCCCCCGTTAAATAGTTTAAAATCATTGTGCAGCCCGAAAAAGGTTAAGATCAATGTGCCCCCCCCCCCCATCAAGGTATACATGGCCCTCTAAGTAAAATTATCCAATAGGCGCCCCCTTGGACGTATATAGATAATTGCTACTCCTATAAATGTGTAATATACTACATTTTTCTTCCGTTTTTCTTCCAGTCCATGCTATTTCTCTCTGCCTTTCCGTCCTAATCTTAAAATGTAATACGAGGAGTTCCATTTGCGTGTATCAAGGCACGGCGTCCCAGTGGTGGATTCAAAAGCTAGGTACACCCATTTATAATTATGACAATATTATTATCAAAATTATGGCTTGGCCTTTATCATGTATAGCATTATTATTTATAAAGAGAGAGAGAGAGAGAAAGAGAGAGAGAGAGAGAGAGAGAGAGAGGGAGGGGGGCGGGTGATAACGATCGAGAGGTTTTAGGGGAAATGAAAAATGGAAAAAGAATTATTTTTTAAGTTGACCGGACCACCAATGTGCTACAAAAACAGTATAAACTATGAAAATACAATCATTATGATTAAAATACGAGCGCGAAGCGCGAGCGAAAAAAAAAATTACAGATATATTTTTACGACATTTCAGTGGTTTTATACATTTTTAGCCATTTTTGCAATGTACGTTTTTCTCACTTGGAATTATTAGGGGTTAAATTGTTAATTTTTGCTCGCTCGATCGCGCTCGGGATAGAAATTAAACGACAACATTGTTACTAAAAAAATTAGGATATGGATAGCAAGCTATAAAGCACTGTTACAAGCCTCATGGACTCGGGTATCAAATCAGGTTGATACGTTATAAACAGGAACTTCAGATCAGTAAGAGATATCACAGCGTTATTTAATTGGGGTAAGTTTGCACCATTATCTGATTAGATAAGTTATAAACTTTCACTAATTGGATTTTTATTTAGAGAGAGTCAAGACCCCTAGCATTACTTTTTTCAAAATTACTTTTAAGTTATAGGCCTCTCGTTTTTAAGCATCAACATGTACAATTTTAACATTTTTACCCCATTACAATAGAGTCTATAAGCTTTAATTTTTATATAAGTAAAGAATAATTTCAATAATCTTTTCATCTATGATCTTTGTTTGAACAAACTTGATATAAAAAAGTGATTTGTTAGGGGTTTATTAGCATAAAAATATATATATATTCCAAATAATATATGTCGAATATAATATGCCCCTAACAAAAAGTTTCGCAAATCGACTTTGGGCAATGATAACTTTCCAGGTATGCTTTAGTTATTCCTAAATAATGGAAATATTTATTCTCTTTTTTATATCCTATTTGTAATGATTCTGCGGCATGCTTAAATGCACAAATATCAGAATATGGAGTAAAAGTAAAAAGTCAAATGTTGCAAAACATTTGATCAAATGGAATCTGAATCCCGACTTCAGCCCTTGATCGTAACTTTGGGGTATTTTCTAATTTTATTGAATTTATACCATTTCCAAGCTCATTTATTCCACTTTTTGAGGATACCCTATTGCTGTTGTTGTATGCACAGATCACTTGAATCTTAGGACAAGTCAGAAGTCAAAAGATGCAAAATTGAATGCCATATTGTTGCGATTTATACTGCATTTGAGCAATGCATTTTGCAACTTTTCACTTTTTTACTTTGCTATATTTATATTATATTTGTTATTCAAACATGGTGTTACCATTGCAAATAGGGTATCAATAAAAAGAAGAATAAATAAAATTTTCAATGCTATATTGATAGTGATAAAAAATCCACATCATATGTTTCAAGCTTCAAAGTTGTGTTACAACTGAACATTATCTTCGCTTTGCCTATGAATTCAGGGGTTATTCACTCAAGGTGTTGTACCCGGCATAACATCACCATGACAAATTAGGGATCAATAAAAAGAGGAAAAGGGTAGGCCTACGTCAGTAACTGAACTTGACAATGGTTCCGATTTTCAATAAAACTATAATTTATTAGGGTCTAAAATCGAGTGTGGAACTTCAATGTGTATATTACAACAGTTGACATGTTACTTTTCTCTATATTCTGTTATTCTGTGCATTGAAGCATGACACAATCATTACAAATAGGATATTAATTAGGTGAACAAATTATCTTCCAATGGTACGGATATCAGGAATAATAAAGCGCATCTCAAAAGTTATCATGGCCCAACTCGATTTGGCGGAACAATTTTGAGAGGGGTTAGTACGAGAAATGAAAACTTCCTGTTATTTGTGTAAGTTACACTACAGCCACGTGTGAAAAGTGTATCCTCACTAAATAAAACTTCCTGCTTGTTGTTTGCCTTGGTGCGCTATAATCCACCTCACCCTCCCCCCCCCCCCCCCCTTTCACTGTAGGCCTATACAGCGTAAGTAGTAGCTGATCGAACTTAATCCGCGCTAGCCAGCTCAGCACTATTGTCATGTTTCTCCGAGTTTTACACAAAACAATACACACTTACCGCACCGGCACGCCGCGGGCGTGTGGCACATACACGTTACGCACACACACACACACACACACACACACACATAAACACACACCATATGTACAGTACATATACAGAGCTAGCGCTAGCTATAGCTAGCTAGCGCATAGCTGGCCTATCGAAATCACATCGAACTTCAAAGTACAAGTCCCCATTCTCAGAAGCTGGATGCTCCAAATAAAGACAAAGAAAAGTGATTCTTTCTTTTCTTTTTGCGTTTGCTACATACATGCAGTCACAGATAAAGTATCTAAATCGCTCCTTGCAAGTTGCATTGCATATGTTGATAGAGGTAAGAACAAAGTTAGTATTATTCTTAATTAAGTTATAACATTGGGGATTATTATATAGAGGTCTAACTAGACTCTAAGTCTAACACTAACAGTTAAGCCTAAGCAAACGACAACGTTAACTTTAGTTAAGGAGTCTAACTTATATTGCTTTTGCAGTAGGCCCTATAGGACCTATTATATTTATATTGGCTTCTTCATTTTTTTTCTTTTTCTGGATCTAATGTTAGAGCTAGAAATAATCTAGACCTAAAGTAGTCTCGTGGCCTACAGAGTGCAGTAGATCTAGTTATAGTATTCAGTGCAATATTTTATTTAGATTTTAATTTGATCATCATTGTTTGTAGGCCTAGCCTACGGCCTAACATGTAAAGTTAGCAGGTATGCTCAAATTTTGGTCCTAAAAAATGAAATTTCTCAAGTGACACTTTTTTTTCTTCCTTTGAATCAATACAGGCATGACAGGGGCAGAAGTGATGGCAGAGGAATCATGGAGTTTGTACCTCGAAAGCTCCAGCAGTGCAAGTGATAATGATCGAGGTAATGTAGATCTAACTTACTGACCCTACCCAGTTATTGTATGTTCGGACGGATTGTGTGTCCGAACAGACGATTTTGACCAGCCATTTGAAAAGGTTTACAACTACAAGCAATCTTTTTGTAGTTTTTGGAACAAAATGTTAGAAAATATTTTATAGACCTCATCAAATATTGATGAAGATACGCATTATTCAACATATATTTTTGGCTTAATCCTGCGACAAACAAGCAGGTGTTATTTTTGTCAAGTGTCCGGACAACCAATCCCCCATCCTACTAGTAGGCCCTATATGTTAATTGTCTAACGTTATTAAACCTTTCACAGTGGCCTCAAACACCTCTATACAGTCGCATGACTATAGCGGTGTTGTCTTAAGTGTGAATGCTCGGACCCGTGCTATAAACTATGCTGGGATAACAGTGTATTCATGTTAAAAATTATAATAATAATTTTCATAATAATGATAATAAATAGATCTAATAATAATCATAATGATAATAATATTGATAATAACAATGATAATGACAGTTGATCTCATTATAAATGATGATATTTTTATGAGTTCATTTTGTATTATCTCATGTAACAATAACAATAATGAAAATAATGACAGTAAATCGAATGATAATGGGATTATTTTCAAAAGAACAAACATTTGATAATAGAGTTGGGCTATAAATGGGTCATATGTTTCAGAACCAAGTTGCCTATCTTATCTTAAGCAGCTCGTTGCACTGATTGATATGCCACCAATTTTATTAATTAAAGAAAATTGGGTGAAAATTGAGACAGTGGGCGATTCTTTGAAAAGTGAACCTTTTTTGGAAAAAATAAAGTTTGTCCTTTTTGTTTTTTAGCTGCACATTCATATAGAGCATTGTCTGAAGTTTCATGAAATCGAATCTTTTTATGCTTAATTTTACAAATTTTCACTATGCTCGACCTTTGCAATAAATTAACATGCGACAAAATCTTGAATAGAAAAATGGTACGTAAAATATCATTTGGTTTGACCAAGACTTGATTGTATATGCTGGTCTCCTACTTTGATTATTGTCATTACATGTATACCCTTTTATAACTTCATTCCTTTAAATTTAAATGAAAAATTATGGTGGCTGAATTGATTGTTTTAAGATAATTTACTAAAGAAATTAAATTGCCATCAAATGTCACAACACGTGACCCCGAAACAGAAAATTTAACGCCCCCGAAACCTCAGGTTCCTATTTATTATAATTTTTTCTCCAAAGCTAGATTATATGTGCCTTGCATCTCACCAAATAATAAGCCATGATAGCTTTTGATTTAGTTATTAACTAACTTTGAAATTGGTCACACACGTGACCCACGGGTCACGTGTGTGACCAACTATGGTCATGCCTTTAAAAAAGGG
>CALNVZ010002420.1:68889-78966 GCA_940671915.1 Paracentrotus lividus | reverse complement strand
TTGTGTGTTGTGGTAGTTCAGAGTGGTAAGAAAGAAAGGGGCTCATCGGGTCCAATTAGAACATAGGTGGTGCTTTGTGTTTTTTGTATCTCCTGACCTTTTTTTCAGATTAAGAGCAAAATAATCTAGAATATTGAACGTTAGCTTGTTAGAAATTGGGTGTTTGGGTTCAGTGATGCTTTATTGTGAATTGGGTTATAGTGGGGTTAGATTTCAACAATTGGTTATAATTTCTCCTAGCAAATGACTATCATGTATATTTGGAATTAAATTATGACTGTGGATTACTGCACTTTATTACACATATTGTTCAAGGTATGTGTGAAAGGTGACCATATATTGGCGGTAGGTTTTGTCAATGAGCCACAGTCAGTTGACACCGAAAGTTGATAAGAAATTTAAGCCAAGCTCTTTCATATTCGTAAAATTGGTCCGTTGTCCTTCGGATATGGCCCGCTTTAGATAGTATTAATCATGGTTTTCGTTCGAAAGAGACAAGATAAACTTCAAGGTCGTACCAACAAGGAAAAAGGTAATAATAGTCTCTATAATCATAACAAACGGATAATACTATTTAATTTATGTGATTAAACATCCCCCTGAAAATTTTCCTTCCTCCTTTCTTCCCTCTACCTAAGGAGCCGGTCTGGTGCCTCGACCCTACAAGTTATATGAGCTCGAATCAAGACACGACGAAAGGAGAAGCAAAAAATTATGGCTTTTGGGCAAAACTTGTGTTCCCCCTAAATTTTAGGTTCTGTTTGAGTGTGGTTGATTTTTTTTGTGAACATACATTCTCTATAGGTAGGGTTTTTGTTTTCGTTATGTCACTAAATTTTGGAAATTAATTGCAAGATTCACGTCGGTATAATGTAAAACTGTTTTTTGGTTGGGTTTTTAGGATTTTTCAAAACAAAATCTATTTTAGTCCTTCCGTTGGGGCAAGCCTGGGTAAAGATCCATGCTTTTCCCGTACCGCAGGAAAAAGGCATTAGCAGAAACATTACATTACGGAAGCCACACAATTTATAATTATAAAGGGGTGTGTTCAATGGGGTCGATTTTTTTTTTTTTTCAAATTTTAAAACGCCAACATGGAAATATGGATAAGGCAAATGGCAATTAGCAACAAAGTCACGAAACTAACACGAAAACGCAGGGACAAATTCAAGCGCGGGAGCGGGGTGTTTCAGTGTCGAAAAATTTAAACGCTGATTAAAATGTCGACCGGGGGGGGGGGGTGGGGCTGCACGTTTCCCCCAAGATTCCCCCCCCTCCACACCTCCTTCAACCGATATATTTTTTTCAGCCAACGTGTACAGAATGCAAATGACATATACCATTCTTTTGGTGTCGCTATTTATTATGCTTTTTTTTTCTTGGCCAAACGGGAAAGCTTTTCCCCTGCTTCAGCTGGCGGAGAGGCAATTTTTAAACACGGTTTGAAAATTAATTTTTGTGGTTCAATTGTCACCCGCGCACTGCGCCCCTCCAAGGTCTCCCCGCAACATTCGAAAGGCTTGATCTCTGAATTCAAAACGCTATCCTCTTTTTTCGGCATGTTTCTTTAGATTTTTTTTCCTTCTGAAATAGAAAAATCTGAAAACACATTTATTTTACGATCCGGGCGTCGTACGGTGGAAAAATATACGGACTAACAGACCCCTCCAACCTTTTGTTCAAAATACCTGCTTTTCATTACCACGCGTTTTTTTCGTGTGTACATCGTCGACTTCTTTGCAGTGATAACTAGGGGGTCATGGAAATTCAATGTTTTGGTCCTCCACAATCCATGGATTTAAATTGAGGAAATGTAAATCCTGGGGTATCATCACCCCCTGAACCCACATAATACGTTCTTATTAATTCAACATATGGGAATACACCTAACATCTATAAGTTTAAAATTGGTTGAAAGAAAAGAATTTATTTTATTTTTTTTCACAAAGTCATAAAAACGAATAGTAATTTTGTATAGTCGCGCAAATTACTACCAAGTGAAAAAAGGTAAATTTTTTTTCCAACATATACCAACAATCCAATATCAATGGCCTTTTCTTAAATAGTTTGGAAGTTATGTCATGATCATGTGGGGTAGTATTTATTTTTATTGAGATAAAGAAAGTCACGATAAAAAAATAAGAAAACCCACTTTCATAAACTCTTCCGAGTCACGTTTAATTTTTGTTTACACTATCCGGGGGAATAATTGACAAAGGCTGTTGTAGACACTATGGACCTGAAGCAGCAGCATTTTCGTAAGATCAATTATCGTAGGGTCACTAATTAATTGTTAACAAGATTGCGTCTATGGCACATACCAAAAATCATACTTGAGTATTATTTTGCTTTATTATAGTATAAAATTGATAGAATCAAAGTAATTAGATTATCGCAATAAATATCATGTAGACTAATAATGGAGAGAGCAACAAGTCTCAACGACTTGCGGATCGGAGGAAAAATCACGCAATTCGCTATTACACAGATGTTGTTCGCCGCTCTCGCCTCAATATCTCCTCAAAACCGATATCGCTAAAACATTGTTTTTTGCATTAATGGAATGCAACATGCCTTTAAAATAATCATTAAACCACTCTGGATCCACCGCCTTTTTAAGAAGATAGGCAAAAGAAAAGAAAGGGTTAAGGGAAATTTAAATTTACACCTATGTCTTATTTTTCTTATACCGGGTTGAAGCTACTTGTAACCCATAACTATCGGGCATCAAAGGTTATTTCGGTTTTTTCCTTTCCTGTTTATAGCATCTGGTCATCTTCGGGCCCCGAGTTTTTGGCGATTGTTTTTTTTCATGCAAAGAATTTGGACCGTTCTTGGCATTTCCGAAGGAATATAAACAACGGCAGATGGCCTTACTCCCCGTGAAAACAATGTTTTTGTAAGGCGTGGCGGTCGCGCGCCTTCCTTTTGTGTACAAAAATACTCACTGAGGGCGCAACAATGTGTGGTAAACGAGCCCGGCGGCGGTTGGCGCAAACTGCCTTTCCAAACCGAAATGGGTTGAATATCCTTTCCACGCAAAGATTTGTTTTTTAGTTTGAAACCTTGGCACTCTGAGAAATATGTTTTTGAAAGTGCCAAAGGTTTAGAAGTGTTTTTTGGGTTTTTAACACTGGGCTTGTATATAAGGGCAAGGAACGAACACTTTTGGTCCAGTTATGAATGCACATAGTCTTACTATAGTGAAGTGTTCACTATGAACAGGCCATAAACCGTCCAAAGTTTTATCCCCTCGAGAACATAAGTTTTGGATTTAGACTTGGGAGTTGAGTAGCGTTGTGTGACGAACTCGGTTATTTAATGTTTCCTTCATGTCGGCGAGCAGAATCTCAGGGTTGAAGGCTCCGAACCTCAAGTTTTGGGTGGGGGGTGTCCCTGATTCGCGAGTTTTTTCAGAGACAAGCACTCACCCTCGTGGTGGGAACGACGATTTTCTAACTTTTGGAGGTTCTGTGTTTTTTCCTCCAGAGGAATAATGTGGCCTCTTGTTAAAGGTTAAAACTTCTGGTTTCCAGTCCCCCCCCAGTCAGGGAATTGATATAGCCGGCATACCTACTTCCCGTTCATCGAGCGCTCTCTATTATTCCTCGAGGATTAAGCCGTGCCCGTGGTGGGAAAAACCCGACCTTCGGGAATAAGCCGCCGAGGGTTAATTCTTAGGCATAATAGGTTCCCCTCAGAACTAAAACCCAAAAGGTTTCCCCCCCGTGTGGAACAATAACAATTTATTTTAAGGAAAGTGTATATTGTGCCAAGAAAAAACTATCAATATAAGGAATAAAATTTTTTCTGGACCACACCAGTAATTTTACCTGAAAAAAATTTGCTTTCCCCGGTAATGCTGGATTTCTGAAAAAAAAAAACCGATCTTTAAGAAACAGAACATGTTAATATTCCGATAGACGTAACGCCCTTTGGTTGGCGGCGACACAGTTTTTAGTTGCGCGATTTGAGCCCTGCTTTTTAAAATTAGACCCGCCATTGTCAAACCGCTCCTTTGAAGATACGCAAGGATTATCCAGTGTTTGGTTCTTTAGGTCCATGAGCAAGTTGTCAATCGTGGTCGCTAGTGGGCCAGGGGTTTAAAATTCGTCGGCGGGTAGTTGGTTTTTTAGCGAGTATGATATGTCGTGTTGTGTTTTATCGATTGTTTGTAGTGGTGGATTTGTTAGTTGTTGGATGGGTTTGGGGAGTTGAAGTAGCGTGAGAACTCACATATACTGAATGTCATGACATTCTCTTCTATCCATCTAGGATAAGGCGCGTCTTACTGACGAGAGGATCTGTGCTTGCGTACTGGTCTACGCTGGATGCCCTTTCAGTTTCTCGCACCTAGTAATCCATGAGTCGACCGAGGATCTCAACGTGAGCACAATCCAGCGGGGGGGGGGGGGCCTCTAGAATGGACGAATCTCAGGCGCATTACTTTGAAACGGCTATGCGTCGAATCAGCATGGGTCCGATTGAATCTGGTCGTTTATTCTTTATACCCGATGGCGCACTAGGACAAATTAGGCTGGCTCATCAAGCGAGAAGTATTGTATAGCATAAGAGTCGTATCCTAATCACCTATCTGAGAAGCCTTTTTCGACTCATTACCTCTCGTTCACGGCAAGTCATAATGGTAGCTCTCTGAATGTCGTGATTTAATGAACGATGGTGGTCACAGTTATTTTCCATATAGATGTTTACACGAAAAAGGTCATGAAACACGTTACTACTGGGGCGGAGCCGTACGCAGATCTTATTTATTGGCGAACAATTGTTGGTTAGGGGCGCCCATCCATCAGACCCTACATTGTACCAACTAAGGGGGTTTATATAAAATTGGTAATTCCCCCTTTTTCCAGTACTTTCTTTCAGCACTATTTGCCAAATTTGTACACTTGTCTATTGGACGTTATCAACGCTTGATCGAACAAATACATGATGAATAGACATCCGAAACAACTCATCTTTAATAGGGTCTTTAAAAAAAACAAAAAAAATTAGAGCTTTTTCAAATATTTGAAAACGATGATCAGCATTGTTTCCCGGCATGCCCCTCAAAATCGTTTTTTTGGCACTGCACTGGGGACCATTCTTGGTCACGTGTGTGACGAATTACGTCACAATCTTCGATAATTGGCTGACTAAACAATTTTAAAAATAGTAAGCTGAATTAATGTGTTACGATCATGCTACATGTATTATATTTTGTTGTCTATCGAATTTATAAATATTTTGTGATATTTACAGATATGCATGATACAGGTTCTCCAGAGTGTCAAAGAGTGGGTTCAGTGTGTGAATTCACAGAACGGCAATGATCTTTGAAAGTTATCATGTTCAAATTGGTCACAATTACTTGAGTTTTTAAGATGATTGAATTTCTTACAATTGCTGTGAGATATCATTATGGACCTGTTAACCATAAAAATAACCGCACTGGATTAGGAGTCCATCTCTAAATTTCTTTTTTTATCTATATTTCTACACACATGTATAATCGTAATATAAGTGACTCGGGTCACAGTGTGTAGACATTGGTTCACATTGGTAATGTGGTGTAGTAGAGCCTATGGCAGGTGTTCAGGAGAAAGAATGGAAATCTCTATGGGGCATTCACGCTACTGCGCGCGCACGCCCAAAAAATATCAAAATTCGTGCATAGTGATGGCCAATGGTAGCTTTTTTTGTTAATGATAAGCTTACAAGTCACAAATAATATTCCAAAACTGGATTTCGCAATTTATTATTTCGCTAAGGACATAAAATATGTGTTGTCAGCAAGTCATCGAAGTGCTGTTAGAGGAGGGAAATAAATTAATTGAAAGGAAAAAATTGGATAACACCACAATATGACTAATTTGGACATTGATGATTCTTATTAATTTTACTTCATCAACATTTATGATATTATTAAATCAAATCCATATCATATTTTACCATGAACATAACGCAACTTTTCGCAAAAATATGTGTAAACAAAAGCCCTCATATTAAGATGTAGCTTTACGTGAAGCAAAAGCAACATAGAAAGTTTTATTACTCAAATGTTAACTGAATAGAATTATTATGGTACACATTTTCTAAAGCTATTGTACGTAGCTAAATGTCATAGTTGAAAAAATCATAGACATTTTAAGTACACGCTCTTCATGTAGGATAGTACTCATGCAAAAGTGTGTAATTACGTAACGTTACGTAAGTTTACAACATAAATTGTACACGAGAGGAATCATACCAAGGAGAGACATTCCAAACTCCTTGTAATCAGGAAAAGAGGAAATAAGGAGGCATATTGTAAACAATTTTCATCATATTGGTTATAGAAATAACGAGAGTTATGGGAAGTTGAAAAGTCAGTTTTGTCTTTCTAGTGGGGGACATCCTCAAATTGGATCATTGCTTCAGAAAAGTCGCCGATCTCATGGACATTCTCTCCATTCATCTTTGTTACATGGCTGTGTTAGAGAATTTGTTCGGAGATTTTCCCATTTCTTTCGAAATACTATCTTCCTCTCTGAGCTCCAACATATTGTTGTGTGAAATGTATTTTCCCATGACAGATTTTTTTGAGCCAGAAGTTAAAGAATGACAAATTTTGAGAAGAGCAAGATGGGAAAGTCATAAATTTGTGTAAAGTTGAATGAGGTTGTGTCTAAGATGCAGACCATTTGAAGCGCGATGAATGCCAATTTGAGCTGTCCATAGGAAGCACACATAGACTTTTTCGAGATTCCATAACTCTTTATTTATTAACGTTTCTGATGAAACTTTTTTAAGATACTCTCATTTCCTCTTTCTGTAAGGTTATATTCTCTCCTTTGGTTGGATTCCCGTTTAAAGTAAGTTTACTCATGACTCAGTGAAAATTTTGTTAAGACGCTTCTGGAACTTTAACAGAAAGTACAAAAGTATAAGTCAATTGCAATCCAGTTATCAATTCAAATTTATTGCAAGAATGGAAGGCTAAAAATATTGAAATTTACAAATTCCAACAAAATTAGTACATGTGGGCTACACTTGAATTTGATTGCTTATGTGCAATATTTTTAAAACAAAAGAAGATGAAGCATAAAATTTTCAGTTTGTGCGTTTTCTCTATGAGATTTTACTACAAAATTGATCATAATATAGTCAAACAATAGATAAGTAGATATTTTTTCATTGATTTTTAGGCCAGCCGTAATTACGTAACGGCTGAAGTTTAGTGCTGTTCGAGACTTACGTAACTGGCGATGGAATAGGGGTCATATTATTAATGTTTTATTGATGGGGTGATGGGATTGTCCTAATTTCAAGCTGAAATGGTTAGCTGCTATGGTCTATCCTTCGTTGTTTCTGAATTAAAGTTTGAGTCAATGAAGAGCTTAGATACTTACAGCAGTCTTTCAAGGTTGTTGCGTCTCAAAAAAGTTTGGGGATTATACCATTTTTCTGACTAACAGTAACTTAAACGTAACGCTCCTAAAATGCCTCATTTATTTCTTTATCTATTTCGGCCCTAGTGGCTGACTTTGTTTTTTCAAATGTTGGAGATCTTGGAAAGGGATCAGTACCATGATAGGATTTTATCTTTCAATGCATGTTATTTAAGAAGGAGGGACAGGACCTTTTTAAGTCAGTATTTTCTTTGAAGTGTAACTTACGTACGTGGAATGGCCCACATATGCATAAATGTTTAACATTTGAGGCATTGAGCAATCCGTGGTGGTAAAACATTTATGATACTTCAACCACTATGTCAGTCATGGGGTAGTTTAGGCGTTAGCTGTCAAGGAACTCAGAGGAGGGGCGCGGGTAGGGAGGGGGGGCCATGACGCACACACACACAATCTTGGCTGTTGATCGCTGACGTTATCGCGAGCCACATGGCCGAAAATGCTTGCAAGATGGTGGTGGTGTGATGAACTACACAGAAGCAAACTGTTGCAATTTTTCCGACCATATATAATGAATAATTTATTTATATAATTAATTATATTGCTATGTTACGCATTGCATGAAGTCATAATTCTTTGTTCTAATTGACAACTACTCGCTTATGGGATGTGAATTTTGTGTATTGCAATAATTCCTAATTTCTGATATGTGAACAATTGTACTTGGAAAAAAAATTGAATATCAGAACTATATTCCTTTGTGTAATTTCATTGTTTTATAGATTTTTATGTAATGTTCTGTTTTTCGACCCTATTAGGATTGTTGTGATTTGCTGTAGTGGTGATTTTTAGTTGCTTTTTTTTTTTTTTTTTTGTTCTTGCGTTTGTTTGTAAATTGATGTGGCAGTAACCATTTTGAGGCATATGTCTGTTATTATATGAAGTTTGGTATTTGGAGTGCCAAGATGAGGATAGTGCAAATATGATTTGCAGAATTTTATGAGCGGCACGGCTTCGAACCCCCCAGGCGGTGTTCCGTGTGGTGACATTTTTTGTTTTGGCTGCTCTTAATCATCAATTAGGACGCTTGTCATGGATTCATATTTAGTGAGTGAGGATACATTAGAATCTGAGGTTTGAGAAATATATTTATAATACTTTAGAGCCATGGTTAAAGGACAGGGATACACTGTTTGTGTTTTCTGGTCTATCTTGGTGTGTGACAGCTTGTATGAGGCATTTAATTTCCTTGGAGGTTGATTAGTCTGTGAATATAATCGGATTTGAACCAACATTAATTTTTGGGGGTTAGATTAAAAGGAGATAGAGGTAAATTAAATAATGGAAGACAGTAATCCAAGTAAGTGAAGGTCAAGCATCATCCATTCCAGTAGGGTTAAAATGAATGAATGCTTTATCTCTTACCATTTTTGCTCCATTATTCATCCCTTACGTTATTTATGCGGATGAGCATGGTGAACAAGTTAGGCAAAAATCGATGCAAGAAAATAGTGTCATGAGGGAAAGACTTCAGGACATTGCTCTAGACGTAAGTTTGAATATCAGGCTTAAAAAAAAAGCAAAATTCTTATTATGTAGCCCAAAAGGTTCACTTTTCTAAAGAGCTCGGGGCCGTACAGGCCTGTGTCCCTTTTTTAAGGGCAAGTAACCCTAAGAGTTGAGTCACCAAAACACGTGACCGCGTTTGGTATTGATTGTTTTAAGATAATTTACTAAAGAAATTAATTGCCATCAAATGTCACACACGTGACCCCAAAACATGAAAAGTTAACGCCCCCCCCGAAAACCATGGTTCTATTATTATAATTTTTTCTCCAAAGCTAGATATAATGTGCCTTGCATCTCACCAAATATGAAGGCATGATAGCTTTTGATTTAGTTATTAATTAACTTTGAAATTGGTCACACACGTGACCCACGGGTCACGTGTGTGACCAACTATGGTCATGCCTTTAAAAAAGGGACCAGGCTATTCGGCCATTCTTTAAAAAGTGAACCTTTTGGGCACAAATAAATTTTTGCTTTTTTATTTTAAGCTGCATATTCAAATAGAGCAATGTCTGAAGTTTCATGAACTGATGTTTTTCGTGATTTTTGCAATTGTTCATGCTCATTTGCATAAATTAACATAAGGGATAATTAAATGGAAAAATGGTAAATAAAATATCATTTTTTTAACCCTGACTGGAATGGATATGCTGACTTCCTTACTTGGATTACTGTCATTCTATTATTATTTACCTCTATTCCTTTTAATCTAACCCCAAAAATAATGTTGTTAAATTGATTATATTAAGATAATCAACCCAGGAAATTAATTGCCCTCAAAATGTCACACACAAGTAACCAGAAAACACAAAAGTTTATGCCCTGTCTTAACCATGGCTCTGGTATTATTATAATTATTTCTTCAAAGCTAGATTTAATGTATCTTGCATCTCACTAAATATGAATCCATGACAAGTTTTAATTTGATTATTAAATAGCAAAAAAAAATGGTCACACACGTGACCCGCTGGGTGGGGGCGGTCATAAATTCTGATTATTTGCACTTTCATTGGCTGAAATTAATTTATTTTAGCATATGCTCCAAAATGGTTCTGCAATAATTTTTGCAAAAAAAACAAGAACAAAAAAAAAAAAAAAAAAAAAAAAAAAAAAAAAAAAA
>CALNVZ010002420.1:7124-66239 GCA_940671915.1 Paracentrotus lividus | reverse complement strand
TGTTCATTCAACGTGAATTGATGGGTATTGTTTAAAATACTCTTCCAGATTGCATGTTCCGTCATTATTAGCAATTTCTAAAATTAAAAATGTGTAAAAAAAAGCGTTTTTGCAAATTTTACCTCATGTTCATGCAACCGCGAAATGCAAAAGTCGTTTGATGTGTTAGAAATTAGTGGCAACAACTCGCTGAACCTATCTTTTGTGAAAAGTCTGAATATGTTCAATAATATTAAATTAAAGTTATGAAATTAACCTTGTGACTTTCGAAAAGTGACATTTTTGCCTTTTGCGTGTACTCACTAAGCTGACAAAACGAATTTCAGTAAAATTCACTCAATGGAATCTGATAAAATTACTACAAGTACAGTACATGTAATAAATGTGTAAACTCCTTTTTGTTAAAAATACATTAATTTTGATTAGGGGGGGGGGGACTTACTTTTTTTGTTGGGATATATACATGTATATCTAAACCTTTTTTGGATGCATTGTAAATCCTACTATGAGAGGGTTGAAATCGTTTCATTTTTCTCATTCCCACAATTCCAATGTAAAATTTACGTATTATTTCTTTGGCCAAAACCCCCAATTGTTATCTTCAATTTTGATAATCAGAACATTTTTCAAGACATATCTTGAAGGCAGATTTATTTATTTTCAACAAAATCCTAATCAATATCTTTATTTTCCCAACTTTGCTTGTTTATAAAATGTGACAGTGTCCTAAAAAACCCAAATGGGTCATTACATGCCATTCACCAATGAAAGTGCAATTTTGCACCCTTCCGTCTCAGAATTTGCTCAAATTTGGTACACATAAAGTTTAACATTACCTTCCCATGTACAAAAAAAATTATCGTAAATGTTCCGTCTGTTTCCGAGCTATGGCCCGCCCTTTTTTATTCGTTTTGGCAAAAAATGGGTGTGACCTTCATTTCAACGGACAATGCGCCTGAACTGGTTGACCATTTTTTGTGAAACTGGTACCATTCAAAAGGAAATTCATTTGAAGAGGAATTCAAAATGGTTATAAAATATCATTGAAGCAATTTAAAGTGCTATGACCTTTCCTTTAACCTTGATTTTGACCCCAGACGAATAATATTTTTAGGTCCATTCCACGGAAAGTGGTCCTGGGTCATGAAAATAAATTTTGTTTTTCTTGGCTAATTGGGTACTTTTTTGATGTACAATAAAATTGTCAAAAACGATATTAAAATTTCATTCACTGGTATTGACTGGCTGTAGGAGGGCAGTAGAGCGCATGCTCTTTTATTTTACTCAAAAAAAAGAGAAAAAACAGTTTATTAAATAATGATTATTTATTATAACCATACTAGAATACTTCAGTGAACAAGCTTTGAACATTTAAGTCCATATTTTTGAAAAACAAGCACTTTAAGACCTTAACGTGCATGTTGTTAAAAACAAAATTGGTTGACTTTGTTCTGATTAATATGTAACATTAGGGCAAGTCACGCTATTTTGCACTAGTAACGCGTGGGACATCACAAGTATATTTAGCCCTATATCTTAAATTTAGTTAATCATAGTTAATTTCTTGGGTAGTTTCTGGTAGATAGTAGGTATTCTTATACAAAACAACAAAAATAATCAGAATTGCTCGTTACGACAATTAATTTATGTTATTAATTCACCAGTAACGCGTGGACACAAAAAATCAATATTTTTTTCTTGTTTTAACTTTGTTTCTGAATATTTGTGAAATAATTGCAATCCTGGAAAATCATTGCAAGCACTTGTTATACATCTATTAACTGAGATTAATCAAAAGTTTCATAATATTCATCAATTGTTTTCTCTCAAGGTCATTTTAAAAAGATAGGTAAGTAACGCGTGGGGACAAGTAACGCGTGGGACACTTTGTTATTATGCATAATGTTACTGTAAATGAACCTTTACATGAAAAAAGGTGAATTTGGTATTTATTTTAAAGCAAATAATAATTTTTACTCCATTTCCTGGAGAAAATGTTTTATTTATCCCTAAAATCAATTAATTGATTAATTATTACATGAATAAATGTACTTTAAGACTTATTTTTTATGGAAGATTATGAAAATTGTCTCATGAAAAAGGATGAAATAGGCTCTTCAGATTACATTTATTGGTATCAGGACAATTACCCTAGGACAAGTACCCCAGAAATAGGGTGGGTTAGGTGTAAGGTTATGGGTATATTTTTAGAGGGGGATCGAGGAGCAGTTGTCTAAGGGGTAATTGTCTAGGGTAGATGTTCTAGAACCATATGTTACATGTAGGCCTATAGTTAACAATGTCCATCATTTTTGTGTTGATTGTACCTTACACTCTCAGAAAAATTTTACCAACCGGCCAAATTTAACCAACCGTTGGTTTCAAATATGAACTTACCAACTGTTTTTAAACGCGTTAAACAACCCCAGTTGGTTAAAATTTAACAATTATGTATTAAAACTTTAATAAAAAGTTGGTTAAAATATTGAACCAACCCTAGTTGTTAAATTTCTTATACTCAATTGGTTAATTTCTTTTTTAACATCATGGTTGGTTAAAAAAAAAAATCAAGCGATAGACCGGACTGGACCGGCCTTTTGACAATTTGATCAAAGTATTGGTACAAATAACATGAAGAGTTAAATGCCTGTATTATTAGACTACATGCATTATTTGTTGGCCAAATAGGGTAGGCCTACAGTAGCCTAAGTATTGGTCCAGTAGTCGGTACAATGTCATTACTTGGGTTCAGACGTTAGGTCTACAATCTAGTCCAGTATCTGAGATCTAACTTGGATCTAATTATATACGGTAGATCTAGAATATAGAAAGAGATGGTGGCTAGATTCTACGTTTAGATTCAAGGTCATCACTCTTAAACCAGTCAAGAAGGCCTCATTGGACTTATATCGAAAGGTCTAAAATATTTTAGGCTAAATTTAGATGCAAGTGATGGTTCTAACGTAGTTCTATATTTAGCCAACTAAATCTATGACTCAAGACTTAGTCCGAGACCAAGCTGGTTGGAGAGCGAAGTATTTAGATTTTACCGGAGTTGCATAAATTTCAGGCAAGTTTAATACTAAGTTAACGCTAGGTCTAACGTGTCCAACCGAAATAATTAAGAACCGTACTGGCCATGTAGTCCAACACATAATGCATGTTACTGTTAGTCTATTTCACAGGCCTATACTCTTCAAGTCATTTCTACCTACATGTACCAATATACTTTGATCAGATTGTCAAGATATAGGTCCAGCCAGAACCAGCAGTCAGCTTGTGTAACCCTGTTGTCGTCGCGAAACAAATACGTGCATAATGAATAGGCGCACTTTATCTTACGTGTATAAATCAATCGCAAGATTTCTAGGCGAGAGCGGACGCGTATTTTTGTTAAATCCCCGTTTTCCATTGGTTGATTTCTTCCACGTGACAATTTTAAACAACTATTGGTTGAAATTGGAATTGGGCTTTTTTTAGCCAACCATGCTTTTTCACGTTTAACAACTTGTTTTTTTAACCAACTTTTCTTTTTAATACATTATTGGTTAATATTTTTACCAACTGGTTTTTAATATGCATTTTTTTTACCAGCGTTACTGAGAGTGTATGTTGTCATGGTGATGTCATGCCTGGGTCCACAGAACCCCTGAATACATGACAAAGCAAAAATAAACTTTCAGTTTAAATTTCTGTAACAGAGCTTGAACCTTGATACATTTTAATGTGGGGATTTAATCATCAATTTTTATAGCATTAAAAAGCTTATTTATTCTTCTTTTTATTGATACCCTATTTGCAATAGTAACATCATGTTTGATTGCACATAACTCACGAATATAATGCAAAGTAAAGTGAAAGGTTGCAAAATGCATTGTTATTACCCGCAAGGCAACGAGACAACTCACAATAGGCATTCATTTGCAACATTTAACTTCTAACTTGTCCTACATTCAGGTGTTCTATCCATGCAGAACAACACTATCGTTACAATTAGAGTGTCATTGAAGGAGGAATAAATTATCTTGAAAATGGTCTAAAGTTCAATAAAAATTAGAAAATAGCCCAAAAGTTATCAGAGCCTAGAGTCGAGTTGCGGAACGTCGCTCTGATCAATGCATTTTGCAACATTTGGCTTTTTACTTTTCTCCATATTCTGTATTCTGTGCATTGAAAATGTCAAAATCATTACAATTAGGATATCAATAAAGGGGGAATAAATTATCTTTCTAATGGTATGAATAATCAGGATAACTAAAGCATGCCTGAAAGTTATCATAGCCCAAAGTCTATTTTGCGAAACTTTTTTGTTAGAGGTTTATTTAATGGGAGGGGGACTTTGGGTTAAAATGTGCTTTTCAGTTACGGCCATAAATAACCTACATTGGGTTTAATTCCAATCAATAGAGTAGATTACATGTAAATGACAAAATTCATTTTACTAAATAGCATGTGTTACAAATTCGCTGCCTTTTGCGTTACATGCCAACTTGACGTCAAAGGCACCTTATTCACTTCAATATCTGTATCTCTAGATGTACTGGTATGGCCATGCGTTTTGAACTGGCACCTTTTGTGTTACACCACCTAAATCTAAAAATCATGCACCATGTCAGGATCAAACTGCCATAACTTTTGAAGTATTAACTCTAATACCTACAAAAGTATACATTTTTATAAGGAATGTCCTGTAGATTTAAAAAATGCCATTCCTTTACTATAAAGGGTGAAGTAAATATTTTGATTTAATATTAAATTTTTTGGGGCCCTATTTTTTTTTTTCTGCAGCCCCCAATTTTTTTTCTCCTTTGATCCAGGCCTAATTGCTCACCATATTTGAATTGCTCTTGAAATCCTTTCAGAAAATATATAGTTGTGGTAGGGGGGGTTTCTTCATTTAATAAAAAAATTCGTAACTGTAAAGGGCCCAATATTTTGGTCATCCTGGGCCAAGGAGGGGGCTGCCCCCTCCTCAGGTCTCGGACATGGTGTGGGCCAAAGTTTTATAAATTTGCATGTAGGTGAGCTTTCTTGTGATGAAAGAAGCTCACAAAGTTTCAGGCCCTTTATCTCAGTAATCTTTTGAATTATCTGCATTTATGTAACGTCACTTCACATACAACAGGAACTGTATTGAGTTACTTTATGTACCATACACAGTCAATGGTGAAATTGTCATTTAAGCGTGCAGCGCGGCAATTTTCGGAACTGCGCATTACCCAAATGGCTGGAATTTTATAACTGTGGTGTCAAATATGCATGAGACTCTAAGCTATAAATATAAAGTCCTAAAAGCTTACAGCACAAAAATAAATATCCAAAAGTTATCATGGTTATGTCATGAGGGTGCGAAATCCCATATAGACTTTGTGTACCTCTTCCCCCCCCCCCTTCAACACCCCTCGCCCTATTCGTATTCTATCGCGTTGCCGTGTCGCGATTTCCAGTGCGAGTACGTTCAAATTCACCCAGGTCTTGATAGAGCTTGCATTCAGCTTTCAAAATAACACCAATTTCATGGTATACCCCTTCTGTTTAGCCGAGATATCATACTTATAACTGAAAAAATTTGGAAAGCGTAAACGTAACAACAACACATGGCCGTATCACCCATCTAAATAATCGTCCAAATTTACTGTTAATAAGCCAAAATTTGGCGAGATGAGGAAATTCAAGTTCTCCCATATCAACTACAAAATGTAAAATTTTCCATTGACTTTGTACAGACGGCGACGCTTACGTCACAACCTGTACTAAACTTAAACTGGTCATTGTACCTACATGTAGAACAATGAAATTCACAGTGAGCTACAGCACAGTACATAGCTTCAAAATAAGATCAAATTTGTTACATGAACTTTCTTACTTTGGAAAAATTAACAAATTAATGCTGATAATAGCAAAAAGCATAACAGCACCACCCTATTATGATTGGGCGAGTTCATAACACAAAGCCGATACACTTTACATAACTCTATGTTTTAACAGTAACATAGAGAGTCAGTTTCATATTTCCTGAAGTTTATCTTCAAAAAAAAAAAAATCAAGAGCCATTTATTGATATCTTATTTTTTCTCTTTTTTAATGGACATATTATGTAACCCAGAACCTTAGTAACAAACTACAGTAATAATATGTTTATTTCTGAAGGTTATATATATTAAGCTACACTATGTATGTTCACATGGGACCATCGGGGTTTTTAGTCCTCGAGCTAGGACTGTATCCTAAGAATTTAAACCCCGACGGCTTTTCTCGAGTTACAATCACTACGGAGTGCTTATCCTCGGGGATATTTATCCCGATAGGATATGCAAGCGGCGCGGATGACCGTAAGTAGAAAATGTACTCTCAAGAGAATATGCTAAATATAGCTGTATAACTTCAGTTCGAACCTTCTTTTTTTTTTAAATTACACAATCAATGCATGGTATATCGACACCGAATATCGAGCGAGTTGCCCTCTGCAAGCTCTGAACTGGGTGGAATGTTTTCCAAAAGTGCATGTGTGTTTACAAAAAAAAAAAAAAAATAACAGCCGCATCAGTCTCTTTGCCTTTTTTTTTTCATTTCTGTTTGTCATGTATATATATCTATTTAGATTTAATTTATACTAATAATATATCGATATTTTTAAGGTTTTCTTTCAAATATATGATATTATTCATTTGATTATTTAAAATGAAGTTTAGGTATCGTGCATCGTTATGCAACTGGCCACAGCTGCTGTTATATTTTTAGAGCGCGCAAAGTTTTGTGAGGTACTGAACCGGAAGTTTAACCTGCACCAGGAGGTCACTCTTATCCTCGAGACGATAACTCCAAGTTAAAATTGTGTCCACACGTCAAACGCGTGATCGGAGCCACCCACCGCTTGGAGTTTTGGTTAACCCTAAGATCTGTTCGAGAAAACAAAACCCTGACTTGTCCTCGAGAACATAAACACCGAGTTCGTTCACACGGGCCTTACCCAATTAACCCAAGTGTCCTCGAGAACTAGTCCTCGAGGACAACTTGGTATTAACTTGGAGTTAAGGGCTTGCCGTGTGAACGGTACTTTTAATAAGCTTTAATATTATGATGTGCATTAGGTTTGGTTTGATTTATTTGAAAAATTGGCCTGCTGGGTGACACATTTATGGAATTGCCCAATAATGATTCCTCATCATGAGAATCCTTCAACATTATTTTTTTCTGTTCTTAGGGTTCCTGGGTAAAGAATTAGCAACATATACATTATTTATAAATTACTAGTTAGGTCATTATTCTTTTTATTAATGCTAACCAAACTGGCAACCAAGCTGATTGGTCTTAAATACCCATCTGGACATGAAATTGAAGGTTTCTCAAAAATCTGCCATATATAACAAATTGTAACATTGCCAGAGTTTAACTTATGAAAATTCTACTGAGAGCTACAAGTACATGTAGCTCACTACTATGAACAAAACCCTGAAACTGTCACTTTGGAAAAGACAACGCAATCACTTTACATGGCATGTTTATGACAAAGTCGCATTTTTATTCCATAAATGGGCAAGTATTCGCTTTTGGGTTTATTTTTTACATAAATTCCTTTCCTTGTTATTCCATTTTAATCATTATTTAATTGAATTGAATTAAGTTTTCCTATTTTTTCTGTAGTTTCACAACAGAGGATGGAGAGTAATCTGTTATGCAGGTTGGCTAATGCAGACATGAATCTTATCAGCCAGGATTTCCCGTCTGCTTGTATGGAGACTGGAAGAATATACAGCCGCTTCTCTCCTCGATCCCAGGAGACCCAGGATGCCGTTACAGGAGTCGAGGAGAAAGCGGCTTGAAGGTTTTGGGGTCATCCAAAATAGCACTCAAAACCATGATGGGAAGTTCAAAGAGTAATTATGAGAAACAACCTTGAAACAAGCTTGATGTTAGTAAATTACCACATCTAGATAATTAATTTCACAATAATAAAAAAGAAAAACAAAAGGTCGAAAAACCAAGAAATACTGAAAAATTCTAAACATGAAATACAAATTTTTTTTCCCCACCAATTGTTAGGAATCCTTATGGTTATGGATAAAAAAAAAAAATTAGCATTCCAGAGCTTTACATGTAGTTTGTCAATTAGAACAAATTTGTGACTTTGAGCATGCAATGCATAAATTGGCATAATTGATTCTATAAATAAATAAATATTATTTCGGAAATTAACCAGTGTTTTCGTGTAGTTTATATAGCACACTATGGTCCACATGTATATTGTATAAATAGATTTACAGTGTATCCAAAAGAACTAAACATTTTTTAAATGGCTAACAAATAAAAAAAATAATAGTATATGAATCTTTGGAGTTTATAATAGAAAATTCTGAAATCCGAAAATAATCGATGATGCAGTGAGCAAGCCCCAATTTGGTAGCTATTTTAAAGTGTATATTTATTTTGGGACGCACTGTAGTACTCTTCCATTGTTTTTCTTGCAAGTATACAAGTTTTGGTGGCATTTAGCTTTACTCTACATGTATTACATCTATTAAATAGATGCATAGGTTAGATAACTACATCAAGTTGTTTTCTTTTGCACTTACTGTTTGTTTTTCTTTAACTTTTCTTATACAGGTAGTGTTGAAGTCCCTCTGAATAGCATCAAAAGAGCAGCAAAGGGTTTGACCCTCGTCGAGCCATCACATGCATTGAGCATTCAAGAAACATTAACCAAGAACCCCGCATTCACCTGGCAGTATTGCCAGTGATGGTAGATGGTGATAGCTGGAGCAGGAGCCCGGAGAAGGCCACTTACATCTGTGGAGGGTATAGGCCTGTGGGAGGCGTTGTTGGATGTTTCAAGTGACGAGAAGTAAGTTCATATCAATTTCCCAACATTTATTGGTTCATTGTATTTAAACAAACAGTATTTTATCTATACAGCATTCTATTAAAATCCTTCAGAAGTGCGCTTTTAAAAAAATTACATTAATAATAAGACAAGAAATTTTTTTAAATTTGTCTCCAATGGTATAACACATGCAACATGCCGTTGATGAAAATGGAGCAGGCAGCTATGAGAAAAAAAATCTAAGGCCTTCCAGGTAGGATTTGTACCCGCACCTGTGGCCGTGTTGTGACCATTAGACCACAAGTGCTCATAGTGTTAAAGTTAAAAATCTCACATATAGACTGTACATGAAATATCAAACATTAAAGGGGTTTAATTCATTTGTCTCAATGAAATAATTCCTTGTCCCTTTTTTCTCATCCAACAGCGTTAACCATTTATTTATGTAACCATGTTGGTAGGCAATAGTTTCATGATGTGAGCACGGGAACTTGAACTTTACAGTTTGTTTTGCTGTTTCATGATTAATCAAAACAGTGAATTAAATGCAAGTGCTGCAATAAGAAATCTGAATGTATTTTACCCTACTCTATGGTCCCTCATCTTTGTGTGGCCAATCTAATGTAAAAATCAAACGGTCTTTTTACTTTTTTTACTGAAAAATTATCTTAAACAATTGATTAGTACAAGTCGATGCAAAATGGAGAGGCTCAAGATATCTTATATAGATATGATTATTTGTACTTGGCTTACCTGAAATCATTCATTTTAGCATGATTTTGCTTGAAAAATGTTCGCTAATGCTTTAGTGATAAAAGAAAAAAATGATGAAAAAAATATGAATAAAAAAAACAAAGAATACATAAGAATTCAGAAACAAATGCAAAGAAAAAAATAATTTATTTTTAAGTACAGTTGTGGGAATACTACATAATATATTTTCACTTGATAATTAAGCATTGTAATGTTGTAGTTTTATTAATTGATTTTTTTTTTTTTTTTTTTTGCTCTTTAAGTATGATTTCACACATAAATTAATATTAATAAATTCATTATTTCATCAAAAGCTCATTTGACGTATATTATTGCAAACTCATAAATTTAAATTCTGAGGAGGCCCAATGCATTTGAAGTCTACAGTTAGTATTGAAAACTGAACCAAACTTTCTTTCCTCCTTTTTATAGTCAATGCTACCGTCATGTCCTGGTCAAGGTCCGCATGAGGCTTTACTGCGATGGAGGCTTCTACATGTAGGGGCAGTGTTCAGCAGGAAACAGAGCCTCCTATGGATGATGCCCCAACTCTCAGGCCAAAGTTGCATTTGTCGCCGTATTATATTATATGCTACTCATGCCGGGATGAACAGATGAACCCCATCCTCGGTTGAAGTTAGAGTGCGACCCAAGCTGGCAGCTGCACTGGGATTTGCAGCCTCCACAGAAAAGTAAGTTTCTCAGTATTGAGGCTACATTAATCGTTTTTCGGTATCCTAAAAAATATTCCTAATTTGTTTTCTTATCTTCACAGTAATATCTAGAGAACTGGAAAATTGTGCACCAAAGTATGTTAATTTTACTAAATGAATATGTATCTACATGTAAGAAATAGAAATGGAGAAATGGTGCCTATCACCAACAACATTGATTTCTCACTTTTTTTTAAAGTTAATAAATTAAGAGCAAACAATAAGCTGATGGAAATATAAACATGGCTTCGTTTTCATATTTCATGGAAAACAATTGTATACACTGTGTTTTTGTCAACGAAATGAAACCATTGAAGCAACATTCCAGTTAGCCTTATACAGCAAGAGTGCTATGAAAAATTGTGGAGGGCTGTTTGACTGGTACGAAGAGAAACATGGAAGCCTGAAGCAATCAGTGAGTAGACTTTCTAGAACATCTTTTAGAAACTTTATCCTTCCATTTTTGTAAATATTGATTTCATCGCATTAGCCTTCTTTGTGTGCTTAATAAAACAAAAAAGGATATTTTCAAATTTCTAAGATAAGTATTGTTCCATTTTTATGTAATAAAATCATTTCATCAACATTTTTTTGTTTTATGACATTTTGTACGTCAAATTATTTTTTTCAAATAATGTTATGGCATTTTATAAAAAATTCACGCTTCATTGAACATGTGATACGTGAAAAGCCGTTTTTTCGCTTGTGGACTAAAATTCAATTGCTTCCTTTGAATAATTGTCACAGACCTTCTTGGATACTTCATTTGATTTTTAGTTTTACGAAAATTCCAGGGTTTTTACGCTTCAGTGAGCAGAAGTTATTAGAAAAACATGCAAACAAGAAGAAATATCAGAGCTTTGGCCCCGTCTCCATGCCTTATCAGATTATCAATTTAGCTCTACATGTAGGTATTTCCTGTTAGTTATAGTACCACCTAAAAGTTGTGTGCCAAGTTTCATGAAAAAACTCTCAGTAGAATTAACAAAAATCATCAATGAAATTAAGCCGAATGTCAAAAACAAACCCCAAATCAACATCCTGGAACTTAAAAAAAAAAAGGTGTTGAGAAATATCGTTTAGCAGTTGTGTTAAATACACTCATCGACTACCTCATGTGCGAAAATGAGATAAAGAAAAGAAACATGAAGCGACATTACTGAAAATGCGGTGGTTTTTGATTGAGCAACACAATTTGTCTAGGGGTGCCCTCAGAGACCCTAATGGTACTTTATAAAGGGTTAAAACTATAATTCCCCCTTTTAAGCACTTTCTTCACCCCTACTTGCAATTTGGACACTGTCATTAGATTTATCAGGCTGAAATACATGTGAGTAGACACCAGAATCATCTTTATAGCCCTTTTAACTCTTTGTGTGCCATGAGCACAGAATTGCACGTACGTAGGGGTGCCGTGAGCGCAATTTTGCACAATAGTACACAAGTCAATTAGACATTCATATTGCCGCTCGTAGCGGGCAGGAATTGTTCGCACTCTGTATTTTTTGCATTGTATACAAGTCACGCTTTCGGATAAACTACTTTTCGTCATATTGTTACATTTGAAATAACAGCGTATTTAACGTTTTCAGTTTTGTTTTGTTTTGTTTTTTTTTATTTTGCTCTATAAATCCTCATATACTTGTGTACATCTGGCATTACAGTAAACCGTACAATTTTTGTATACATACACTGTGGAAAAAAAATGAATAAAGTTCTTCATTTCAAAGGCTGATTTATGGCAACAAAAGAAGAAGAAGGCAATTCCGAATGATTTAGTTTCGTTTACACGTTAGGGCTACTTTTACTTTAAGGTTAGCTCGTACATGAAGACGTTTGAATAGTATTGTTAAATTTTGTAGTGTCAATACCTATAGACATATAACTACTTCACTCCCACAAAAGAAATCATGAGACACATATTCAGGAAGTTGTAGCAAGATTTAATTTTGGTTAGTTACGTTAAAAAAAGTGGACATGCTTTTTTGGGAACAGACTTTGCTATTCAAACCTTCCTTAAACGAGGTTCAACCGAGACAAACCATTACATTCATGTCGTAACTGGTTTCTTGGCAGTTATTTGAGACAAACAAATTTTAGAAATAGCTTTATGTTTTTTGACGGTATTCCAAAAAACATGGTTAGTTACGTTACCGGTTAGTTACGTTACATTTTGTCCATGCGAACAAAAATTGGATTTGTGCATAATTTTAAAAAATCTAGTATGTATAAATGGCTTCATCCATATAAGATAATAATGCAGAATAGTAGATATTTTTCCTATTAGTACTGAAACATAATTCTTTATACCCGCACAAATAGCATATTTATGCCTCCTAAGCAAATCAGCATTTGGTTTGCAGTGAAATGCATACATGAAATGAGGGTCTGAAAATCAGCAAGCGTGTATACTTATCCCGATTAATACAATTTTCATGTTCAGTTGATAATTCTTAAGTAAAGAAATAAATGAATCACCATAAATATCAGTATGTATGTATTTTTTTATGATAGCTTCAATGGCATCAATGATGTAAAGTAAACAAAAAAAAACACAGGAGGACATTTTCCCCCCATTTAAGGACTGAATACAGACATATTACGATTTCATATGGTGCACAGGTAACCTTAAAACGTTGTTCCTACCAGAGTTAACATTTTTAACACTTCCTATGTTCATATCTTTATAAAAGTAGTCATTAATAAAGCTGTGATTAAAATTAAAGTGTGTCACATTTCATCAATGAATTTAAGCTTCACCCAAACTTTTCGTCTCATGCTGCTAAAGTAAATTCCAATATTAAAGGAAAGTTAATGTGAATATCACAATGTTATACATGTATGATCTACATGTTCATGTGCACCATGATTAGGAAGCATACTGGTAAAATAGAAAATATATATGAAGAGTGTCTTTCCCTGTCGGTAATATTAGGAACCAACAAAAATATATACATTATATGAATCTCTTATGCCTCATAACCATACAAGTCCGGAAGAAAGCGGTTCATTGTGATTTGTTCAGCTATCTGAATGTCACACGTCATCTATGTTTGAGTTACAGCTATCCTTGTGTACAAGATGTGTGTCTTGATTTGGGCTCACTTGGGGTCAAAAGGAGTTAAGTTTATCATTCATGCTTTCTTTCATGAGAAGTCATTTTGGTTTCGTTGTTTTTAATTATTTTGGTCTGATATATTTGGCCTATGTTATGTTATTATTAGTCCTAGGGTTGGCAATTGTTTTCTCACGGTCTCTTTTGTCTTAATTATTCATAATATGTTTTCTTACTTTCCACTGTTGATTAAGTTGAATAGCAGTTAGTTTACGTTACTGCATGGTTAGTTACGTTACATGGTTAGTTGCGTTACACATTTTGGATGCTTCTCAATTCGCTATATGACAATGTTATTGAATTAATGAGATTGTTTTGAGTTAGAATGTATGTATAGGGAGGAATTTTTAGAATATGAACATTCTGGCATTTACTTTCTTTTCAGTAGAAACAAAGTTGATTTTTTGGTTAGTTACGTTACATGGGGATTCAAGGGCAGAGAATTCCAAAATTTGTGGTTATTAGCAAACCCAATCACTTTTTGACTCTGATTTCTGAAAGACAATTATATTTAATTATTGAATGTTCCTAATTTACTGAAAAGACCCTTTGTGTAGTATTTACTGATGTTTAAACTTTTTTGTACTGTTTTACTCTATATTTTCAGCCTGAAATGTGAACTGTGCTAAAATCCAATATTCAGATATTCTTGTAATTAATTGACTTTTAGACATTGGTCTGTATTGTTCACACTATCTTCTACCATAAAACACAATTTCACCTGGAATATCGCATTTGTAATTTTTATGTCCATGTCCACTAATTCATGAATTGCCCAGAAGGAGATCCCTCTGATGTTCCCTTTCACTTCCGCTAAGCTTGATATCAACAATGGCCAGGACCAGGGTACATGTAGTTGTAAAGGGGAGATAACCCTATTGTCAAGGGTAGATGACCAGGGAAGAAGATTTCATGGGGGGGGGGATTACCCCATTGTCAAGAGTGGCCTACAGGGCTGGGGGGGGGGTTCAATGGGAGGGATTACCCCTTGCCACGAGTGGCTGAGAGGGACGCTTTGATCTTTTTTTTCTTTGAACTTTTTTTAAAAAAAATAAACTATAACCTAGTATTTTATTGTTTATGAGAGTACGATATACCAAAAGAAAGCTTAGAAGTTCACCTTGCTAATGCATTTGGTTTGGAAGTATGTATTCATTGGAATAAGACATTAGAGGAATTAAAAGTTGTCATAATATAAAAAAAAAAATAAACATATATGAAGAGCTTGTTTCCAAAAGGGACTAAATCCATATTTGACCAAAGTTCACTTTTTAAGCTAATATATATATATATATATATATATATATAGCACCTAGTACAAGGGATTAAAATGCCCAACATCGCATTCCAAATTTTTTTTTGGAAAAACATATTTTGATGTTTCAAATTCTGTTTCTTTCCAAAAGGGACTAAATCCAAAACAGTTTCATTCCAAAAGGGACTAAATCCAGTCTGTGGATTCTAAATTCTTAACTTTAACAATGTTCCCTTCAGATATATATTCTGATTTTTGCACACAGGCTGTAGATATTGATCTAAGATCTTGAAAGAAAATTTGAATAATTTTGATTAATTCTTAAGAATTTTATAAATATTCTTGGATTTAGTCCCTTTTGGAATGAAATATTTGAACTGACTGAAAATCAAATTTTTGGCGAAAAAAATTTCTTCAAAATTCATAATTTTTAGTTTTATTTTATTCATACACGTTCAGAATAACATTTAACACATTTTTAGCTGACCAAAAACTTCAAGTAGGCAAAATATTTGGGAAAATAGACGATTTACGGGAGTTTCATTCCAAAAGGGACTAAATCCATGGAATTAAAATTTCAAAAATTCATAAAAAATAAAATTTTATAGCTAGATTTTTTCATTGTTATTAAAATGGTCTAAGGCAATTGTACTAGCATGTGTTACTGTACAAATTAAGTCATATGATCCACGGTAAAGTGATAAATAAAAATCAGTGATTTACTCGAAATCTCCAAAAGTGGATTTAGTCCCTTTTGGAAACAAACTCTTCATATATTTATGATTATTATAAAAATGATAATAAATAATGCCACGAGTGTGGCATCATCGAAACAGAAACTTTATACTCTACAACTTTACTACACAATTATTTTTGTTAGGTTCAAGCAGTAAAAGTTATAGCAAGTTGATTCAGCAGACTATAAAGATTGCCTTATAAATGCGTGTCCCTGAAATAATGTGGCACAGGCCGGTTATTCAAGTGGCGCATAAAGAGTTAATAAAAGAATTAGAGCTTTCTCAAATTTTGAAAAACGATGACTCAGCATATTTTGGCCACGCCCCCTCAAAATCGTTTTTTGGCCCGCACTGTCTCAATTTTTATCCGATTTTCTTAAAATTGGTGGCATATCAATCAGGACAATGAGCTGCTTAAAATAAGATAGCACAAACTTGGTTCTGAAACATGACCCACTTATAGCCCACTCTAGTAAAAAGGAAATTTTACAAAATTGTTATTTTTACAGCTCCAAAATGACACTTGTGACTTTTAAAAATGTCCATTTTTGCTTCAAACGTTGATCACTCATGCACGTCTCAAGGGATCAATGTCATTTTTTCACAGAAGGTACTCAATTAGTGTAAGAAACCTCCCTCCAAATTATTGTGCTCAAAACAAGCCTGTTCAAAAGTTACATCATTTTGATTAGGGGGGGGGGACTTACTTTTTTTGTTGGATATATAAAGCTCATATACTCAACTATCATTATGACACAAAAAAATTCTGAAATCATGCATTCTTCAAAACTATATGTTATACATCAGCTCATTAACCTTCGAGAAGCATATATTCTTTAATTTGTTCTTAATTTGGGATGCACCATATAATGAAAAATAATCCCTCAAAGTCAAAGTTTGATACCTTTATCTTATATATTTTGTGAATTATCAAAATTTATATTTAATCATTGGTTTTCACATTTGGTCATAAACTCGCCACCAAATAGGGTGGTGCTGTTACGCTTTTGATATTTTTCAGCATTAATTTGTCAATTTTTCCCAAAGTAAGAAAGCTTATGTTACATTTGATATCATTTTGAAGCTATGTTACGTGCTAGCTCCCTGGGAAGTTTCATTGTTGGAGGTAACATTCTGGTGGAGTTACGATGGTTTAAGTTTGGGACGGTAAGGGTGGTGCCGGAAGCGGTGCCGCCTGTACAAAGTCAATGGAAATTTTACATTTTGTAGTTGATTTGGGGAAAACTTGAATTTCTCTGCCATTTTGGCTTACCGTACATGTATGACCGTAAATATGGTACCAAACTGAAGCTTATAAACTGCTTTATACATGAAATCACTGAACAAAAGGTTTGATGTTAACATAGTACCCTGGAAGACTCAACAATCGTTATTTGACCTAAAAAGCGATGCCTCCTGTACAAAGTTATTAGGAATTATAGATATTGCAGTACGTTGGGAAAACTGCAATATCTAGCCACTATGATTGGAGGAGGAGGCACGCAAATTAAAGCTAACCATCATATCACTTACCATAAACGATATGTTTGATGGTGCAACAATACTTAGTAGGACCCAACTTTCTCGTGAATTTGAAAAATTAAATTTCAAGGCTAAATTCCAGATCGTTTTATTTTTCACTCTAAAAATGGAAACCATAATCAATTAAACCTTGTCCCAAAGGTCTGAATATTCTCCAACAGAATATAATAATATAAATATTTGGGTGACTATGGTTGACTAGGTGGTAGAAACAATGACAATTTTTAAAAATCTAAATTTTCTGAAAGTTTTCCTAACCAATTTTTTATCTTGCACCTAGTATATGTTTTCAATGAGGAATTTCCTTTCATAAAATGTATAGTTTTGATATACACATGTAGCAGGGTGTATACTTTACGAGATATGGGTCCTTGAAGTGAAAAAAGGGCAGTTTGTAGTCAAATTGGCATGTATTACCAAACGCGCGATTTCATGTCACGACTGGGGGGGACGGAAACACCTGAAAGTGACAACATCATACACTAAAAATTTGCATACTTTGCACATTATGCAGTAAGTAATGTAAATGTTGCAAACGCAAACTGCGAGCCAAAAATTTTGCCTTATAATAACAATTAGCTTTGTATTTGACATAAATATTTTGAGCTTTAAAAATTGAGGGGGGCGATCCCCCCAGAAAAAAATTGAGGGGGGGGGACACGTCCCCCGTCCCAGCGCACTGCTTAATATTTCAAAATTATTTCCAGAAAATTTTATGTAAATCGGATATAACTTCTGAGGAAATTTTAGTCCCGGGATTTTAGTCAAGTACAGTAAGGTCAGCAAATCTCATAGTGTAGCGTTACAGAAACAAATTGGAATATCTCAACAAAAATGATTTTGTAACCAAAATTTCTTTGTGCTAATGTGTAATGTCATTATCTTGATAAAAATAAGTAAGAAAAACATGTCTGCATTTTAGAAATTTCAAAGTAGTTAGCCTTAACAAGTTGAAATTGTGTGTATATGTCATGCAATTGAATAGAATTGTAGTGTCTACCTTTAAGGAAGTTCTCCCCCCCCAAAAAAACAAACAAACAAAACAAAACAACAAAACAAAAAGATAACGAAAAAGCAAAAATTAATTGTAGGAAAATTTTCATTTCATATTTTGTGCAAAATATCAATTTTACTTTTTAGATCAAACATCAAATATGTTATTTTTTCTGTAAAATTTGTGAAAAATTGCCCACCCATTCATACCATTAAACTTTACATAATCTGGTATTTATACTTAACTGTACACAACATGTAACATTTGGAAGAAAATCACTGCTTAAACAACCCTGGAATTGGCTAGACTCATTGATATGACTGCAAAGGACAGGTAGTCACTCCGCGCAACGACCTGGGTCATACCAAAACTTTTTGTGTAAATTTAGCTATAAAGTTGCAATAAAGCTACAAAATGATTAAAATTTCAGCAACCCCACATAATGTTGACCAATTCCAATACCTGTTTCTAACAGTGACATCATACAATATAAGAAATGAAACAATGCACCAGATTAAAGAGTTAAAACAACCGGAGAAGAAAACCATTTTCAGTGACACAAACCACTTTTCATTTATCTTTACTTTAAGATAAAATCTAGAATCAATATATTTTGCCATTGAGGAAAGTTCTCTCCCCCCCCCCAAAAAAAAAAAAAGGCTCAGGACTTTGTCAACTGTTTTAGATTTTCATTATAAAGTTATAGATCAAATATCAGACTGGTATTATTTCTAAAAAACTTGTGAAAATCGTCACCCCATCATATCATCAAACAAAAATCTGGCATATTTAACTGCACATAACATTTATGTAACATTGGTAAGAAAATCAACTGCTAGTTATAGAACAACCCTGGAATGGCTGACCATTGATATGACTGCAAAGGACAGGTAGTCACTCCGCCCAACGACCTGGTCATACCAAAACTTTTTGTGTAAATTTACATGTAGCTATAAAGTTGCAATAAAGCTACAAAATGATTAAAATTTCAGCAACCCCACATAATGTTGACCAATTCCAATACCTGTTTCTAACAGTGACATCATACAATATAAGAAATGAAACAATGCACCAGATTAAAGAGTTAAAAACAACGAGAAGAAAACCATTTTCAGTGACACAAACCACTTTTCATTTTATCTTACTTTAGATAAAATCTAGAATCAAGATAATTTTTTGCCATTGAGGAAAGTTCTCTCCCCCCCCCAAAAAAAAAAAAAGGCTCAGGACTTGTCAACTGTTTTAGATTTTCATTATAAAGTTATAGATCAAATATCAGACTGGTATTATTTCTAAAAAACTTGTGAAAATCGTCACCCCATCATACATCAAACAAAATCTGGCATATTTAACTGCAAACATACATTATGTAACATTTGGTAAGAAAATCACTGCATAGTTATAGAAAAACCCTGGAATGGCTAGACTCATTGATATGACTGCAAAGGGACAGGTAGTCACTCCGCCCAACGACCTGGGTCATACCAAAACTTTTTGTGTAAATTTACTATGTAGCTATAAAGTTGCAATAAAGCTACAAAATGATTAAAATTTCAGCAACCCCACATAATGTGACCAATTCCAATACCTGTTCTAACAGTGACATCATACAATATAAGAAATGAAACAATGCACCAGATTAAAGAGTTAAAACAACCGAGAAGAAAACCATTTTCAGTGACACAAACCACTTTCATTTTATCTTTACTTTAGAATAAAATCTAGAATCAATATATTTTGCCATTGAGGAAAGTTCTCTCCCCCCCCCCCCCAAAAAAAGCTCAGGACTTTGTCAACTGTTTAGATTTTCATTATATTTGAGTAAAAATATTAAGTAGTTATAGATCAAATATCAGACTGGTATTATTTCTAAAAACTTGTGAAAATCGTCACCCCATCATATCATCAAACAAAAATCTGGCATATTTAACTGCACACAACATTTATGTAACATTGGTAAGAAATCACTGCTTGCATAGTTACAGAAACAACCCTGGAATTGGCTAGACTCATTGATATGACTGCAAAGGGACACAGGTAGTCACGTCACGCCCCAATGACCTGGTCATAACCAAACTTTAGTGTAAATTTAGCTAATAAGTCCGCAATTAGCTATGAAATGTTTAAAAATTCAGCAACCCCACATAATGTTGACCAATTCCAATACCTGTTTCTAACAGTGACAGCATACTAAAAAAAAAACTAAGAGAAAACTATTTTCAGTGACACGGGACACTTTACTTTTTATTTATTATACACAATGGCCCGAATTCACAAACGTGGTTTAGTTAGTCCATGGTCTAAATCAATTGTTTAAACCACGGATTTAGACCATGGTCTAAATTTTGGTATTCACCTACCACCTGATTTAGACCATTGACTAACTAAACCACGTTTGTGAATTCGGGCCATAGAATCTAGAATGTGAAGTTTCTTCAATGGAGTTCACCTTTGAGGAAAAGCTCCCCCCCCCGCCCCCCCCCCCGCCCCCCAAGAACTGTTAGATCTCTGTTTTATATTTTGTGTAAAATATTACTTATTGTAGATTAAATATCAAATGAGGTATTATTTCTGAAAATTTGTAAAAAATTGTCACCCCATCATATCATCAAACAAAAATCTGGCATATTTAACTGCACATAAATCATAATGTAACATTTGGTAAGAAAATCACTGCTTGCATAGTTACAGAAACAACCCTGGAATTGGCTAGACTCATTGATATGACTGCAAAGGGACAGGTAGTCACTCCGCCCAACGACCTGGGTCATACCATACTTTTGTGTAAATTTAGCTATAAAGTCGCAATTAGATCTAAGCTACAAAATGTTTAAAATTTCAGCAACCCTACATAATGTTGACCAATTCCAAGACCTGTTTCTTTACAAAGTGACAGCATAGGGCCTATGCGACAATTCCAAGAATTTGAATTTGTTAATTAAAATTTAAAATGACTTTTGTTAGGCCTAACGTTAGACCTAACTGTTAGGCCCTATATAATAATGAGGGATTGCAATGACCAATGTTAATAGGCCTAACTTAGATTATTTCTAGATCTAACTTAGACTCTAACAGTTAGAGATCTAACTGTTAGGCCTAAACCGACCAGCCCCCATCGCGACGGGGCTGTGTATAGTTATGTTAGGCCTAACTGTTGTTACATCTACCTCTTAAAGCCTCGTCACACCGATTCCGGTCTGGGTCACGGCACGGGCCCGTTCCGGTTCAACAATGGGCATGAACGGTCGAAATGAATGGGCGTTTACTATATTGAAATGAGACTGCATGGTCACAACAAACACAGACGGACTGTGCCATACTAGCCGGAACGGCAACCGGTACGGTTTTTATGCCATATGGGATCGCTCTTGGAGCGATTTGAGACGGTTGCCGTTCCGGTCACCGGACTGGACTCGGTGTGACGAGGCCTTAGGCTTTAGGCGGCAAGAGACGTAAAATATGAAGTTATAGCAATTCAACAATCAATTTCTTAATCAACGGTTATTTGGAATTGGACTTAGCCTAGTCTAACTAAGTTAGGGCTTAGACTAAGTTAAAATTCTTACCTCCATTTTATCTTCGACGCGCTTAACATTGACCAGTTGTTTGTACTGCTCCTTAGTCCTCTTTGAGCGAGCTCTTTCCCCATTTACGACCAGATACACGCCCAGTTCTTCGTCCATCTCGAATCTCACAGACTGAGAGTCGTCACTCGAGCTCGATCCAAACGATGAGGAGTTTCGACCATGTCCTCGGCTAAGTGCCCATTGGCACCGATTTGTTGATACCGCCATTCGGAACACAGTCGACGTCGTTCTCGATCCTTATTATGTGACTTGTATGGTTTGGTATAGATTAACTGGGATAACGGGGAAGGATAAATAACGCGTGATGCACAATTACAATGACGCGACGACTAGAAAGTGTAAAAGCTGTGCTGATCTCTCTAGCTCTGTCATCACTCAGAGTTAAGTTAACTTTGGCTTTTTAACTAGCTCTCGATCGATATGCGATCCTACTATACTTGAACTTGTGTGTACTACGTGTGTGTGTGTGTGTGTGTGCATGACGTGTGCGTATGTGTACCTAAATAAGTGCATACACTAATGTAAATGTCACGTACTGCATGCATGCATTGTGTTCGATAACAAGTGGCTTGTACGGATTAACAAATCCCGGATTAAGATTCTACTGTGTCTTAATTTATTCATAGAGCTAACCCGCTCATGGCACGGTACGGGCAAATGTACAAATATAATTGTGATACTTTGCCCTTTGTGTTTCATGATATGTTTGTGAAAAATCGTACAATACATAAATATCCCACTAGGCAATCTGAGGAGCTTCATTTACCTCTTCTAAGAACATTTTCTGCCCAAAGCACTTTTATTTATGAAGGTCCTAAATTTTGGAACACTTTGGCAACAGATTTGAAAAATTCCCCTACACTTTCAACCTTTAAAAGAAGACTAAAATTTAACTTATTGCTTCCCTACAAAAGCTAGAATCTTTCTGGGTAAATTCTATCATCCCAAGGAACTCATCATTCACAAGCTATCTCACCCCACATAGTTTTTTTTTTTCTACCTCTTTTGTGATTCAATTCTCACGCGCTCTATGTCATGTTGAAACTTTTCCAATTTACTACGTCATATTCTCTTTTCCTCGTCCACATGCGGTACATTTCTGTATTTTCCCCAATCCTCTTTCTCAACTTCACTTTTTACACTGTTATTGTTTTGTGATTTTTTTTTTTTTTTTTTTCTGTTTTCCTTCTTTTCTTTGTTGGCCACTTCTTTTTTTCATTTATGATACATATATAGTTTAATATTAAAGATTACTTTTTGAGGGGTCCACGACTTACAAGCTCTGCTTCTCTGTGGACCTCTCCATTTCCAGTCTTACGTATATTACTCAGCTTACATTAATATGTACTAGCAATATTATACACTGTTTCTGTTAATCAAAATCATAACTTTGGTTTCTATTGGATGTATTTATAATAATTCAAATGTTTCTATGTTTGTGTTATTCATATTGCTTTGTATTTATTTTGCTGGAAATGAGAAAAAATTAAAAACTGAAACGAACCAACCCGTCCGGACACCCAATGCAATAGCTGGGTATAAACTCTTTTACTCCATATAGCAAAGTCCGCCCGGTGCAAATTAATGTTGACCGTTTGCCCCCCCCCCCCCCCGGTCTATTCCACTTCTGCTCACGTATGGCGGATCCAGGATTTCAGGATAGGGGGGGGCGAAATTTTAGGATTTTCATAATATACGGTCAATGAATGATTTTCAAATAGGGGGCGCGTTATCTGCGCCCCGTCTGGGTCCGCCACTGGGCATAATTACATGTCCTCAGACCTGGAGATCATGTCCATACATACACGTGCCTATCAACAATCAAATAATGTAAGAAGAGTCAAATTAACGTTGTAAACATTTAAGTGAGCACAGAGTCGAATGCGCCATTTATTTATTTATTTATTTATTTTTTTATTTTTTTTTTTTTTATCGCAAAGCGCGAGCGGAAAATATTTGAGTTTTGAATTACTCGAATCTTTCCCTTTCAAATCATTCATAGGCCTATTACATTTCGTTATCAGCGAAGGTAGGCCTGATGCCCGAAGTTCGGTGTCGGTGGCGTATATAGGGGGCAAGGGGCACGTGCCCCGGGCGGAGCTTAACAGGGCACAAAAAGGAAAAGGAAACAAGTAACAAGAAGAAAAGAAAGGAAAGAAGATGAAGAAGAACTTAATTTAGCAGAAAATGAGATCGGCGATCCACTGTGCAAAAGTTAGCATGTTTTCAATTTGGCACCCCTCCTCTATAGGCCTATACTGATTTGGCGCGTGGCGCCCCAAAGTTTCAAGTCAGGACGATTTTAGACCTACTCGTCCACACCCAAGTTCCCTTCAGAATATTATAAAGAACATTATTTCTGTGCAATTTCAAGTGATTAGAGGTAAATTGGAGTAGCGCACCCATTTAAAGGGGCTTACCATCTTTTTTTTATATTCAATTTTTGTTATTTCCGCTCTCTTAATCGTTTAGACCTATTGGTCCACCCCTAGTTCCTTCAGAATATTATAAGGAACATCTCTGTGCAATTTCAAGTGATTTAGAGGTAAATTGGAGTAGCGCCAAGCGCCACCCACTTAAAGGGGGATACCATCAATTTTTTTTTTGAAATATTCAATATTTTTTATTTCCGCTCTTTAATCGTTTCACATTTTCTAGGCTTAATACTGGCTCAGGACGATTATTTAGACCTTTTTGTCCACCCTAGTTCCCTTCAGAATATAAGGAACATCTCTGGCAATTTTATGTGATTTAGAGGTAAATTGGAGTAGCGCCACCCACTTAAAAGGGGGGGCGTACCGTTATTCGTAAAATATTCATTTTGTTTTCTATTAGTCATTACTGTCTCAGGACGATAATTTTGACCTACTTGCCACCCCTAGTTCCCTTTGAAATATCATTTCAAGTTTAGTCCCTATGGTTTCCGGTCAATTTTGCGCCCAATTAGCGCCCTTCTTAAAGCTAAGATCAATTTGGTGCCCTCGTAAGGCTAAATTAAGAGCATTTGATGTCCACTTAGTTTCGATTCAATTTGGAGCCCCCGTTAAATAGTTTAAAATCATTGTGCACGCCCCGAAAAAGGTTAAGATCAATGTCCCCCCCCCATCAAGGTATACATGGCCCTCTAAGTAAAATTATCCAATAGGCGCCCCCTTGGACGTATATAGATAGATTGCACTCCATATAAGTGTGTAATATACATTTTTCTTCCGTTTTTCTTCTTCAGTCCATGCTATTTCTCTCTGCCTTTCCGTCCTATGATCTTAAAATGTAATACGAGGAGTTCCATTTGCGTGTATCAAGGCACGGCGTCCAGTGGTGGATCAAAAAGCTAGGTACACCTCATTTTATAATTATGACAATTTATTTATCAAAAATTATGGGCTTAGGCCTTTATCATTGTAGCATTATTATTTATAAAGGAGAAGAGAGAGGAGAGAAAGAGGAGAGAGAGAGAGAGAGAGAGAGAGAGAGAGGGAGGGGGGGCGGGTGATAACGATCGAGAGGTATTAGGGGAAATGAAAAATGGAAAAAGAATTATTTTTTAAGTTGACCGGACCACCAATGTGAATACAAAAAACAGTAACACAATCATTATGATTGAAATACGAGCGCGAAGCGCGAGCGAAAAAAATTACAGATATATTTTTACGACATTTCAGTTGTTTTATACATTTTTAGCCATTTTTACAATGTACGTTTTTCTCACTTTGGGAATTATATATTAGGGGTTAAATTGTTAATTTTTGCTCGCTCGATCGCGCTTGGGATAGAAATTAAACGACAACATTGTTACTAAAAAAAAAAAAATAGGATATGGATAGCAAGCTATAAAGCACTGTTACAAGCCTCATGGACTCAGGTACCAAATCAGGTTGATACGTTATAAACAGGAACTTCAGATCAGTAAGAGATATCAGAGCGTTATTTAATTGGGGTAAGTTTGCACCATTATCTGATTAGATAAGTTATAAACTTACAATAATTGGATTTTTATTTAGAGAGAGAGTCAAGACCCCTAGCATTACTTTGTCAAAAATTACTTTTACGTTATAGGCCTCTCGTTTTTAAGCATCAACATGTACAATTTTAACATGTTTTCTATAAGCTATAATTTTTTATAAGTAAAGAATAATTTCAATAATCTTTTCATCTATGATCTTTGTTTGAACAAACTTTGATATAAAAAAAGTGATTTTGTTAGGGGTTTATTAGCATAAAAAAAAATATATATATTCCAAATAATATGTCGAATATAATATGCCCCTAACAAAAAGTTTCGCAAATCGACTTTGGGCAATGATAACTTTCCAGGTATGCTTTAGGTATTCCTAAATAATGGAAAAAAATTTATATCCTATATTTGTGATGATTCTGTCATGCTTAAATGCACAAAATATCAGAATATGGAGAAAAGTAAAAAGTCAAATGTTGCAAAACATTTGATCAAATGGAATTCTGAATACCGACTTCAGGCCCTTGATCGTAACTTTTGGGGTATTTTCTAACTTTTATTGAATTCTATACCATTTTCAAGCTCATTTATTCCACTTTTTGAGGATACCCTATTGCTGTTGTTGTATGCACAGTTCACCTGAATCTTAGGACAAGTCAGAAGTCAAAAGATGCAAAATTGAATGCCTATTGTTGCGATTTATACTGCATTTTAGCAATGCATTTTGCAACTTTTCACTTTTTTTTTTTTTTTTACTTTGCTATATATTCATGAATTATGTTCATTCAAACATGGTGTTACCATTGCAAATAGGGTATCAATAAAAAGAAGAATAAATAAAATTTTCAATGCTATAAAAATTGATAGTGATAAAAATCCACATCATATGTTTCAAGCTTCAAAGTTGTGTTACAGAACACCAACTGAACATTATCTTTCGCTTTGCCTATCGAATTCAGGGGTACAGTCATGGATTAGGATTTGGATATGATTAAGAGTAGGGTTAGGGTTAGGTTTAAGATCATGAACTTTGGAGCATCCTGTCCATGATGAGGCTGCTGCAAATCAATCGTAACTTTTAATCAATCGTAAGTCTTTGTGTTACACCCCACATGACAAATTAGGGATCAATAAAAAGAGGAAAAGGGTCTAACTGAACTTGACAATGGTTCAAATTCAATAAAAACCATACATTTATTAGGGTCTAAAATCGAGTTGCGGAACTTCAATGTGTATATTACAACAGTTGACATGTTACTTTTCTCTATATTCTGTTATTCTGTGCATTGAAGCACAATCATTACAAATAGGATATTAATTAGGTAAACAAATTATCTTTCCAATGGTACGGATATCAGGAATAATAAAGCGCATCTCAAAAGTTATCATGGCCCAACTCGATTTGCGAAATTTTGAGAGGGGTACTAGTTAGAACGAGGAATGAAAACTTCCTGTTAATACAGTGTAAATTACACTACAGCCACGTGTGAAAAGTGTATCCTCACTAAATAAAACTTCCTGCTTTTTGTTTGCCTTGGTGCGCTATAATCCACCTCACCCCCCCCCCCCCCCCCCCCCCCCCCCTTCACTCTATACAGCGTATTAAATACTAGGGACGTGACCCTGAATAGTAGCTGATCGAACTTAAAGCCAGCTCAGCTCTATTGTCATGTCTCCGAGTTTTACACTTACCGCACCGCACCGGCACGCCGCGGCGTGTGGCACATACACGTCACACACACATAAACACACAGCGCATGGCCTATCGAAATCACATCGAACTTCAAAGTCCCCATTCCTAGAAGCTGGATGCTCCAAATAAAGACATAAGAAAAGTGATTCTTTCTTTTCTTTTTGCGTTTGCTACATGCATACATGCAGTCACAGATAAAGTATCTAAATCGCTCCTTGCAAGTTGCATTGCATATGTTGATAGAGGTAAGAACAAAGTTAACTTAGTATTAGATCTATTCTTAATTAAGTTATAATGATTGGCGATTATTATAAATATAAGCCTAAGCAAACGACAACGTTAACTTAAGTTAAGGAGTCTAACTTAGGCTATATTGCTTTTGCAGTAGGCCCTAGGACCTATTATATATTGGCTTCTTCATTTTTTTCTTGTTCTGGATCTAACGTTACTCGTACTTAGAGCTACTCGTTAGACCTAAGTACGGTAGTCTCGTGGCCTAGGCTAGTAGTAGAGTGCAGTAGTATTATTTCAGTGCAATATTTTATTTAGATTTTATTTTGATCATCATTGTTTGTAGGCCTAGCCTACGGCCTGAGTTAGTAACATGTAACTATGTTGCAGGTATGCTCAGATTTTGGTCCTAAAAAATGAAATTTCTCAAGTGACACTTTTTTTTCTTCCTTTGAATCAATACAGGCATGACAGGGGCAGAAGTGATGGCAGAGGAATTTGTACCTCGAAAGCTCCAGCAGTGCAAGTGATAATGATCGAGGTAATGTAGGGCCTAACGTTAGATCTAACTTACTGACCCTACCCAGACTCCGGACGGATTGTGTGTCCGAACAGACGATTTTGACCAGCCATTTGAAAAGGTTTACAACTACGCAAGCAAACTTTTTGTAGTTTTTGGAACAAGATGTTAGAAATTCTATAGACCTCATCAAATATTGATGAAGATACGCATTATTCAACATATATTTTTGGCTTAATTCCTGCCTAACAAGCAGGCTTATTTTTGTCAAGTGTCCGGACAACCAATCCCCCATCCTACTAGTAGGCCCTATATGTTAATTGTCTAACGTTATTAAACCTTTCACAGTGGCCTCAAACACCTCTACAGTCGATGACTGTAAGCGGTGTTGTCTTAAGTGTGAATGCTGCGGACCCGTGCTAAAACTATGCTGGGATTAACAGTTTATTATGTTAAAAATTATAATAATAATTTTCATAATAATGATAATAAATAGATCTAATAATAATCAAATGATAATAATATTGATAATAACAATGATAATGACAATTGATCTCATTATAAATGATGATATTTTTATGAGTTTCATTATGTGTTATCTCGTGTACAATAACAATAAGAAAAATAAGAACAGTAATTCGAATGATAATGGATATTTTCAAAAGAACAAACATTTGATAATAGAGTTGGGCTAAAATGGGTCATATGTTCAGAACCAAAGTTGCCTATCTTATCTTAAAGGGAGGTTCACCCTGGAAATTTATTGGTTCTAAAAATGCAGAAAAATAAAGAAAAATATGAGTTGATGGTTTGGATGAAAATCGACACAAAAGCATGATGAAGTTATTAATATTCAACTTTGAATTCCTGTGACGTCAATATGCGAGCAGGTCTCCTAATGTGTTATGTAGTGGTAAATTCCATAAAAAATGTCTTTTTTTTTTCAGAAGAAATTAATTATGTCACCCTGTGCGGTCGAATATTCCATCAAAACAATAATGTTCATATAAATGACTTAGTCAATTGGCCCATTCCTTCATCAAGAACCATGACCAAAAAGACAAATTTAAATGAAAAAAATTTACATAGACAACAACCAATGGGAGAGCTGCCGCACGTGACGCACAGAAATCAAAACTTTAAATATTCATAACTTCGCTATTTTTTGATCGATTTTCATCAAATTTGCACTAATATTTTTTAATTATTGTTCTTCATTTTTTAAGACCAACAAAATTCCAGGGTGAACTTCCCCTTTAAGCAGCTCGTTGCACTGATTGATATGCCACCAATTTTATTAATTAAAGAAAAAAGGGTGAAAATTGAGACAGTGGGCGATTCTTTGAAAAGTGAACCTTTTTTGGAAAAAATACAGTTTGTCCTTTTTGTTTTTAAGCTGCACATTCATATAGAGTATTGTCTGAAGTTTCATGAAATGCATTTTTTATCTTAATTTTACAAATTTTTCATGCTCATTTGCATTTAAATTAACATGCAAAAAATTTGAATAGAAAAATGGTACGCAAAATATCATTTGTTTGACCATGACTTGATTGTATATGCTGGTCTCCTTACTTTGATTATTGTCATTACATGTATACCCTTGTATAACTCATTCCTTTAAATTTAAATGAAAAATAATGGTGCTGAATTGATCGTTTTAAGATAATTTACTAAAGAAATTAATTGCCATCAAATGTCACACACGTGACCCCAAAACATGAAAAGTTAACGCCCCCCGAAAACCATGGTTCTATTATTTATAATTTTTTCTCCAAAGCTAGATATAATGTGCCTTGCATCTCACCAAATATGAAGCCATGATAGCTTTTGATTTAGTTATTAATTAACTTTGAAATTGGTCATGCCTTTAAAGGGGAAGTTCACCCTGGAATTTTGTTGGTCTTAAAAAATGAAGAAAAATAAAAGAAAAATATGAGTGAAGGTTTGGAGAAAATCGACCAAAAAATTATGAAGTTATGAATATTCAAAGTTTTGATTCTGTGACGTCACATGCGAGCAGATCTCCTATGTGTTATATAGTGTAAATTCCATAAAATGTCATTTTTTTCAAAAGAAATTAATTATGTCACCTGTGCGGTCGATATACCATCAATCGTATGTTCATATACATGACTAAATCAAATTGACCCATTCCTCTATCAAGAACCATGACAAAAAGACAAATTTATGGAATTTACATACACAACCAATGGGAGAGCTGCTCGCACGTGACGTCACACAATCAAAACTTTAGATATTCATAACTTCGCTATTTTTTGGTCGATTTTCTTCAAACCTTCACTAATATTTTTCTATCATTTTTCTACATTTTTTAAGACCAATAAAATTCCAGGGTGAACTTCCCCTTTAAAAAAGGGACCAGGCTATTCGGCCATTCTTTAAAAAGTGAACCTTTTGGGGACAAATAAATTTTTGCTTTTTTATTTTAAGCTGCATATTCAAATGGAGCAATGTCTGAAGTTTCATGAACTGATGTTTTGTCGCGATTTTTGCAATTGTTCATGCTCATTTGCATAAATTAACATAAGGGATAATTCAATGGAAAAATGGTAAATAAAATATCATTTTTTTTTAACCCTAACTGGAATGGATATGCTGACTTCCTTACTTGGATTACTGTCATTCTATTATTATTTACCTCTATTCCTTTTAATCTAACCCCCAAAAAATAATGTTGTTAAATTGAATTATATTAAGAATAATCAACCCAGGAAATTAATTGCCTCTCAAATGTCACACCAAGTAACAGAAAACACAAAAGTTTATGCCCTGTCTTAACCATGGCTCTGGTATTATTATAATTATTTCTTCAAGCTGATTTAATGTATCTTGCATCTCACTAAATATGAATCCATGACAAGTTTTAATTTTGATATTAAATAGCAAAAAAAAATGGTCACACCACGTGACCCGCTGGGTGGGGCGTCATAATTTTGATTATTTGCACTTTCATTGGCTGAAATTAATTTATTTAGCAATATGCTCCAAAATGGTTCTGTCATTAATTTTTGCAAAAAAACAAGAACAAAAAAAAAAACAACAACAAAAGAACAAACAAAACGAAAGGTCGAAAAACAGAAATACATAAGAAATTCATAAACATGAAATACACAAGAATTTAGTTCGATATCAAATTTTTTTCCAAGTACAATTGTTAGGAATCAGGAAATAGGAATTATGCAAACACAAAATTCCGATTCTGTAGTTTGTCAAATTAGAACAAAAATTATGACTTTATGCAATGCGTAAATTAGCATATTAATTCATATAAAATAATTATATTATTATGGAAAATTACAGTGCTTTCTTGTAGTTACACACACACTACCATCGTGTAATTTTCGGCGTGCTCGCGCGATCAACAGCAAGATCTTATAGGGGGTATCATGGCCCCCTCCCTACCCGCCTCCCAGTCTACAGCTACCAAACACCGCATTGACTGACTAGGTTGAGTTCATAAAATGTTTTACCACAGCGGATATCAGTAATTGCTCAAATGTACATTTATTGCATGTATATATTCATTTTTCTGTACAACTTGCCATAGGTCACACACGTGACCCATTAAAATGTCACACATGTGACCCGACATCACGATATAAATAATAAATAAAAAAAGAAATTTCAGAGATGACTCCTATCCAGTGTATTTTTATGTTAACAGGTCCATAATGCATATCTCACAGCTAATAAGAACATTAATCATTTAAAAACTCAAAGGAATTTCAAAAATGAAATTGACTTTCAAAATCATGCCGTTCTGTGAGTCACAACGTGACGCCCCTTCTTTTGACCTCTGACCTTGAACATGCATATTGTAAATATCAAAAAAATATTTATAAATGATACCAACAAATATAATGTAGCATGATAAAACATTAAATCAGTATATTTTAAAAATTGTTAGAGTTAGCCAATTGAAGTCAAGATTTTGCGTAATTTGGTCACACACGTGACCAAGAATGGTCCCATTGCAGCCAAAAAACGATTTTAAGGGGGCATGCCGGAAAAGCTGAATCATCGTTTTCAAAATTGAAAAAGCTCAATTTTTTTTTTTTTAAAGGCTATAAAGATGATTGTGGTGTCTATCATACATGTATGTTTATCAGCCTGATAAATCCAATAACCAGTGTCAAAATTGCAATAGTGCTGAAGAAAGTACTGAAAAGGGAATTACACATTTTAACCCCTTAATTAATGGTACATGTAGGGTCTGTGAGGGCGCCCCTAGACAAATTGTGTTGCTCTATTCAAACTGCCGCGTCATCACGTAATGTTGTTTCATGTATCTTTTCCTTACATTCTTATGGAAATATTGACACCATGTTCATTAAAGTCAGACATTCCAAGAAAGAGCTACTTGGCTTTTCGTGGCCACAGGTCAAACAGAAATTTGAGATTTTATCAATTTGTGTAAAAACCAATGGCAAAGTCAGGTTTCTTATTTACTCTATAAATCACAGGTAAATCATTCTTTACGTGTACTGGTTTTATTGTTCATTGAGAATGAAACTAAATCCAAATGAAGGCCTGATATAATTCCTAAAACAATGGAAAACACAGATAATACACGTAAGAATAAAAACAATAAAATACATAAGAAATTCATAAGACAATGGAATACATAAGAATTATTATAGATGTAGACTTTCTGATACTTGAAATCATTATCTGGATCAATTCTAATTCCGAATGCATATTAGAACCAGTATAAAGTGTGATTTACGTGTAATTTATAGAGTAAAAAATATAAGAAACCTGACCTTGCCATTTGTTTTGTACACAAAATGTCAAAAATCTCAAATTTTGATTTGACCTTTGGCCATGCAAGGTCAAGTAATGCTCTTCTGGAATGTCCGATTCCAATGGACTTGGTTTCAAAAGATCGGTAAGACTGTAAAAAGATACATGAAACAACATTACTGAAGACACAGCGGTTTTGATTAAGCAAAACAATTTGTCTAGGGGTGTCCTAACAGACCCTACCAGTAATTTAAGGGTTAAAACTATAATTCCCCTTTTTCAGTACTTTCATCACCACTATTTGCAATTTTGACACTGCCATTGGATATATCAGGATGAAAAACATATAGACACCAGAATCATCTTTATAGCCCTTTTTAATAATAAATAGAGTACCTTAAGGGGAAAATGTTTACGTTGGACAAAAGCATGAAATTTTCACCAAAGCTGCATATTAACATACAGCCAATGTGTTTTGAACTCGCCCCAATTTGTGTTACACCACCTTAATCTAAAAATCGTGCACCTATCAGGATTAAAGTGTCATAAAACTTTTAAAATATTAAAGGGGAATGATCCCCTCAGAGAAGTTTAGCTTCAGTGAATGGAGACAAACCCCAAAACATATTGGGGAAGTTTCAGAAAAATCAGGCATATGAATTTTTTTATTTTGAGATCATAATGATATGGAGATCCTCCAATTGGCAATGCGACCATGATGTGTGATGTAATGCAGGGAGATCTTTTCCATATCTATTGTACACAATGTACTAAAATCCTCTTTTTTTCTTGATTCTAAAGGGAGAATAAAGAATCTTTTTATGGGATGACTTGTAAATATATGAAAGTCATAATATATCATGAAAAGAAAAGCTGTTCTATCATGAGAATGAAAATAAAGAGACATTTTGAATAGTTTTTGTGCACACCATATGGGGAGTTCTCCCTTTGTGACATCACAAATGGTGACCGCGTTGCCAATGGGAGATTACTATACTCATACTCATTACTATACTCATAACTTTCTTATCATTTATCCAATTTTCACCAAATCTTCACTAGTGTGCTTATTTGATTTTTCTGCATTCACAGTAAGCCAACTATCTACAAAGGGACAAATTCTCCTTTAACTCTAACCCTACAAAAGTATTTTCCGAAAGGAAATGTCCTGTGGATTTCAAAAATGCCATACACTACAATGTAGGGTGAAGTAGTAATATATTTTAATCAAAATATTTAATTTTAGGGGGCCCTAATTTTTTTTTATTGCAACCCCCAATATTTTTTCTCCCTTTTCATGGTCCAGGTCTTAATTGTTCACCATATTTCAATTGCTCTTGAAATTTCCTTGTGGAAAATATATAGTTACAGGGGGGTTTCTTCATTTGATAAAAAAATTCTTAACCGTAAAAGGGTCCAAATATTTTGTTCAACCTGGGCCGGGGACGGGGTCACCCCCTCCTCAAGATCTCAGCCATGCTGGGGCCAAAGTTTATAAAAACTTGCATGTAGCTTGTGGGCTATCTTATAATGAAAAAGCTCACAAAGTTTCATATCCTATCTCAAGTAATATTTGGTTATCTGCATGTTTATGTAATGTTGCTTCACATACAGCATTGAGTTTAATTATGTACATGTACAATACACAGTCAATGGGAAATTGTCATTCTAACCGCGCGCAGTGCAGCGATTTTCGGAACTGCGCGTTACCAAATGGCTGGAACTTTACAAATGTGGTATCAAAAGATGCATGAGACTCTAAGCTACAGGGGTGTATAAAGTCCTAAGCTACGCACAAAAATAAGTATCCATAAAGTTATCGGGTTATGATTTTCTACACAGGAGGGTGCCCATCCCATAGACTTTGTGTGTACCTCCTCCCCCCCCTCCCTTGCCTTTTCATATTCTATCGCGTGCCGTGTCGCGATTTCAAGTGCGAGTACGCTTAAATTCACAGGTCTGATAGAGCTTGCTTTCAGCTTTCAAATATTTAAACACCAATATCATGGCAATACCCCTCTATTTAGCCAAGATATCATAACTGAATAAAAATTGGAAAGCGTAACAAAACCATCTTTTTGGGTGGCGAGTTCAAAACACATTCGCTCGTTTTAACTTTAGTTTGGCTCAAAAAAAATTTCAATGGGAAAATGCTTAAAATGAGTGATTTCTTAGCTTATGCTAATTTATGCAAGAATAAGATTTTCTATATTGTAAATCACTAAATGACGCTTCAGGAACACTACATAATCTTTGAAGTAATATCCTTGTAGGATATTGGACAATATCTTTATAAAAATCCAGTGTGATTATTTAAAGCGTTCGGTCAAATGAGGAATTCTGCTAATTATGCTAATTTTGCAAGTAACAGACTTAAGTTCATGTAAATTGTCAGTTAATGCCCCAGGAAAACAATTTTTTTGTATATATTCTTTATGGCATCCAAACCTTTAAAGAAATCCAATATATATCTAGTAGGGCCTCAGTGGTTGGAAATTAAGGATATGCACTAATTTATGCTAATTTATGCAAGAAATCAGACTTTCTATGTAATGATAAATAATGCTCAGGAATGCAAATTTTGGTGTAGGGCTAGAATTCTTTAAATGATCATAAAAAAACAATTCACAGATACGACAGGTAAATTAATTTCTGATGCATTTTAATCATTTTGATAATTTCCATAAATTATGTCATGTACTTGTACAGTGGATTTCATTGTTTATACTGTAGTAACCCCAAATTAGTCACCCCTCAGCGAAATAAGGAAGTTTTTCCCCCAACCTTTGTAATTCTATTCAACTGATTCCATTATTTGACTTTGAAACTTGGGCAATTCCACGAGGACATTTGTAAAAAATTGAATATGTCTCTCTGATGTTTATTCTATGTCCAATCACTTAGCTAATGCCATGGGTGTTAATGGATCATAATACTCTTTCATAATCAATTATAACAATTATTTTTCAATTTCTTTCATTTCCTTAAGAACTAGAACCACCATTAAAATTCAATGTGTGGGACTACATGAAAATAAAAACACTAAAATTCATATTATACAAGATTATTTTGATATATTTTCTTAAAACTTTCACTAAATAGAGAAGGGTGGGTATATTTCTGTACAAAGGTCAATAATGACATTTAATTCCTGACAAAAAGGGGGTAAAAATAACCATAACAGTCACATAAAAAAGTCACAATTAAAATGTAATGTCTGTAACAACTTAATTAGCCAAATTAAACAATACCAACTACTAGTAATTTTTAAGAACTTTTTTGTTTGTGAATGCATACATTATAATGAAGAAAGACCTACCGGTATTTGCAAATTAGGGCTACTGTAAGAAACTTTGAAATATGTAACTTCACAGAATTTTCAATTTAAAAAAAAAATTCAAAAATACAATATCCTTCACAAAAGTTTTTATGTAAAGTCCGTAACGCTCGCTTCCAACAATCATGGTTAATTAACCAATGAAGCTTAAGCAATGAAATTTTAGAATGTTGAACTATATGTTTTTCTACAAACTTGCAAAGTAATAAACTGTAATTCCAAATGCAAATACATTTGTTTATCGATTGATTATCTGAAGTCGCCTCTCAATGTAACATCCATAACGATGGATAAATTCCGCTATGAATATACACTTTATTTTAAATGAAAAAAAATATAAAATAAAACTAAATAAAAGACATTTTATTACTTTCTTCATTTGTGTCAGCCGTCACCTACATGTACACAAAACATGATATGAATATACACTTTATTTTAAATGAAAAAAAATAAAATAAAATAAAACTAAATAAAAGACATTTTATTACTTTCTTCATTTGTGTCAGCCGTCACCTACACAAAACATTATATGGTCACGCGACTTGATACATTGCAAATTAAAGTCCTCTCAATTGCAGCCACCATATCACGATTATGAGGTCTGGGCCCGTATTCCACTATACTTAAGCAATTTGTCTTAACCCTAACTTACCTGGGGGGGCCATTTTGGCCCCCCCTCGACATTTTTCGCGATAAATCTGCAGTGCGAAATTTTTTGATCGCGCCACTCGCTGACTTTTTACTTTCAAGTCTTGCGCATCTTTTAAAACTATTTTCGCGAAAATCGGGTATACCGTTACGACGTTACACGATTTTCAAAAAATTTTGTCAGACCAAAAATGGCTCAAAAACGTGATTTCATGTACAAAGTCAATACAAAATGTGTTTTCAGCTACAAATCATAAATGAGTGATTATTTTTAATTTTATTGACAAGAGTCATTTAATTTGATGCTATTTATGGCCGAAATAATGTCACGGATGAATTGTGTCGAAAAAACAAATAAAAATAAAAACGTCAAAAAACAAAGAAATACATAAGAAATTTAAAAAACAATAAAATACATAAGAAATCGATTTTGGTACAGGAATTTTTTTCTTGTACAATTCTTGGGAATGACTTAAAGAATATTTTCCCCAAAAATCAGCTTTCTATGAGCTTTATTTAGTGAATTAGAGCAAAAAGTATGATTTCATGAATAAATTAGCATAATTAATTCATATAAAATAAAATATATGAATTTCGTGTAATTTACCTATACAACCGTGTAGATTATGTCATTCTCTACCTTCATGCGATATCTTAGGGGGGGGCCATAGTGGGCCCCCCCCCCCCAGGACTTTAAGCTCACGAAATAGCCCATGCAGGTACATTAAGTTAGGGTTAAGTCTATTTATTTTTCTAAGATTTTGTCCAAGAAAAAAAAACTTATCCTTTATACCAAACATGTTAAGCACTTTGTCTGAGGTCAGAAAGCATCAAGCAAAAGTCTGAATTTGATTAATATCGTCATTTCTAATTTTTTTGTGCACAGTGGTCTCAAATGAGCTTGCCATATAATCAAAATTAAAGTTAAGCCACTAGGTAGTAGGCTTAAAGGGACGTACAATTGATAAAACATAGGGAATTCACCTTTTCTCGGGTGAAATGATAACATTCCAATCAGAGCATGAGGCGTGTTGCGTAATCTTCAGTGCCAACCCGTCTGGAGCTAATCCGGTTAATCCTTCATGACTAGACTACATGTAACTAACCAGAAGTCCGAAGTAAATCTAACCTATGTTTTGTTTTTGAAATTGAGCATTATACAAGTCCTCTATTTGAATTAATACGAAGAGACCCGTTGAGAGTCTATAAACTATTAAATCCGAAGCTATCGACCCTATTGACTGACTGAATTCGGCCAACTTCGTCATGTGTATGAGTCAAAGGAGCTCAAGAAAAACGCGCATTCCCCGCGATCTCCGACTTGCGAGGGCCTTTAATGTTAGGATAAAATTCTCATGTGTTATGCAGTACTGCCAACCTAAAATCGTATTTTTGTCTTTTTCATTTGGATAAGGGGTACCAAACTCATTAAATGTCAATAATTATTCAGATCATAAAAATGTCAATCCCCATCCACCTGTCGACCTGAAAACCTTTTATTATTCAATTATTTTCAATAGAAAACAAGGTAAATATGCCAAACATTTTGACAAGTGTGTCATCCCTGCACCAAAGGCATTCGTTCTGGTAAATGAGGGACATAGACAATTCACTGAACAATTAAATGTTTTCTATGAAGACAGGTGCGATGTAGTATGGCATGATGGTGATGTGCATTCATAGACATCTATAGATCTTAGTACCCCCTTAAGAAGCGAAAGAGGATAGAAAAAGTACGGAATACGATTTTTTGTTGGCAGGTCTGGTTATGTGCGATTTGAAGGCGCAATTCCATTTAAGACTTTTGACTTAGCAAAAATCTAAGAATTTGTGCTTCACTACCAAAAATGGGCTTAGACATAATTCTTAGTAAGGCGTATTTATGGAATACGCATTAAAAGATAAGCAAAAATGCTTAAATTTCATGCTTTTATGGAACAGGGCCCTGGCATGAGATGCTTCAGCCCCCCTCCCCCTCTCAACTTTTTTTTTTTTTATTTTTTTTTTTTTTAGCAAACTTATACAAAAACGCCAAAATGACAATACATGTGAATTTGTAATTTTTAGCCTGTTTTATTATAACCAGTAATAATCCTATATATCTAATGTATATTGTAAGGTTATCATAATTTTGAAATTGTTCATTTGGTTTTGTAAGTCTTTATACCATTGTGCAGATCCTGAGATACTTTCATCCGTTAGCTATGACAATAATTCGCCCAAACTTTCAGATGGAATGCATTGTGTAGCTCCTTAGTTCTTCAGTTACAGTATGTATGGTGGCCCTGAAGTACGCTGCGCAAGAAGAGACATATATACGGTCAACGACGTACATCTTGTAGCAATTGTGTAGCAATGTCCTAAAATATAGAACACCGCGGTGTGAACTTACGGTGAACCTTGAATTAATTCTTCAACCAGCGCATCTGCTCCGAAAACCTCACATGTTTGATGCGATCGCACTTCCACGAAAACTGAAAACTTTTCAAACCTTTAAAGCGTTATTGGGAATAAAAAAAGAAGAAATATATATATTATAGAATGGTGGAGAAGGTAAGGTAGATGGAAACCAAATACATGTAATGAAAGAAGAGGGATAAAAACAAAATTTAAAAATTAAAACGATTAGAAACGTAGGGGGCCCCAATTTGGTCTTGAAATTATTTCTCTCATCCTCTCATCCATCATTTGTCATACAACAATATTAGGTACTCTTCAAACACTCTAGGAGAAATCAACTTTAGAATCAATCCTCTCGAAAGAGTGAGACTATGAGATACATGTATCTTTTTATTATGCTTGTTGAGCAATTATTCAGCAGGAATGGAAATGGAATTAAATGCATTTTGGGGGCCCAATTGTCTGGGGACAAAAGCGGCTCTATTATATTTATGCATGGGCCCGGTAAGTTCATTGTGTGACTCCGGTCTGCATCCGCTACTGATTGTTATGGAAAGAACACATTGCTTTTAATATAGCCTGTAAATTTTTCCAGAGAAGTGGGTTCAAGGCGATCTGCAAAACCTGTATTACAATGAAATTTTTAACTATGCTCTTCCTTGATATGCCCTCCAATTATTGGGATGCTGCGTGGTAATGCCTACTCTGTAATTTGAAAAATCGTGATGGGTTATGCATAGGCCTAGGCTTCGGAACCAGGGCGGGGGGGGGGGGGGGGGGGGTGAGAGTGGACCCCAGCTCAGGGAGGGGGCTTAATGTTTGAGGCACCAAAATAGTGTAGGAACCCTCGTTTTTATATTTAAAAAAGTTATAAACAGAAAGACCTGCAATCCAGCAAGCGCAGCGTGAGCCCCTATGCGCCTCTATCTGGGTATTACTGCTCTCAGGAATAATAAACAGGACAAGTCTCCTCTTTTCAAAATATACGAAAATCGATCAAATCTCCAGCCATCGAAATGAAAATATAACAAAAATATAAAAGACTTGCAAACTTGAAAAGAAAACATTTTGCTATGTTGCAATACAGTGAGTAGTGCGTGTAATGAATGCTGAACGAGAGGATGAAAGAAATATGTTCAGGACCAATTGGGGTCCCCTACGTTTGTGATCAATTTACCCCCCCCCCCCAATTTAAAGACAAATTTGGAGTCTTTTTTTTTGCGCCTCAAAGGTTATCAATTTGGCGGTCCTCTAAGTTTAAGATAGATTTGGAACCTCTTTTATGATTATCCTTTTGTGCTACCATTTACAGCTATTTCTGCAGAGATCAAGTCATTTTTAGCATGTCAATCGTATAAACGAAGGAAATCTATTCACACGTGCAATTTGGCCATTATTAGCAAATATTGTGTATTTTCTCTGTGTGTATACATGTACTTTAATACCATACCAGTACTGTAGGCTACAATGCATTGTATTAGCCATACACGTATGTCCCTCGAAATCGTTTGTTGGCTCGCACAGTCCCATTTTTCATCTGATTTCCTTTTAATTTGTGGCATAACGATCAGACAACAACCCGCTTGAAATGAGTTGTGTCAAACTGTCAGACTTGTTTTTTATTTCGTAAAATTAAGCATTAAAATTAGTTAATGTAGCTTAATTTTATCAAAATAAGCTTTGTCACAAACTCTTTTCTTTAAACTTTAATCAATAACTCATTTGTAACATCTTGCGCCACCATCATTGGCCACGATTATGAGTTCATTGGTAATACCGTTTCCATCTGTATGTATTCTATTGTCTTAATTGTAATTTTCCGGAGGGTGATACATCCATCCCTTGGATAAAAGTTAATTATTCCGACCCACAATTCAGATGAATCTATTCACATTGCTTCAAATGTCCAGTGAGAACACGTGTTCAAGGAGAAAGCACATATGTACATGTAGATTATAATGTAGCTGCCCTTATTTCCCAACCAAAGTTAGTTTACAATGTAAGGTATAGTTTGAGAACTACATTTTTAGTAGTGTGGTTAAGAATGCTATTTTGAATGAATTTAAATTTCTTTTAAAAGACAAGCTTCCTGATGATGACAGATACATTTCTGAAGTGGATGGAGCTATGGAATGGAACTGAAAGGATGGACAATGTTTACTCCAAGGTAAGAAATAATAACAATATTGGTCCATTCCACGCAAAGTGGTCCTTGGTCATAGAATTAAATTTAGTTTTTCTTGGCTAAAATTTTGATATTTTCTTGATGTATGGTATCCAGACTGTCAAAAACGATACAACATTCATTCACTGGTATTGAACTGGCTGTAGGAGGGCAGTAGAGCGCAAGTCTTTATTTTACTAAAAAAGAAAGAAAACAAACAGTTAATTAATAATGAATTATTATAACCAGCAAAATTACTCAAGCTTGGCACATTTAAGTCCCTTTTTGGGGAAAAAAGCACTTTTGCAGACCTTGAAGTGCATGTTGTTCCGAAAAAAAGATTGCACTTGCCTCTATCTATAATATATGCTAAATAATAGATCATCAATAGCATTTCATTTTATTGTGTGGGAAGAATTGTCCTCTTAGTAACAAGATAGTCATCATAAAATATAGAAAATATTCCCTGCATCGAAATCACTTTAAATGTGAACGACGTACACATGTACGACATGAGAATCATAGTCTCCGAACAAAGTTATATATAAAATGTGTCAAGATAAAAGATAAGCTTCATATGACTATTCTAGCACCACTACAAGGGAATTATGGTTGACCACTACAAATTATGCTGATACGTTGTCTTAAGCTATTGAAATTTTCAAAAGTCTGAAAAACTTACACAGTGAACTAATGTTAAAGTATACAAGAGTTCTCATTGGAAATGCATGACAATATTAGCTGACATAATGTACATTGCTAAGATTTACTGTTCATAATACAGTGTACGTATTCACAAAATTCTCTCTTTGTGTGAGAAAGGAGTTAGCTCTCAGAAAGACAAATCTTAAATATAAAGTTAGATTTCATGTCCAACATAATACAACCATGTCAAGTCTAAATTTGTGTTCATCTAGTCTCACACCAGATTGTGAATTGTGTAACATATGTAACTTATTTAATTACACAGTTCAGGAGATAATTGAGCAAGAGAATCTGTTTTACACTAATTGTTGCATATGAAGAACATGGATTCTTACTTGAAACTAACATCATGATGAGCCATTACTTTTCTCCTACAAATAAACATGATTATTTTGGTGAAATAACACAGCAATGACCAAAGGAATTTGTATTTATGGTGAAAAAGGGTTGTTTCCCAGTAATATATATCCATTCTTGAAAAAAAAGCTGTATGGATTTTCCTACTTGCCTATTTCAGACGCATAACACACGTAACATTTATTTGTAACATACATAATGCTGAGTTCAGCTGATTTACTGAAATTCTTATCAGGAATACTCAAACCCTTTAGTTTCTGAAATTGTGCAAACACTAATGCATGCCATATCAAAAAAGTATTATTTTCGATGACACACTTCATAAATCTGGCTTTTTCTGAAAGGCGTTTGATTTTTTTTTCTGTGCGAATGTAACACACGCAATGCACTTAACCTCCTCCTTGCACAAAGTCTATGAAAGGCAAGTGACTTTGTCTGTTTTTTCTTGAAGAGTGATTACCAAAGACCATTTAAATGCACAGCCTTATGAAAAAGGGGTTTTAAAAAAAAATGGTTAGAAATGCACTTGGAAACCCTTCTGAAGTGTAACACACATAACATGGAATGACCTATTAATAATAATAAAAATAATAATAATAATAATGCCACGGTTGGAATTGGGCCAGTTTCGTGTAACTGATTTTGCAACATGAAAATTGTGTCTTTTTATTTGAATCTCTGTAACTTTAAATACTACACCCATATATACTAAAAGTATGCATTTTCTGACAGGAAATTAACTGAGGATTCAGAAAAGTGCTTAAAATAACATTAGGTGTGAGCATTTGAAGTTATGGAACCAATAATACCGAAAAAACATGGCAACAAATACCAAACTTTGATATAGCAAAAAAAAGTAGTATCAATGGTACCGGTGTACCCCACTCCTTTAAAAGTGCCTTTTTAAATTCCTCTCATTCAGAGCTTGTCAGACATGTATAACATTCCAGGGTCTAAGGTTATTAAATCAATTTTGCGCAAAACGAAATGTATGGGATAATCGACTCCTATTGTAGTTGAAATTATATTTGCCGACAGTTAGAAGTATATTATAGGTTCACATCTGTTTATTATTACTTATTTTGGTCAAAATTGAAATGTCCGTTCACATTTAGTTTTGTCACATCCACCACCACCTGATCAGATTTTAAAATAAAAAGTAAGACATTAGCAATGTTACTTTTACAGATGTACATGTAGATGTCCCCCACCATGATCATTGTCTCTATGAAATCATACACATGTAACATCAACAAGGAAGTTCAAAATTGAGCGAAACTTTCTTGTGTCAAATTAATTCCTTTATTCCTTTTCCCCCTGAATGTCTTTATATATATTTCAACAAAAAATGCATAGAAAAGCATAAAATTTGGAACAGAGTTTCTTTGAAAAGCCCTCTATCATACAAATTTATGAAAATATGGTCGTAGACATGGAACGATAAGTTATGTCTGTGTATTGAAATATTGTTTTATTTAAACTTCACAGTGTATGTGATAACATAGGGAGTGGGGCATTGATTAGATCTGTCATTACATTTAATTGTAAATTCACATTCCCAAGATTGAAAATTGTACTCCTTGATATTTCAAATCAAATTTGAAATTTTGATGCCTAGGTTGACGAAAAGTGGCACCTAACCATGAAACGGCCATTCATAATACACTTAAAGGGATTTAGTAACTTCCAAAAACAAGTGCAAAAGAGATCGAAATGAATAGAATTCTATGCTCTGACCGTAAAAACAAACTACTGCTAGTTTCAGATCAAATGCAAGTCATTTACTATCTTTAAACAGTGAATTTCAAACGCGGCTAAGGATACGACCGCGCATGATTAATTTATACCGCTCCATTGCAAGCTTAGCCGCCCGTAGGCACAGGGAGTTGACAGCAGGAAATGTGATGAAAACCACATGGTTTTCTAAAGCGACAAGGAATGGTTCAGAAAAATTAAGTATAAAATCTTAGATATTCTCGAAAGTAAAGCAAGCAAGTACATGCTGCAATTTTTAAGGAATGCCAGACTAACCTACAGTACATGTATGTGTTCATAATCATGTTGGCTAAATGAGCTAAAATCCAATAAATTGCAATTTTAATATCATTCAATGTTTAACTATATCCCTTTAATATCACCCACCAACAATGATTTAATCAATAATTGGTTCAGCCAAAATGTTGAAATTTTGCAGTTATAGCAATACATATATTTATGTACATAATCATACAATTTAATTTCCCCATCTACGCTTTGCACTGCTTTGCGTTGGGGCCTAAGACATTTTCAAATTGATCCCTCTTTACAGCTCTACTATTGAAGATATTCAGGTGCACGTTTTTCTGTCGTGTTTGTCATTCCTATTGTTTCTGTTTCAATTAAAATTTCATCTTAAATGATTTTAATTAATCATATCACACCCCAAATAAAAAAAGCAGACTTGCCACTTTCCAATGAACAGAATTGTGATTGCCGTACATTTTAGGCTCTCCTAAGCACAAAATTTGAAGTAACTGGCTTATTTTCTCATATGATAGTAGGAAGAGTTTAGCTACATGTACATGTAGGAATGTGTAAAATTTAATTATCATTGTGTAATGCAGCAAAAAATTATAAGCTCTCAAAGACAAAGGGGGCCATAATTACCCTAGTCTCCCCTACTTGCAATTAATTGAAAAGTTGTAGATACATGTAGTTCAGTAACTGCACCTAAATTTTAAGCAAAGTTTGAAAAACCTTTAGCTTCAAGTTAACAAGAAAATAGATAAATTAGCTACCTCCAACTTAAATTTCACAAAGCTATATCAAAATTCTAAACCATCTATACCCTTGGTTATTAATTATTTACAAATGGTTAGTACATATATCTGGTTTCCAATAACCTCATCTCAGACTACATTCATACGTTAAGACGCACGCTCCACTGATGCTTCATAGAGAAGCGTGCAAACCAGCTTTGCATTCTCGTTCAAAAACCCGTACTATTTTAGTGCTACCGCACAACTCTAGTAATCGTAGTTGAATATGGGGCATTGAACTATATGAGCCAATTCATTATGAATTTTTTGATTAAGATTGAGTTATGACAACATTGATCAACCTCACTGTATATAGTACGCCATTATCTAGGATTTCAATGAGTGTTCAATTATTAAATTTCTTTCTTTCTTTCTAATAGACAAGCTTCCTGATGATGACAGATACATTTCTGAAGTGGATATGGAGCTATGGAACAGAACTGAAAGGATGGACAATGGGAACTTGGGTAGGTTGTGATATATTTGCACTAAAATTTGTATATTTTAGGTAACCCCTAAACTTGTGTTGAGTAGCCCCTGAAACATGTATGATAGAAAAACAATTGCCGAATTTCATCTGCCTTGTTTTAGAGTGTCACGTACATGTATGTATTCAATATGGCATGTTCACAAGAAATTATATCCAATGTCTACCCTTTTGGAGCCATGTTGTTTCTTTTTGTCTTGCCCACCGAAGCTAAGGGATCCAAATGACGTCTGCCGATCTGTCTGTCACAAATGTTAAAGTTTACTTTGAATATTCTCTATGATGCATAATTTGGCAATTGCTGGTCCATTGGCAACTCAACAAGAACAGGGGGTATACACTAGGGGGGGTACAGCCCACAAGACCGACACCAACGAGACCGAACGGCCTACGAGACCGACGACCCACGAGTCCGACAGTAAAGTAAATAGGCCAACGAGAACACATATAACAATTTAGCCCCACGAGACCGACAGCCCATTGGACCGACACTAGATCAAACAGGCCACGGAACCGGCACTACAATATTGTGGTGTCGGTCTCGTGGGCCTGTTTGTTCTAGTGTCGGTCTTATGGGTCTTTACTTGCTAGCGTCGGTCTAATAGGCCTTATTTTGTCTAGTGTCGGACTAATGGCCGTCGGTCTCGTGGGTGTCGGTCTAGTGGGATGACCCCACTAGGGGTACCAACATGTTGTGTGCTGTCAGAGGCACATGGAGAGGTATAAGGTCATAGAGTGGTCAAATGTCATTTTAGGTCATATGTTAGAGTTTACCAGCAAGACACAGATCACAATGTTTCTTGAGATGTTCATAAGCACTGGGTGATTGATACAAAAAATCACTATATGCCTTTTGAGGAACTATATTTCAATCTTGATATACGCGCATAGATTTCATGACCATCCTTTATTTACAATGTACATGTATGTGTGGATTATGACAGCAAAAAGGTAGGGATGTTATTCCTCATTACCGGTACTTTGAATATGCAAGAATGTAAATACTTTTGATTTCGGGAGTGCTGCAACCTGACTAAATATTTAAATTTCTGTCATAAATAGACAAGCTTCCTGATGATGACAGATACATTTCTGAAGTGGATATGGAGCTATGGAATGGAACTGAAAGGATGGACAATGTTTACTCCCAAGGTAATGACATAATGATGATAACAGTGATATGACATTCCTGGGGTACCATATTATTATTCAGGATTTAGCATGTCCACCATTATGACGCTCTAGTATTTCAAAGAATAGATATCCGCCAAGTAGGTCACGTGTGGCAGATGTAGATAAGTGCCTCTCAGTGTTTGTGCAGCGCTGCATATAATGGGATTCAAACCATTTAGCCTACCTTTTGAACATTAGTCTACGACTTACACATCTATGTAAAGACACAGATCTATTTAAAGGCACCTCATGTAATCCATTTCAAAACATAGTCAAATTGATTGAAAATGCTCATTAGTTACATTTCTTTTAAATAGACAAGCTTCCTGATGATGACAGATACATTTCTGAAGTGGATATGGAGCTATGGAACGGAACTGAAAGGATGGACAATGTTTACTCCGAAGGTAATGATATCTATTTAATTGCGAATTGATCTTAGCATCTACAACAAACATGTAAAGACTGTGTTTTCACTATTTGGTAGAGCTACATTGTACGTTTGTACATGAGGTTCACCAGTCTTCTGCACAGAATTTTGAAATTGACTGGAAAATTATTTATGCTAATTTTTGCAAAATTTATTCATCAATCACAAAAATTGCTTCTTCTCCTTCATTTGGAAGTTGGGGATACAAAACTTGTGACACAGAATTTTGAAACTCATTCAATATGCTAACTTATGCGCATTTGTTAAAAAAAACATCAAAAAATGCTGAACTTTGTTGACCGATTTTCTTTTTTCTTTTCTTTTTTTTTTTGTGTGTACTGTCTGGTAGATCAGAGCTACATGAGATTCACCAAACTACATCGAATTTTGTAATTTTGGCAAGAAAATTACTTATGTTAATTTATGCAAAATTTAAAAATCGTGTTTATTTCTTTGGGAGATAGGATAACTCATAATTTAGGGGAAAAAAATTCCCTTAAAACAACTGGAGCAGTCCATTTCATGTAGGCCCTATGAATATTCATGCATTTATGGTCAATTGGACCATGCATCCATGGCAAGTATCATCACAGAACCACCACTGCCTAGCTGAAATTATCTCTTCAAAAGCCTATTGAAAAGAGATAGTCGGAACAACTGCATGCCTGGTTTTTGCTAAAAATGGTTTCAAAAGATGTGAAAGACTTGAAAGTAAGAAGTCATTTGGCAACGCGGCCAAATTTTGCACGGCGGTATGGTTGCAGAAAATGTTGGGGGGTGGATTAAATCCCCCCCCCCCACACTGCCTGATTAGGATTTAAAAAAAGGGGGAAAATGTCAACCATGACACATATATTCATCAAATTTGTAATTTTCCTTGTAGCCCCCCGAGGGAGGAAGCGCCACAGAGTGTGCTTCGCAAACGGAGATACAGACTCCAACTCTTCTCACAGCAGTGATGTTAGACCGTTATACAGGATAAGAAACCACAAAAGTAAGCTACTTTTCAAGTAATTTAATTCTTGTCTAGTGTGTTTCCATTCAATAATGTCAGTAAGAGTGGAAGAGATCAATAAGAGTACTCAATATTATTCATTTTGGAATAAAATAGATTCACGCGAGTATCTTCAAATGAAGTTATTTGAAGGAATTTTTTTATGAAGGGGAAAAGGTATCAATTATTTTGAAGACATTTCTTTTTTGAATTTCTATATTCATATATTGGACCTCTAGACTGTGCAACATTTATTTCTGATTATTTTTCTGGCTTGTTATCATGGTAATCAAATAAAATATTGATGCTTCAACATTGCAATAGATATCTTCTCATGACTGTCAACATTTTAGAACTGGTTTAGGTTTCATAATTATTATGCAGAATATCTCAGGAACCATGTCTGTATTTATTCTTTTATAATGATAAAAGTGATACTGATGGTATTGTGGAACATTTCTATGATTATTGGTAGTGCTCTGGAAATAGAATTTAAATTTCATCCTTATCTATTATTTCTATTACAGAAATCATTGGGAATACAAAATCTAAGGACATTGTATAATTTTATCAATTAATGCAGTGAAATACGTATTAATTGTGCTCAAATTTTTCTGTTTGTACTATTCATTATATCTTATTTATAGAACAAAACGCTGCAAGTCTGGAATTATCTGCAATTCTTAGAATGAAATGCTGCAAGAACTACTGTTTGCATAAGATATCCAGAACAGAAGCAGGCAGTGCTCGCTCAGCATTTCAAGACAAGACAATGACTGATCAGAGGCAGTGGATAATAAAGTACCTCCTGGAACACCATAGTACAGATGAAGGGGACATAAACTTCATGTTCCTTATAGGGGCAACACAACTATTCCAACGTGGGTGGAGATTAATACTTGGAATCAAAAGGACACGCTTATGGAAGATGCAGTCAGATGTGTCAGGTAACTTCAACAAAAATTATGAGGTTGCTCTTTTATATTGTATTGAAGATTAGGTTTACCAGAAATCTACCTTTGTTTTTAATTATACATGTATATAGATTTTATCACTCTTATTTACAATTACCATGATATTTTAACACTAACAAATTAAGGCATATATTTTTATCTTTGTTTTGTACATTGTATATCAGGTAACTCCAGTATAAGTTCAAATATAACATTAATTTACATGACAATCATAATTGTTAACATTTACCTCTTGAGATACGACTATTATGCAAAGTATGCAGCCATCCTCTACCCCTGGTACATCCTGAAAAATGTTAAACAATCCCTTTAAGGCGAGCTATTGGGAAAACAGAATTAAAACAAAAGTTTTTAAATTTGCATTTAACTGCACGCTGTCATTTACTGCATATATTTAAAGGTGTTGCTCATGAAATTAATTAGACCACGTTAGAACATGAGACAGGTACATGTACCCCCTATGTCCTAATTTGATAGTTTTCTAAAACAGACTAACAGACTGTATGAAAAATTATGCTAGCTGAAAAATGGAGCTACGTTTTTGTAGATTGAGGTTTTCCTTTATTTCCTGTTCACTGACAAAAAGAAATCAAGAAAACATTGCAATTTGTTGAAAAATATCTATTCAAAACCACTCATCAAAAAATATTTTCGGACAAATATATAATGTTGCTACCGATGTTGCCTGTACAGGTCTTTTTATATGGCTTTTTGGTAGGCTAAATTATGATTATGGCCATGTGTCACAAGTTGGGGTATTGTAAAAGGATGGAGGCGTTACATTTTGGAGGGAAAATTATCACATTTTTTCAAATTATGTACAGTCATAAGCTGTGCAGTAAATCATATTGTAGATAATTTATCAGGCTACATGTCTGTGAAGTTTCAGCTTCGTTTTGCTTATAGTTTGAATACAAAGATTCTTTTAGTGGAGTAGGGTAAGGGGTGGAGGATCCTACGGTGGAGGCAGGTGTTAAAGCATAAGGAATTCCCATTTTTGTTACTTTCTTATTGTTTGCTGCGTTATATCTTTGCAGCCAATTAGTCTTATGGGTTGAGTGATATATCATTCTCTTGGGAATTTATGTGGTTCCAGATAAATGTGAAGCAGATTTTTCAAAAGTAATTTAATCAATTAATTAATCAATTAAAACAAACTTAATGCATACATCCTCATAGACAATGCATTGCAGGCATCAAAAATTGCCATATGCAATTTTATAACAATAATTGTCATTTTTTTCGCCATTTTCTTTCCATGCATGTAAAAACACAATTAAGTGGAAACATATTTACTTGCAATAAACTTTGTTTGAGTTGTAATCCAAGTGTTAAAGACAGGATTTCTGCCCTTTTTGCACTATTTTTTCTTCTTTTTTGACACCCTGTAGCGCGGTTAGATAAAAAAATAATTTTGTGCTACAAGTTTATATTTTTTAGAAGCATAGCGTCTTATTTACACAATCCATGATGATTCATTTCATTTGGTGAAAAGATTAAGAAATTATTCGCCGGTAAAATTATGAAGTTTTTCAAACGGATGTTCTGCCCCAAGGACATAAAAACAGTGTTAACTCCTTGTGAAATGTTCAAGGTCACAAGTGCTTTTACTTCAGTATGAGGGATGGATTTTTTTTAAATTTGCAATGTATGAACAAAAATGGGATAATTAGGATTTCATATAATATAGTACACAAGAGTAGGGGAATGTGACATCAGTTTGCTCATCTCAATATGCATGAGGTTATCATGGTTATGCCAAGTACTGTTGCCTATAAAAATAAAAATGTCAATGGGCTAAGAAATTAATAACATTGCTATTTCTGGTCCGATTTTGATGACATTTTTAAGTGTTGTGCTATTTAAATTTTCTTTACTTTCAAAACATTTCAATTTCAGCGTGGAGTCCTCTTTAAGGTTTCTTTTGTGAAGGGCATTATGCCCACAGTCACTAGGAATTACTTGCACATAAAAAGCCTAGTGGGTATTGGGTTAACACGTTGATTCTTGCTCCAAAACATTTTTATTTTACCAAAGGCCAAAAGAAAGAATATTTGAATCAATTACAACTAAAACGAAATAAAAACCTGAGCATGTTATATTTTATCAATTTCTATTGGAAAATGCATGTATCTGTTATCTTACATAAATGTGTAACTCTGTATGCTTTACAAGTTGTTACATAATTTATGTTTATTTTGTTGTTGGTTTGCTGCAGGTAAAATTGGGATTTCTCATGAAAGGCCATACTCATGAAGATGTCGACCAGCTTTTCAGCAGAGTGGTCGGTCCATACATTCCGTCAGAAACATCCAACTCTCTCATCCCTTCTTCATCAGATCCCCCAGCCTACCAAAGCCAAATACCACAGCAGAAAAGATACATCAAAAACAAAAATTTAAAAAATATAGACTACAATTCCAAAAGACTATAACAAACATAAATACAAAGAATCAAACATCGGAAGCTGCTGACCATGTATTAATAAAATATCACAACATAGCTACCCCCACCAATTCCGATCACAACAAGATGGAAATCAGTACTGCACACAAAAAATGGAGCAATGGCAGGATTGGCAGCAACTTCTGGGCAAAGCAACATTCTCTCCCATCACCCTCAAGGTCAACCTTCAGCAGTGGCCAAAATTCTATGAAGCCATTCAAATAAAGAACCTGCGACGAGATATTCCCAAGTATGGCCTACCTCAAGAACCAAGAGAAAGAAGAGTGGGAGATGCTCTTGCAGAGCATGGAGGAAAATCGTAAGTACACATCATAGCTTTATAAATTTTGGGCCATTCCACGGTCGGGAACGACAAACATTGTTTCTTCTTTTTTTTGTTTATCTCAAATTCAGGTAATACTTTGGGCTTTAAACTTCTCTGAAAGTAATAATTACATTGGGGGACACAAATTAAGTTGGATTTTACCTTCAAATGTATGTCCTTGTAGGAGAATCAGAACTATACATAGTTTGAAGATGTGGGACTACATGCAACTTTAAATTTTTTTTTTATGACTTTGACAGAGAACTTTAATTCTTTTGCAATTTTTCCAACTGGTAATCTGAAGAATATTAAGTCACACCTAAATTAATAATGAAATTCAATCTGAAGTCACAGAAAAGCTATGAAAATTCAAAATATATCTTGAGGGACAAACTGTAACGCGAGTTACCGTAACGCCAATTACCGACATTAACGCTCCCTGTAATTTACCTGTTCAGTTTTTTCTTCACATTGATGCAGTGGATAGGTTAGAAATATGCTAAGTTCAGTTTATGATTAGGATTTTTTTTGCCAACATGGTATAGTTTAGGAACAATTCAGCCCTAATCTGCATCATGATTTTGACCATGTCCTTTTTGCGTAACGCGAGTTACCGAAGTTTAATGACCTGAGAATCTGAACGAACTTGAAAAATATTTTTCCTTTTAATCCATTTGGTTAGTCTATGTCTCCTTTACATATAGTGGCAACAAAGTAACTTTGTAGATCCAACAGTTTGAAAGATAGAGGACTTTAATCGTTAAAGGTACAGGTTATTTTGTAACGCGAGTTACCGTGGAATGGCCCGTTTACACCCCTGCATTTTCAAGACAATGTTATAGTACAGTTGACTTGCAGCAACATTTATTTTAATTAAGGCTTCATGTTAGATATTTTTAGTCCACAGTTGGAACACAGTTTTTTATTTTTATTTTTTTTTTTTTAAGACCTGTAGTATGGATATTAATCCCTAAATTTCTGGATAAGTTCAATAAAAGAATAAAACATCATATAACTGTATAATTGAAATTCTGAATTATAACATCCAAGATATATCAATAGTGATAATGATGCTTCTTGATATTTGTTTTCACTTTAATTAGACATTACCAGATTAATATCCATTAAGTTTAAATTCTGGATTCTTCTTGAATATAATTAAAGATTTGAACCAGAAATTATTTTGATTGATCAAACGGAGCAGAGAATTTCCTTGCATGGCCCCTTGTGTGATATTTTGATGGCAAAAGATTCACAGGCAGTACAGCAAAGGCAGCAAGCACCTACTTTAGATTTCTCAAATGATGAACAGGATCCTATTCAACCAGTAAGGTTAATGTTTATGCCTTGTTGTGGTTGGCGATTTAGATATTAAAATGTTTAACCTTAAAAAGACTGGGCTATTTGACACACATTAAGACTGGGGGGGGGGGGGCTTCATTCAGCCCATCCCCCAACCTTTTATGCCTCCGCCACCAAAGGGTGTGCCGGAGGCAATTATGTTTTCGGGTTGTCCGTCCGTCCGTACGTCCGTCCGTACATCCGTCCGTACGTCCGTCCCGTTTTCGTTCTCGCGATAACTTAAGAACCGTTTGACGGATCACTTTCAAACTTGGATCATGTAATGCATATGGTAGGACAATGATCTGATTAGACTTTGGGGTCAATTAGGTCAAAGGTCACAGAGGTCATTGTATGCATGAAAAATGGCTGCGTTCTCGCCATAACTTAAAAACCGTTTGACGGGTCAACTTCAAACTTTGGAAATGTGTGCCTAGGGAGGGCAATGAACGATTAGTTTTAGGGTCATGAGGTCAAAGGTCAAAGTCACAGATGTCATTGTATACATGAAAATGGTTCGTTCTTGCAATAACTTAAGAACGGTTTGACGGTCAACTTCAAACTTGGATCATGTATGCATATGGTAGGGACAATGAACTGATTAGATTTTTAGGGTCATGAGGTCAAAGGTCAAGGTCACAGATGTCATTGATACATGAAAATGGTTCGTTCTCGCAATAACTTAAGAACGGTTTTGAACGGTCAACTTCAAACTTGGGTAATGTGTGCCTATGGGAGGGCAATGAACTGATTAAGATTTTAGGGTCATGAGGTCAAAGGTTCAAGGTCATAGATGTCATTTATCACATGAAAATGGTCGTCTCGCAATAACTTAAGAACGGTTTTGAGGGTCAACTTCAATCTTGGATCTGTTATGCATATGGTAGGGACACATGAACGATTATGAATTGTGGGTCATGAGGTCAGGTCACAGAGGTCATTGTTGTACATAAAAAAAGGCTCGTCTCGCAATAAACTTAAAAACCGTATTGATCGGATCAATTTCAACTTGGGTCATATGTCAATGGGGACGACATAAACTGATTAGAATTAGAGTTCATGAGGTCAAAGTTCAAAGGCCCATGAGAGTTGTGAACGTGAAAATGCCTTGTTCTTGCGATATAACTTAAGAACAGTTTGATGATGAACATCAAACTTGGGTCATGTGTGCAATATGGTCAGGGACAATGAATTAATTATATTTTGAAGGTCATGAAAGTCAAAGAGTCAAGGGTCACAGACGTCATTGTATACATGAAAATGGCACGTTCTTGCTTGTAACTTCTGGAACCGTTTTATGGATCAACTTCAAATTGGGTCATGTGGGAGGAAAGATGAACTGATTAGACTTTGAGGTCAAGGACATCAAAGGTCACTGGTGTTATTTTATGTAAATGACTCGTTTGTGCAATTTCTGAGGACCTTTGACAGATTCCAACTTAAACATGTTTAAAACTTTTTTATTACCATCAGTAGCCATCCTTCCTGAATTGGAATAATTCTGAGATACAACTTTTAATAGATTGGGTCAATATCTCAAAGATGTCAGGTATAAATTGGATGTAAAATACTCAACATGCGGCCATGCCCTTTTTTTCCGTGTGGCAATACGGAAGGCATGCCTTCCGATCGTGCGCGTCGAAGATTCATCTAGTTAGGGTAAATTGGAAATGGGTCTGATACCATGAATCAAGTTGTGCTGCAGGTTTGTGAACTTTTTTTTATTCAACGATTGCTCACTGAAACAGACTTCATGATTTTCCTAACATTTGCTCCCATGTTGCTAATTAAATTCCCCACTTGGAATATCATATTTTAACTCCTCCTGATTATTGATAAATGAAATGGGGGAACTTTCTTGTTTTGGGTTGTTTTTCTAAGTGGTACCACATAACCCTTGATCACAATTGGTAATTTTATTTCTCTAAAATCTCATAATTGAACGATTGGGCATTAAGCTGTGTTATAGTTTTGTAGCAAAGCAGAATTGCAGAATAATATCAATACAAGTCTCGAATGGCCCATATTGGTACCAGTACTGGTCCAATCAGTACTTCAATTGGCATGAAAAAGCTACCCGTTCAATAACATTAACCTCTAAATGCTTCTAAAAGTCTTTAAAGACAATCTCCTTCAAAAGTGTTCTAGGCTAAAAAGGCATACTGTATTATAATCTTTGTGTCAATTTGTGTGAAGTAGTGGTAACCGCTGTTTATGTTTGCGCTCGAGTAAGTTTTTCACGCTGCATTTAACGTACGAACGCAATTGGATCCCTTCAAGAGCAGCATAAGGAAAGCATGCTCATAAATATACAATCTTAAGGCAGAATCCCCAGAAAATAATAATCCACCACGAATGATTATCAGCAATTACAGTAAACTTTGAACTAGCCTTTTAAAAACTTTAGTGTGTTTATTCCTCCATGTTTAATATTTTTAGGTTCACCTCGGTCCTAAACAACGGAGGACTGCACACGCTGTTATTTCAACTACATGTAGGAGTGCATGTACGGGGTGTATTTGAAGAATCAGAGAGGATGGCCACAAGTCGCCGGTGCTTGAGATGTCCTGGTGACAATTTAAAACTTCACTGGTATTCCAGATCTACAACAAGCATGTGTCTTCCTCTCTACAAGCGGTCACCCTATGTAGAAAATATCACCGTCAATGTGCGATTACTACACCCTCACTCTGACAAGAGGAAAAAATTACCAAATAGAAGTTCACGCAATTTAAAAGACAAGTATGCAAGAATTGTAATACCCCAGATAGGTTTTATTAACTCCGTATTGGAAAAGGAATTTAATGTAATGTCATGAGAAATGTTTTTTAGGAAATTATAAAGTCCACTCCGATGGACTGAATTCTGCAGCTGCCCTCAAAATATGAACCAAAGCTCATTTGTCTCATAATAATATAAGTGTTTCGGGACGCATCACTACCTGCCGTTTTCATGGATCTTGTTATATATAAGAACAGAGGCAAAGCAACATACTTTATATTGCGGTCTGGAGAATAGGACTTTTTAGGAAGAAGCCTATATGTGACTCGTAGCAAAATTGGGTAAGATTGTAATCATTTTCGCAATTCCAAAACCCAGATGCATCTTAATAGGTGAAAGTAATCAATCTTTCCCCAATCATACTCGAGACCTGTTTCTGTAGATGACAAGTACAGTAATATACTTTTGACAATCAAAGGAACAAAAATCACCCTCTGTCCAAGTTGGTACATTATTCACTTCCGTGAAGCGAATAAAGTACATCATTTCGAATCATATCAGGGTATTTGTTATTTCAAGAGCCAAGTGAGGTAGTGAATATTCAACTGTTACTAAGTATATTTGCACGCATAGGAAGATAATCTGTTCTAGTTTAGGAAGTCATGAGGTCATGGTCAAGATTTCACTTACAGATATTGAGGTATTTGCCTGGTTATGGGATAATCTACCTTCCCAATGCATTAGAGAATGAATTTAATTATAACGGGTAATAGTGGGAAAGATTTATATGGTAATGAAGATTAATCATACCTTGTGGTGTGTGGAATTTCAATGAAGTAGGAGAAAGACAGGCTTTTTTTTTTTAATTTTAAAAATCTCATTTGGTGTTGTAGACTTGAGATATGACAAGTTTCCACTAATAAAAGAAAAGTAAAATTCTTTTGGCGCATGCAGAGTTGATAAGCCAAGAATGAGCATGTTTACGAAAATTACACTTTGGTAAATGGCTGATTTTCTCCTAGTTGCATACAATTTAAGCATAACTTTTGTTTTACAAGAGGTGAATCTAAAAACAATCAAATGCATCCATAAGGAGAATGGTCTAACATGCACCATCTTTAATGAGGATAGACGCTTTTGCGATTAAACTTCTACTGTGTTATTGATAATGTAAATGATACACTATTTATATTTACTGATACAATAAAACTGTTGACATTTAATTAGCATCATTGATCAGATACACAATTTTTTGGAAATACGTCATTTCTTTAGAAAACATCATGTGATCCCGTATACATGTGGGTCAACTCAATCATATTGACATTTTCGACAGAATATGATAACCATCCCTTGCAGTATTTATCTTAATTCGCACAAACAAAACACGCTTGTGATCTCTGGTTGCAAGCCTTGGTGAGATTATCGAGATCTTTTGCATTGGAAGCAATTTCAAGAATCTCGAATTTCTCGCTCTGCCATCCAAAAAGTTTCAGCATAATATTTTTGTTGTGTAAATTAGAAGTTGTGTATAAACAATGGGATCAACCTAAAAGTGTATTAAATCTCCAGTATGCCCCATAGTAATAAGTGTATAGAATAAGTCTATTATCCTGGGATATTCGTTCCAGTCTTGGGTAATGAAGGTATTATTTATCCTTAGTGTTAGGTTGATAGATTAATTCGATGCTTCCATGTCTGGTGTAAAGAAGTATTATTTATCCTTGTTGTAAGGTTAAGTCTAATTCATCTTCCAGTCTTGGTGTAAAATGAATATTATATTATACCTTGTGTTAGGTTATAGTCTAATTCATCTTCCCAGTCTTGGGTGTAATGAAGTAATATTTTAATCCTTTGTTAGGTATAGTAATAATTCTATCTCCAGTCTTGGGTGTAATGAAAGTAATGATCCTTGAGGGTATCTATCTTCAGTCCTTGTTAGGTTATAGTCTAATTTCATCTTCCAAGTCTTGGGTGGTAATGAAGTAATATATATTCCTTGTGTAGGTATGTAGTAAATTATCTTCATCTTGAAGTATTCCTTGATGTAGCTACTTCAGTCTTGGTGTAAAATGAGTAATATTTATCCTTGTGTTAAGGTTAATAGTTAGATCCATCTTCCAGTCTGGGTGTAAATGAAGTAATATTTACCTTGTGTTAGGATTATAGTCTAATTCATCTTCCAAGTCTTGGGGTTAAATGAAGTAATTTATCACTTGTGTTAGGTTATATGCTAACTTCATCTTCCAGTCTTGGGTGAAAAAGTGAATATTTTACCTGTGTTAAGGTTAAGTAATTCAATCTTCTCTTGGGTGTAAATGAAGTAAGTATTTTCCTGTGTTAGGTTATATAGTCATAATTCATCTTTCCCAGTCCTGGGGTAAATGAAGTAATATGATTCTATCCTTGTGTAGGTATAGTCTAATTCATCTTCCAGTCTTGGGTGTAAATGGAAAGTAATATTATCCTTGTGTTAGTTATAGTCAGCCGTAAATTCATCTTCAGTCATGTGTAAATGAAGTAATATTTAATCCTGGGTTAGGTTATAAGTATAATTCATCTTCCCAGTCTTGGGTGTAATATGAAGTATAATTTAACCTTGTGTTAGGTTAACGTCATCAATTCATCTTCCAGTCTTGGGTGTAAGAGTAATATTTATCCTTGTGTTAGGTTATAGTAATTTCATCTTCCATCTGGTGTAAAATGAAGTAATATTTATCCTGCGTTGGTTATAGTGACTAATTCATCTTCCAAGTCTGTGTAAAGATAATATTTCGCTTTAAATAGTAATTCGATCTTGGGGAATTAATTAACCTTGTGTTAGGTATACAATTCATTCTTTGGGTAAAGAATATCCTTGTTTAGTTAGCTAATTCCAGCTAGGTAATGAATAATATTTTATTTGCATTGACTTGTTTGATATTTGTATGTATTGGTATTTTAAACTCATGAAAAAGTTTACAAATGAAGCTCCGATATCTCCTGTTTTTAATATGTTGTAGAGGATCTTTGTAGTGAGAGGGGAAGAGTGGCATGACTGTGAATATCTGATTGTATACTACTCGACCTCCAGTGTAATTTGCGATAGAAATTAAAGAAAACAATTTGGCGCAAATTTTGAGTAAAAATGAAC
>CALNVZ010002419.1:0-10364 GCA_940671915.1 Paracentrotus lividus | reverse complement strand
TCTGTGATTGGTCTATTTTATGATATTGTCTTGAATGCTATAATAATGAAAGAGAATGTGGCGTATTCAGTTGGCATAGGTTTACTTGGGTTTGTCGTTGGTTAGTGGGCTTGTTTATCGTTTGACTGGATAGGCTTGATTTTGGTTGATTGGTTGGGATGATTAGGTTGGTGAATGGGCTTGTTTTGTTGAGTATTTAGGCCTAATGGCCTCTATTTATGTTTATGGTTAGCCTGTAAGGGGAACGGTGAAAGTAGTTGGGCTGTGGATAAGAAAGATCGGAGATCGACCGAAAGTAAAAGATTCTTGCATTGCTCTTTTGGTACACATGAATACCGAGAAATAACCTAAATTGTCAATTTTCTTATCACTTGAATAATTGCCTAATTGCCTAACAGTCGCTTGAACATCAATAAACTTGTTGGCTCTTCTATGTTCATTTTTCTAACAAAAGAAAGGATGCAAGAATGTAGTGGTCGACTGCAGTATTAGTACAAAACCAGAGCTGTTGGTTGAGATGGGTGGCCATGAATTGCATGGCACTTAATTGATCAATAATTGCACCTCATAACATTGATGTTAATTTGCATAAGCTGAGACCGGCTTATGAGTGCAAAGAATTGATATTCTGCACACTGGGCAAAAAAAAAAAAAAAAAAAAAAAAAAAAAATAAAAAAAAAATGACTTTGGGTTCCCTTTTTGTGGGCTTTTTCTGATGTAGACCAGAATTGTAAACCAGGAGGAGGGACTGTATTCTTTGGGCAAAGAAAACATTGGGAGGGGAACCAACGTTCTAAGTGTCCTGTCTTGGAACCCCGGCTGGATGTCTCCTCCCGGAAGGTCATATGACATATGACCAGGTTTCCCCTCCCAGAATTCACGTTCAGGTCTTGAAGCTTCTCCCTCCTATATTGCGGACACATGAGATAACCTTGAATAACAATTGAATTGATGAATAATGGAAAATGTAAGTTTATATACAATTGAATTGAATGATATATGTATAAGGGAACTGCCCCCGGGAAACACCTGTCCTGGAATTCCGGTCGGATATCTTCCTTCCGAGAGGTCACGTGATCCGGTTCCCGCTTTTCATTGGGCCTCCTCAGATGAGGCATACGTTGGTTGATTTTGACTTGATAAATATTGTTGTGTTGAAAAATTGATTGACAAGTACGTTGTAAATGATGCTATGACTGGGAATATCCCCCAGTGGCAATAAAAGTTGAGAAATGGCAATAACAAGTGTGAACTGTATTTCTTCTCGCAATATATAATTACATTTACATTCACTTTCATCAAGGGTTTGTACATTAAACAATTACTGTTTCACAACATAATTTTTTCTGTTTCATATATATTCTGAGCGTTCTTTCCTCGGAAATGATCCGTTTAGGTATTTGAATACGCCTTTTCTACATTCATGTTGACCTTTTTAGGTGACGTACGTGTAGAAACAAATTCAAGTTAAAAAAGCCCTCCAAAAACATGAAACCTTTCACATCGAGCGGCTAATAATGCCCAAAGTAGTGTGTTGATTTTCAATTCATCAAAATATAAATCATTAAAAAGAATTTTAAAAACCTAGAAAAAAAACTTTAAAAATAGGTATTAACTCTTTAGGACCTTTTGAAATGGGTACCACATAAGAAATATATGGTTCCGGGGGAAATTATTTATATATAGATAAAGCTCATATCCTCAACTTTTATTTGACACCAAAAATGATGCATGCTTCAATGACCAACGCCCACTTTTGTTAAGGAGAATAAATGAGGCTGCGCAGGAATTCGCTCTGCATTTACCACCTTCATATGAGCCGGCAAAAGGGTCAATATCCATAATGGCGTGAATCGTCTCACAAAGACCCAAAAAAAAAAAAAAAAAAAAAAAAAAAAAGAAGAAAAAAAAAAGGATAAAATTATGAAAACAAAAATGTTAACCATCTCATTTTTGCATAATATTGATTGTCGTTCCTGACTTTTGGTTTGTTTATATCGTTATACCAGCTGATTTATTCTCATTATTGATATTGACCTTTTTGCAGCCCATAAGCAGGTGAAAATGAATAGCGAATCCCTGCGTTTTTATGTCCTTCACAAAAGTGGGCATTGCTCATTGAAGCATGCATAATTTTCGGACTTTTTGGTGTCAAATGATAGTTGAGGATATGAGCTTTATCTACATTTTTAAAAATCTCCCCCAAGAACCACATATTTCTTATTTGGTAGCCATTTCAAAAGTGTATAGTTATTTCTGGCACACACTGCATTATGTACAAATTAAACATTCTTTAGGAATGAAATATGAGAACTTTAGAAAAAGCGTGTAAGTGGCTTTGTAAAGTAAAGTTCACATTAAAGTGTAATGTAATCTAAGTCATCATGTATATTAAAGTGTTGCGTAATCGAAGTGATCATGTATATTGGCAAAATTTAATAGAACATTAAATGAGGGGTTTACCCAACTGCGCATAGCAATAATAGTATTATCAATATATATTACAAATTCTACATATTTTTTTCCTTAAAGAACCATATATATTTCTTATTTGGTAGCCATTTCAAAAGTGTCTATTTCTTTCTGGGACACATGTGTATATGTACAAATTAAACATTCTTTAGGAATGAAATATGATAACTTTAGGAAAAGCCTGTCAGTGGCTTTGCAACGTAAGGTTCACATTAAAGTGTAATGTAATCTAAGCCATCATGTATATTGGCAAAATCTAATAGAACATTAAATGAGGGGTTTACTCAACTGCGCATAACAATATAGTATTATCAATAGATTTTGCAACTTAGACATAATGCGTTAAATTCGGAATTACAAATCACCTGTCTATATATTTTTATATGTCATTCATAACCAGAGCGTAGTTTGCCATTTGGCAAGTTCTGAAATGGGAGATTTTTTCTTTTCTTTATTTTATTGATTTATAGCAGGAATTTATTATAGGCCTTCCGGTAATTTTTCGAATCTTATTTTTTTTTTTATTCATATAAAAAAAATATTTACTTGTTTCGTTTATACGTTTTGGAATTGAAAGAAGGGCCATTAGGTACTTACACAAAGACAAAGGAAAACAGCACCCAAAGAATAAAGACTCTGTTAAGGATGATGCACACCAAAATCAGATGTCGTGATTATCTAGCACAAAATAATCATGAATAGTGTTAGAATTTAATTAAAGAACTAATACGTATTATATATAACCATAAAAACTGACTATAATTTGATAAGTCAGTGAAATAAACCGTCTTTGCAATGCGGTAATTCACTTGGCAACGGCGCAAATAAAACTAGTGTAGATGTAGGTAATATATAGTTTGCCATGCACGATCATAATAATGCAGTCGGAACTACAGTCTTTCTGTTATATTAGTGTAGTTATTGGTACTACCATATAAAATGACCAATATATACGGTACTGCAATCTTGTACGCGATACTTGATGACAGATACCAACTTTATGAGACCATATTACAATGAAAAAACAAATATGTTGCACTGGACCGGTTTACGTACTTGGCCGATATTGAAATATTTACTCAATTCATTTGAAACGGTAAAGACTTTGAATTATTCTGTGAAGTGGATCCATTTTTAGACATAACGAAATCGAATCTACGTCAGAGGAAAGAGTTGTGACCAGACTTTGCAAATAATGTACGTTATTCTTACAAAATGTCGACGAGATTTTGCAGATAATAGGTGTACTAGAAACCCAAACGAATTATAAAACCCTGATTCAAATGATCTCGATTTATATAACAAATTTTCTAACGTAGATTTCTTTTCTGTGGAAGAGTTACTTATAAAGTCACAAAATAATATGAAAAGTAACTAGAGCTTTATAATTGTAATGCGTACAATTATCGGTGGTGTGTACTGATATGTATGTGTAATGCAAAAGAAGTATCTGCCATTCAAGTCTCGAGCGCGATGAGGACAGAAAAAAAAGAGAGAGATTGGTACGACGCAGTAATGAATTGAGTTACGCGAATTTAGCGTTTTGATCAGAAAATTTTGGTATAGGAGGCGCTTAGAATAAATAAATAAGGGGACGGCATTTTTGCTGTTGAAGATTTTGGTTGGCTATAGGCCTAAAGCCACCGCCTCCATCCCTGGCTCAACTGCATCACTACAGGCCAGATGCGTCTGATTTTTCGACAAGAACCCGCCCTCAACATTTCCCAGGCATCGTCTCGAGGGGTAATTATTGGTTCCAACTTGTCATAACATAGGCCGAGGTTGCAGAAGCGGACCGAGCTGAAAAATTATCAGATGTAAGATATTAGACAAGGTTGCCCACTTTTTTAATAAAAAAAGTGTGAATTTCGAAAGTGGTAAAATAATTGTCCCGCATGTAATAATGCTAAATACGCGATTTCAAAATAGGAGTCTACTTGTTTTAAATAATTTCTATTAAAATATAAGCGCTAGAATAGAGCAATATGAAACTACGTTTAGAGGGATGTAGCCCGAAACCCCTCCATATAAGGCATATATGCTTCTGACAATCACTCTTTCACAATAATATTACTCTGCGCAGCAGGGATATTTTGGTTCTATGCATAATGTCCTAGCATTCCAATTTTTATGCGATGTGGCGTAGCTAGAGTGAGCCGGAAAATTTTGGGTTTTAGAAAAGACATTGTGAAGAAAAAAAGGCACTTTATTAGGTACGCTAAGAGTGGCCCTCTTTGTTAAAAAGGAATTGTCCATGGGACTTTCAAGAAAATCTAAAAGGTTTCTTGTAAGAATAACAAAAGGCACCTTTTTTAGCTAGAAAAAAAAATCCTGGATCATGCTGATGAAAATATCATACTTTCTTACTTTCATAGCAGGACTACTCATTTTACTTATTCATACAGTGATACGTATGTTAATCTATGAAAATTTGGTCAGTATCATAAACAACCCAATATAATGGCACGTCAGGCGCTTCAGTTTAAATATTATATATTATTTTTTTTTTTAAAGTTTTTTTAATTCTTCTTTTGTCTTTTTTTGTGGTTTGATATGAAAGCTCTATGATCCCACGCAAAATACACGGTAGAGGAGATCTGCAAAGACGAAAACGAAATTGTTTTGAAACATTGGAAAAGAGAAAAAAGGGGGAATTTATTCAACATTTCGCAAAGGAATTTGTGGAACAAAAGAGGCGAAAGTACGAGAACTATCCAAGATGAATTTGTTATGACTACTATTAAAAACAGATGGCGTTATAGCCTGAGCCAGGCAGAACCCTGGTGATTTGATTCATCTTCCGTAAAGTCAGAAATTAATTCAAATTTTTGTAGTATACATTCCATCTGAATTGTTTAATGAATGGGTGTGTCGTGTGTGTGTGTTGTGTGTGTGTGTGTGTGTGTGTTAAGACATTGTAAATACGTCATTAATGCATTTCTTACTGTATTATGTATTTTTATAACAATTAATCTCATTGTGTTTTTAAAATAAATTCCCGCTCTCACATGCGAAGCTTCTCTATCAGTCCTAAACAATTAATGATGTTATCATAGAACTCCTGTAAATAATGTTTTGTTTAACGCGTTACCATATTAAATATATTTGGTTAAAATATAAATTAATTCATTCATTATATGCCGTAATGGTCAATGTACCGCAGTAAAATGAATTAGTTACCGAATTTAAAGCGTTTTGAAGTCGCGAAATTTTTGGTATAGGAAGGGAGCGCTAGAAAAATAAAAAGGGGACGCATTTTGCTGTGAAGATTTTGTTGGCTATAAGGGCACTAAGGCCACCCCTCCATCTGGCTTCACAACTACACCATGCGTCCGTGATTTTCGACAAGACTCCCTCACAGCTTTGTCTCCAGCAGGGTATATTGGTTCCAACTTGTCATACATAGGCGAGGTTGCAGAGCGAGCGAGCTGAAAAATTTCAGATTTTAAGATATTAAAAGTGTCCATTTTTAATAAAAATAAAAGTGTGAATTTCGAAGTGTAAAATAATTGCCCCAATGATAAATGCTAAAATACGCGGATGTCAAATAGATCTACTTGTTTTAAATAATTTCTAAAAATATAGCCGCTAGAATGAGGCATATAAAACTACATTTAGAGGATGTAGCTCAAAACCCCTCCATATAGGCATATATGCTTCTGACACCACTCTTTCACAATAATTTGACTTCTGCCAGCAGGGATCATTGGTTTCATGCGATATTGCCGTGGCAATCCCTATTTTTTATCGCGAGGTTGCGTAGCGACTGAGCGGAAATTTTAGTTTAAGAAAAAGACATTGTTAAGAAAGAAGCACTTTTTTAGTACCAAAGTGCGCCCTTTTTAAAAGGAAATTGTCCATGGGACTTCAGAAATCTAAAAAGTTTCTTTTATAGAATAAAAAATGCCCTTTTTAGCTTTAAAAAAAAATCCTGGATCATGCTGATGAAAATAGCATACTTTCTTACTTATCATACAGACTACTCATTTAACTTATCTCATAACATGAATACGTGTTAATCTATGAAATTTGTAAGTATCCATAAACAACCCCATATATGGCACGTCAGCGCTTCAGTTTAATTATTATTATTTTGTTTAAGTTTTTTAATTCTTTATTTTGTCTTTTTTTGTGTTGATATGAAGGCTCTATGAATCCCACGCAAATATAAGGTAGAGAAGATCTGCAAACACGAAAACGAAAATTGTTATTGAACATTGGGAAGTGAAAAGGGGGAATTTATTCAACATTTCCCAAAGAATTTGTGGAACAAAGAGAGCGAAAGTCACAGACTATTCAAAGACTGAATTTGTTATGACTACTATTAAACAGATCGGTAATAGCCTGATCCAGGCAAAACACTGGTGATTTAGTTCATGCTTCTAAAGTCAGAAATTAATTCAATTTTTGTAGTATACATTCCATCTGATATTGTTAAATGAATGGGGTGTTTGTGTGTGTGTGTGTGTGTGTGTGTTGTGTGGGTGTGTGTGTGTGTGTGTGTGTGTGTCAGACATTGCTAAATACGTCATTAATCAATTTCTGTATTATGTATTTTTATAACGATTAATCTCATTGTGTTCTTAAATAATTCCCCTCTCACATGCGAAGCTTCTCTATCAGTCTTAGAACAATTAATGGTGATATCATAGAATCTGTAAATAAATTTTTAACAAGCTATCCATATTAAATATATTTGGTTAAAATATAAATTAATTCATTCAATTATATGCCTAATAGTTAATGTACGCGTAATAAATGAATTAGTTACCGAATTAAGGTTTTGATCAGAAAAATTTTGGTCTTGGAGCGCTAGAAAAATAAAAAGGGGACGCATTTTGCTGTGAAGATTTTGTTGGCTATAGGCATTAAGGCCACCCCTCCACCCTGGCTTCACAACTACACCAATGCGTCTGATTTTCGACAAGACCTCCCCTTCACACTTTTGTCTCCAGCAGGGTATATTGGTTCCAAACTTGTCATACATAGGCGAGGTTGCAGAGCGACCGAGCTGAAAAATTTCAGATGTAAGATATTGGAAGTGTCCTTTTTTAATATAAAGTAAAGTGTGAATTTCGAAGTGTAAAATAATTGTCCCCAGTGATAATGACTAAATACCGATTTCAAATAGATCTACTTGTTTTAAAATAATTTCTAAAAAATATAAGCGGCTAGAAATGAGCATATAAAACTACATTTGAGAAAATGTAGCCCAAACCCCTCATATAGGCATATATGCTTCTGACAACACTCTTTCTCAATAATATGACTCTGCCAGCAGGGATTATTGATTTCATGGCATATTGCCTGGCATTCATATTTTTTATGCGAGGTGGCCGTAGCGACTGAGCGGAAAATTTTGAATTTAGAAAAGAACATTGTGAAGAAAAAAAGGCACTTTTTAGTACTAAGAGTGCCCCTTTTTAAAAGGAAAATTGTCCATGGGACTTTTCAAGAAATCTAAAAAAGTGGCGGGTACCCCAATTATTTTTTCATAATCGAATTAATATGTATTGTAAATGAGATTCCATGTCTCATTCTTACCAAAATGATATCAAAAAGGCATCATATTGGAGCGCTGAATTCATCATTATCAAATCCTATTCCGCACACAAAATGTTTAGACGGCTCAAAAATATGCCGATACACAAAATCCAATTTAAACTCGTTGAGAAAGCACAGGTAATCGCAAATTATTTTCATCACTAATTAAGTAATGAGTTGTAGTTGCGATTTCATGTCTCATTTTCTCCCTTGACATTTCATAGAAGACATTAACTTAGCCTCTGAACTCAAACATTTCCAAATCTCTCTTCCGCTCTCTCTTTATATATTTGTGTCACATATACCGCGAACGTAAGAATTTCTTTCACTCTCTCTTCCGTTTCATTTTTGCTCTCTCTCTCCTGTAGCCTATTGCTGCATACACGCGTACAGTGGGAGCCGTAATCAACTTACCGAGACTACCATGGACGGGACTACGTACGAAACATCAACACAGTCGTACTCAAAAGATTCACCAAATGAACAAAATGAAAAAAACATGAAAATTCACTTACCGAATTGTTGGCAATCTTCTTCTTCTCCTTCTTTCCTTTCCTTGTGCAAAGTTCCCTAACGTCCTCAAAGTAGTAAATTTAGTAATTCAACGCGCTATAATATGTACATCTTTGCCACGATTCCACTGACCAAGAGAAGCAAGTAATAAGTGGCGGAAATAAATTGTGCCGCCCTCTTTTGTCGAAAAGCTTGCATTTCGACGATGTCTCCGTCACGAGTCCGAATGTGACATGGCAACAGTGGTTACCTTGTTTGTTTAATTTTGTTTGTTGATTCACTCGCGAATAGAATGAAAGAGAATAAATAACTAAATAACGTAGTAGGGCCTAGTAATAATATAATAATAATATAATATTAACAAAAGTTTTGTTTATTGTTTTTAAGCTATGAAGGTAGGGAGGCCTGGTGATGTCTAATTTTTAAATGAAGGGGCTGGGTCGGGGGGGGGGGGGGGGGGGGGGGGGGGAGAGGGGGAGGGTGGGGGGGGGCTGAACAAGCTAAAAATCACGAATGTATGGTAATTTTATGTTTTGTACATGTTTGCTGAGAAAAGTTGGCTGAACCCCCTCCCCGTCCCCTCATTATAAATACTATAATTGATTTTTTTTCTTCTTTTGGTTGTATTGATGCATTTTTTTTTTTTTGATTTTTTTTTTGTGGTTTTAGTTTTTTCATTGTCATGATTTTTTTTTTTTTTATTTCATCTTAGTTAACGCAATTGATTTATTAATTCTTTTTTTTTTTTTTTTTTTTTATTTATTTATTTAGCCTATTGTTTTTTTGTTTTTTTTTTTTTGTTTTTTTGTTTTTTGGGGGGGGGGACATAAGTCCAAATTCTATCCAAGATTTACTAGGGCAATTGTAGGCCTAAATTTTCCTACCCCATTTGTCCCCCTCCCCAATGAATGGCTTAGATGTATGTACATTGTTAAAAAGAAAATAAATAAAACAGAGACAAAGATAGTTAGATGTATTTCAATTCAAGTTTAATTTTATTTACAAACACATGAAGAAATACAGATTATAAGGAATTTAAAAGTAAAGACAAAGTAAAGTAAACAAGACTAAGCTCCTCCGGCCCCTTTACCACCAGCCCCCACCGCCCTCCATCCACCCTAAAAAAAAAGTCTTAGCAAAAAAAAAAAAAAAAGGCTAAGCTCCTCCGGGCCCCTGACGAAAATATCTCGTCCAGCCCCCCCCCCTCTCCACCCCTAAAGAAAAAAGAAAAGAAAAGTAAAAGAAAAGAGAGAAAAAAAAGGTTGGGGAATCGACAAAGGAAAAGGAAATTAAGAGTAAAGACAAAGTAAAGTAAACAGAATAAGCTCTTCCGGCAACATGACAAAAATATCTCGTCCAGCCCCCCCCCTAAAAAAAGTCTGAGAAAAAAAAAAGGGGGGGGAATTGACGGGCAGGCCCGATTTAGGCACTGAACCCTACCGCCTATACATACATGAGATGACCTTTATGAATGTGCAGAGGGCCGGGGGAAAAAAAAATCTTTCTATTTTTTTAATTTTTTTTTTAAAATAAATACTTAAGTGTGGAAGGTAGGTTAACATTTGTTTTATTTACATGCACCTCACGCACGATCGATCGCAGGCAGCAATTTCCATTTCATTTTTTTTCCCTCTCTGCTACCATACCAACTGGAGTGGGCAGAAAATTCGGAGAACTGCTGAAAATCGGTGAGTTTTTTTCCTCTTATTTTTCCTTTTTATTTCAGCATATCTTTTTAAACACATTACATATCAATGCCTTTACAAATGTTAAGAGCCCATTAAATACAATTAAAGTTGTTAGAGAGTTGATTTGTAAGGGTAAATTAAAGGGT
>CALNVZ010002418.1:161415-212163 GCA_940671915.1 Paracentrotus lividus | reverse complement strand
CCCCATCGTCCATCCCTGGTTTTCAGGAAAGATTACAATACAAATGAAATTATGAGTCATTTAATAAGCGTTTTTCCTGTCGGCTTCATGCTCGCATTTTATTTATTTTTTTTTAAGGAAGGGGATCATCATCTTGTTATTTAGGAATCTGAAAAAGCAAATGTTTTTAAAATGCACAGCCTCTATGTTATTGAACGGACAATTTTCGGCTCGCGCTTCGCGCTCGCCAGTGTTCAATCCCGTTCGAAAGACCAAATTAGGCCTATAGGTCAGGAATAAATGTATTTCAAAAAATGCACAGCATTTATATCATTTTATGTAAATTTATCCCTCGCGCTTCGCGCTCGCATCTTTTGGGATTTGGTCATGATGTATGAACATGATGAAGGAATTTAAAAAATAGATAAAAATATAAATATGCCTGAAATACAAGGCAAAGTTTTTTCTTCGCTCTTTACACTGACAAGGTTTACTTTCTCAGAAAGGGAGGTTATCGTCAACTTGTGAAGGAATTAAAAGAAAACAGAAAGATGTGAGAAAAATTGTGCATATAATATGTATTACATTTAGGTCACTGAACTGAAAAATTTCCGGCTCGCGCTTTGCGCTCGCAAGTTCAATCCTTGCGAAAAGTTCGCTTTTCAAATGTCAAAACCCTTATATAAATTCTAATTACAGGTCTGTAAGTATAAGAGGCAATATGTGTCAGAAATACACTACCTTCAGGTCATTATAAGCCAAAATTTTCGGCTCGCGCTTCGCGCTCGCAAAGTTTTCATAGAAAGACCCATTGACTGATTCCTGTCTCCAAAAGTGAAGTAATGTAATGAAATATTTTCCGCTCGTTCTTCGTGCTCACAGCTTATTTTACTAAAAGGATGGTGATCGTCACCTCGTAAACGAAACGAAAATCATGAGGTAAAATATACTCCCTGATACATGGTGGAATTATCTTTCTTGATCACCATTGACTTAGATTTCTAATATTTCCGATCATCAGCACATCTCACGTAATACGCCTTTTATAAAGAACATACCACCCAACTGTCAACTGTCAACTGTCAGCGCCGTATACCGACAGCGAAATATTGAGTGGCGTTAAATACAGGTTTCGTGTTAAGAATCACTAATAATTCCCACGTAATCAAAATTTGTGTGGTCCTTACTCTGTATGTTGTTTATCACGTCTGGAACAAGAAGGGATGTTGTATAGGCGGCTAAAAAACCGGAAGCACCGGAAGCACTATCACGTCTACTAGAGCGGAATTTGATTTCTATCCGGTTGTTTGACGACACAATGATTCCAGATGGCTTGTTTTCGTTGCAGAACGGTCCAAAATTAATCTGAGATGGTGTGTCTATGTTGATGTCGATGATTAGATAATCACTGCAACTGATGACAAGTGAGGATATGACATCGAATTCTAGGAATTGAAGACTGACCCGAGTCCATGGTTTTGTTGCGATATCCCAGGAGATGTCAAGGTCGGGTGGATATGGCTTAAAGTAGCCTGGAGACATCACAAAGCCAGAACGTCCCTTGCAGGAGATTTTACTGTCAACTGCACCCTCAGTTTGATCCCTACAACCGGGTTTATCTGGAACACAAATAAGGTCACGTGTAACTTAATTGTTGGGGCATAGTGAAAGGGTGGAGGCGTTACATTTTGGATGGAAAAATTATCACATTTTTTCACATAGCATGACAATAGTGTATGGAGACGAGCTGTCCAATGTCTCACATTGCAGATAATGTATAAGGCTACATGCCTGTGAAGTTCCAGCTTTGTCCATGCCCATGGCTTTAACACAAAGATAATTTGAGTGGAGTAGAGTAGGGGGTGGAGGATATACGTTGGAGGCACGTGTTAAAGTATAAGGAATTCCAATTTTTGCTTCTTTCTTGTTTTTTGTTGCGTTATATTTTTGCACCCAATAGTTCTTATAGGTTGAGTGAATTACCATTCTTTCTGGAATTTACCTGGTTTTAATTAATGTGAAGTAAATTTTTTAAAAGTCAGTTAGTCAATTATTAATAAATTAAAACATACCTCATGCACTGACCCTCAAAGACAATCAAAGAATAATTGCGGGTTTCTTAAAATTCCTTTTCTTTATAATAGTACATACACGATTGAGTGCAAAAATATTTCTTGCAATAAACTTTGTTTAAGTTGTACTCAAATGTAGAAGACATGATTCCTGCCATTTTTGCACTAAATTACCCCCTTTTTTACACCCTGTAGCGCGATTGATAAAAATAATTTTATATTACAAGTTTATATTTTTTTTAGAAGGATAGGGTCTTATTAACACAATCATAAGTGTAAGGCATTCCATTCAGTAAATCATGATTTATTGCATAAAAAGCTCGCTCAATTAGGATGCTCTGAAAACGCATTAAAATGTTTTAAGTCTTACTTTTGTTATAGAGATCAAGTTACAGAAATAGGGGGTAAACTATTAAAGAAAAGGCCAACTTCTACAGGTGTACCTCAAGGAACAGTTTTAGGACCTCTTTTATTCACAATTTATATCAATTATATGGCATCTAGTATTACAACAGGAAAGCTTATCATGTTCGCTTACTTTGTATGTTATATAGTGATAACACTGTAGAATCTGTTGAAAGTCAACTCAATATTGCACTGAACTCAATTTATGGGTGGACACGTAGGAATAAAATTATGTTAAATGATAAAAAAAAACAAAGTGATGCTTCTTGGTTCCAGACAATGATTGAATACCTTGCAAAATAAACAATAGTCTGTTATTGTCAATGGTACTTTATTAGAATGTGTATCAGAACATAAACGTCTGGGTGTAACAATTGGCGACACTTTGACATTCAAACCTCATGTTGCCTCTGCTGCAAAAGTCATGAAACAACAAATTGAAATCATTAGAAGAAATAAGTAAATATTTGAAACTGATCAACTCAAGAGATTATATCTTGGCTTTGTTCTACCCCATGCATTATACTGTTCAACTGTATGGTCATCTAGATCTGACTCAAACTATAAAATTGTAAACACACTTCACAAGCGAACAGCAGATATTATAAGTGGGTGTACATGGGAAATTTCGTCTGAACGGGTTTTTACGAAAAACTAGCGTGGTCTACATTAAAAGAATTGTTTAGATAATCGGTTTTATGCATGGTGTATAAATGTGTAAGTGGGATTGCACCATTCCAGTTATGTAGTAAATTTGCTTTTAATGACGATGTCTCAACACGCGTGACACGAAGCACCAACAAACTTTTATTACGTGCCCCTCAATGTAAAACTCAATTCTATCAGAAGACATTTGTGTTTGTTGGTATAACTGAATGGAATCTTTTACCTGATGAACGCCGTTTTGCCCAATCATGAGCCATTACAAAAAATCTTATTAAACCTGTTAACTAATTGATTCTATGATGGGGGGGGGGGTGCTACATTTGTAATAACGACATCCTTATTTGATTTTCACACAGTGTGAATATGTAGATTCATGTGGAATCTTGGGGAGGAGTAAACGGCACAGATCTTATTCATTGTGTGTGTGCACGTTTAACCATTTATATGTTTATATTCTCTTTATTGTTCAACTCAATATAAAATTTTGTTATTGTTCATTTTGTTATTGCACAATATTTAGATTCAGGTTGAAGCTTGGGGAGGAGTAAATGGCACAGATCTTATTAATTGTGTGTATGTGCATGTTTAAACCCTTTTAATTGCTTATATTCTAATAATTTTTTAATTTTTTTTAAAAAATCTAATATTCTGTTACTTTTCATTTTGTTATTGATATTACTCAAAATGTAAAACTCAATTTTATCAGATGACATTTGTATTTGTTGGTCAGCTTTAACTGAGTGGAATCTTTTATTTGATGAATGTTGTTTTGCCCAATCCTTAGCCATTTAAAAAATCTTTTTATTAGAACCTTTTTCTATCCAAACAGCCAACACTACCCACGGAGCAAAACCCCATATTTTTGAAGGAGCTGACATGTCGAGATATAAAAAGTAGTCCTATCTAGGATGGTTGTATGGACCCTAACCAACATCGCTAGGGCGGACTACTCTTCAGATGAGATGCAGGAGGGTCCCTACAGGTGGGGGCGTCCAAAATAGCCGCCCCTTTTACAAAAAATTAGTATTCTGAACAAAAATGGTTGAAGCAAAGTTTCAAATACATTGAGTCTGGTATCAAATTAAAGGTAATAAAATTTCCTACAATTTAATACTATTTTCAATAAGAATCATATCCAGCAAAAGTAACATTTTAAACGTTAAACTTGATTTTTTTTTTTCATTTTTTTCAAAAAAATAACTTTTATCTATTTATTGTTTTACATCGTGTAATAATCATGTCAAGACCTAAAGTGCGAAACTTTTTGGAAATGTGCACCAATGTATGGACGAGAGGATGTAAAAAAGGAAAAGTAATACCCTTTTCCAATAAAAAGATATAACGCTATGAAGTTACGAATGCAATATACGAAAGAACGACGTTTTTGCCCCATTTATGTGGAAAACCCATGCATACACGTGTAATACAGTGCGCGCATGTGTATTGCACTGCGTGATCTAACAATTATTAAATGAATATGCAAGTTTACATAAAGGTTAATAAAGAATGGACTTCTCGACCAATCTGTTGTGAAGGGGGAGAGGATGGGGGGGGGTGGAGGGTTCAATCAAACACAGGACCAAGTTGGGGCGGCAGATGTTAATATTATAATCTTGAAAAAGGGTTGTATGATGATTGCAGTCACATATACGTTTGTTGGGTTTATTTTGCTAAGGGGGCCGTCACACTGAGGTCGTTCTATAACGTTCTTGCCCGTTTTTGCCCGTTTAAAAAAAAAAATGCCTGAACGGGCTTTGGTCGGGTTGGAACTAATAACTTTGAAAAATAATTTCTTGAATACGAATGCTAGGCAGTTCACAAATAGTTCTGCGTTACGTCAATTCGCGTCTTTATCGCGTCCGCAATACGTTGTTATCAGTTCAGAACGAGTAAACTGCTCGTTTCACTCTATACCGTTCGTAAAGGCACGTCAAACGGTCACTAAAAGTGGCCTATGCGCAGCATGATAAAAGTTAGGTACCACGTTCGTGAGTACGTCCTTCTCGTTCAGAGTAAGTCCTACCCGTTTAAGGAACGTTGTCACTACGTTTAATTTTAGAACTTGAAGCCAGTACGATTTTTTTGAACATGTTAAAAAAAAATCGGAATGCCTTTTCCGTTCTCTCGTTCGGGCCGTTCGCCAAGTTCGTAAACAGATTGTAAACGGTCTGTACTAGATTCTAAAAGGTCTGCACTACGTTTCAGTCCGTGTGTAAACAGATTGAGCCCGTTCACCAAGAACTACCTAGAACCGCAGTGAGAACTAGCTCAGTGTGACGGGAATTATGACATGCCGTTCTGTTTAAAAAATTTGAAACGTATGTTTCGTAGTACGTCCTTCTCGTCAGAGTAAGTCCTACCCGTTTAAGGAACGTTGTCACTACGTTTTTAATTTTAGAACTTGAATAATTAATATACAATGCTCGTTTGTATGACGTCCTAGCACATCTTTAGAACGATTTAAGTACGGCAATTTCGTTTGAAGTACGTCCATCTCGTTTCAGGAAAGTTGCCACCCCGTTAAATTTTAGGACGAGATGGGCGCCCGATTTTTTTGAACACTTTTTTGGAAATCCGACCGAGCTAGTCCATGAAGTTCGTAAACAGATCGTAAGAAGTATTTACTACGTCCACTCAGTTTACACACAAACTATGCCCGTTCGGCAAAATTTGCAAGGACGTAGTAGGAACGAGCTCAGTGTGACGGGGGTATTAAGGTTGCCTTTCCAGTGAGTAGACAGTGCACTGATAATGTACATAAAGTCCCTGCACAAGATTATCCAAACCATGGATATCTCTCTTATAATATATTCATGATAAAAGTGAGATGAACAATAAGCCTATAACACAATGGACAAAGTTCATTTGAGTAAACAATAAACAAGACGGTACAGATAATTCACATCCAACGAATACTAAAAAAAAAAATATAAAAAAAACCCATCTGAGTTTAACAGAGTTATAAATAATTTGTTTGCCTATTTATACAGAAAACAACGTACCCCCAGGGGCCAAGGAGCCGGGGATGGGGCTGGGGGGCTGTAGCCCCCACTTTTGTCAGTAAACATGTACAAAAACGCAAAAACGGCCATAGGGCTGCCTAAATTGGTGATTTTTTGCCTGTTCAGCCCCCCCCCCCCATTTCGGCTCAGCCCCTCCACTTCCAAAAACGCTCCCCGGCCCCTGCCCCCTCCCCCAGTACGTGTACCTCACTATAGAAGTTTTTCTTACAGGCTGTGATCAAATAGATTTTGGATTGTAAAATTTATATTATTAGGGTATAAATCTAACAACCTGATATTATCATTATGTTTGATTTATCAGTCAACATGTTGGGGTGATCTACAAACAAGGCCCACTTTGGGGCGGCAATTAGACATTCTAGTATACTGTACTTTTATATCGTATCCTTTTCAGTATAAAATAATGGGAATTTACTTTGAAATTTATTTGTTTTTATTTTTATATTTATTATGAACATAGAAACAACAAGTCAAGGCCTCGACATGGGTATAAAAGTACCGTGAATATATATTTTTTATACAACGAACATATGGATGAGCTTTTTTTCACATTTATACTTCATACCTGTTGTATGATTTGCTTTAGGGCCTACTTATCCTGGGTTGATGTAGGCTTACCTCAGACAAACACTAATTAGCACTATATACTTAACAGTCTGAGGAAACAAGAGTATATTTTCTAATTTAGGGTTTTTAAGCGCCATGAGCGCCGAAAGTCGGACCTGTGCACTATAGAAGTAGCCACTGTTATTATTATTATTATCATTATTATTATTATTATTATTATATTGTTGATTTTTTTCTTTAAATATAATAATATTAGCCTGGAACACGTCACTTCATAGACTTATGTGCTAATCATGTGATATTATATTATACAATTATCATTCTCCTATAAGGGTTTGGAAATTCGGCCCAGATGAATGGGTTGCAAAGCTAAAAATCATTTTGTTTTTGTTTTTTGGTGCCCCTTTAAGCATGCAGCATGAACTGGACACACCATCATGTGCAGGATGTGATCAAATTTGGGTTAGGCATGATTCTGTGAGTATGGGCAGTATTAATTTATTGACTGACAAATGACTCCTTTTGCTTGGTTAATACTAGCCACATTGCAGGAGGGGAAAGAAAAAAGGTTGGACATAGACTTAGGAGACCCCTTTATCATATTTTTCTTTAAACAAGTTCAACATTATTGTCATTAACCTGCAATACTGCAATTATGAGTCAAGTACATGAAGTTAGCAATCGGGATGTTGTGGATCAAACTTGAAAGTAGGGAGGGGGCACAGGGGAAAGGGCCGGGCACTTTTTCTGAAATGGTGGGTACTTTCAGCCAGTGGAGTAAAGAGCGGAGTATTAAAATGGGAATAGACTGTGAACCAGAACCGAAAATTAGTCAAGAACTTTTTGGGGCTTTAGTCCATACCAGTGGCGGATTATTTCATTACAGGGGCCCTTTTTGTTTGCCCTCGCCCATTAAAGGGTCATCTTGATCAGCCATAGGGGTAAAGGTTAGGGGCTCAATCAGACTGTCCTGTCATTTTCCTTTTTTTTTTTTTTTGCCAGGGGGGGGGGGGACAATGTATTGGGGAGGGGGCAGGGGCTGGGAAGCGTTTTTGAAAGTGGAGGGAGCTGAGCCGAAATGGGGGGGGGGGGGGGCATGAACAGCTAAAAATCACAAAATCTAATGGCCAATTTTGCGTTTTTTTGTGCGCACGGTTTACTGAGCAACAAGTGGTGGAGGGGGTGGCAGCCCCCAGCCCCACCCCTGGCTCCGCGGCCTCTGCCGCCCCCAACAATTGGTTCCCCCCGCGTGTTCATTACCCTCCCCCCATCCCATCCCCTTCACAGCAGATTGGTCGAGAAGTCCATTCTTTATTAACCTTTATGGAAACTTGCATATTCATGTAATTATAATTGTTATAAGATCACGCCGTGCAATACACATGCGCGCACTGTATAGGGTATTACACGTGTATGTATGGGTTTTCCACATAATGGGGCAAAAAACGTCGTTTTTCCTTTTTTGCAGTCCTAATAAAAAAATATCTTTTTATTTGAAAAAGGGTATTACTTTTCCTTTTCACATACTCTTGTCCATGCATCGGGGCACATTTCCAAAAAGTTGCGCTCCAAGGTCTTGACATGATTATTAACACGAGAGGTAAAACAATAAATAGATAAAAGTTAATTTTTTGAAAAAAATGAGAAAATCAAGTTTAACGCTTAAAATTTTACCTTTGCTGGATATAATCTTTGAAAATAGTATTAAATTGTAGAAAATTGTAATTAACTTTTAATTTGATACCAAACTCAATGTATTTAAAACTTTGCTTCAACCATTTCTGTTCAGAATACTAATTTTGTAAAAGGGGCGGCTATTTTGGACGCCCAACCGTAGGGGACCCTCCTGCAGCTGATCTGAAGAGTAGTCCGCCCTAGCGATGTTGGTTAGGGTCCATACAACCATCCTAAATAGGACTACTTTTTATATCTCGACATGTCAGGTCCACCCTACTTGCTCCCTGGGTACCACCCTTTCTTTCTTTCAAAACAATGCCTAAAAACTCACATAATGCTTCATGCATAGGCCTTACTAAAGATTTATTGTATATCATTGTGTTCAGTAGAAGACTAACTAAATTTTAATTTAATTTTTGTTGAATTTATTACAATAATCTAATTTTGTATGCCGCTTGAGCATCTTAGAGATGGATATGTTGCGCGTTATAAATATTGTCATTATTATATTAATAAACATGTTAACCTAATTGATTCTATGATTGAGAGGGGGCGGCTACACTAGTAATACCGGTAAGCACCCGTTATTCCGAAGGTTCGTAATTCCGAAGGTTCTTTATTTCCGAAGATTCGTTTTTCCGAAGGTTCGTCATTCAGAAGGTTCGTTATTCGAAGGTTCGTCATTCCGAAAAACGAAATAGGATTCGTCATTCCGAAGGTTCGTCATTCGAAAACGAAATAGGGTTCGTCATTCCGAAGGTTCTTCATTCCGAAAACAAAATAGGGTTCGTCATTCCGAAGGTTCGTCGTTCCGAAAACGAATAAGGTTCGTTACTCCGAAGGTTCGTCATTCCGAAACGAAAAAGGTTCGTTATTCCGAAGGTTTGTCATTCCGAAAACGAAATAAACTTATTTTAGTAATAAAAAACGGTGTTGTAATTCAAAAATAATAGGATATATGCAATAATAGTCTCAGCGGAGGATGATACACGTGTATTTTGTGGAAGCAAAGCATGTATTGCATCAAAAAATGACATGGATCAAGCATCTTGATTTTTTTTTTATCTGAGCGAATGGATTAAGAATTTTGGGGACTGTGTCTTGATCACCCGTGAATAACCTCCAGATAAGGGGATTTTTTTTCTTTCTTTCTTTTTCTGCGAGGAGGGGTGTCATTATTTTAGGGGTATCGGGGGCTAGCGGGGACTTATGCCTCACACATTATATACGTGTATGTACTGTACAAAGAAATTGACGGTTGTATCATGTTTATTCGTCGCTACTCACGAGTTTTGCGCAAAGCGATCATCAGGCAAATAATGAAACATTGGCAATGTTTCGTTAGTTGTCTGATGATCATTTAGCCAATGTTTCATTGGTTGAAAACAGCTAGTTACCTGATGATCGCTTTGCGTGAAACTTGTGAGTAGCGACGAATAAACATGATACAACCGTCAATTCTTTTTGATTTCTTGACTATTTCAGTTGAATTCAAAGCATGGCGTTTATTACATTCTTTTGATATGTCTTTTAATAATATATTCCAAAAAGATGGCTATGCTGGCTGAGGACGGCAGTTTTGCCCCGCTCCCCCAGCCAAAAAAGGAGGAATCGTCGCCCCTTTTTGAGGTGTTAATTCCTCATATTCTGGTCCAAACAAGTCCCCATCCCCACCTCCCCCCCCCCGCAGAGCGATATTTAATCAAGAATGAGTCTTTTAGTAGAAATTTGAAACTTGTACAAAACAATTTCAAAATGCATCAATACTCCCCTAGCGAAATGTACAGGTCAGGCAACGATTCTTGCATGAACTAGTCCCATAAGCCTATGATCACCCCTCTGAAAGAATTCTTAAACGCCCCTGGTAACGATAGATCAACCCCTTTCCACCCTCATAACAATTGAACAGTAAAGGTGATACCCTTACCCCTCCACCACGCCTGCCCTCCAGTTTACCCGGCTTCGCCACAGATTATTTCAGTTTTGGACTAATTACAAAACTTTTATTTTCGGATTAACGAACCTTCGGAATGACAAACCCTATTTCGTTTTCGGAATGACGACCCTTCGGAATGACGAACCCTATTTCGTTTTCGGAATTACGAACCTTCGGAATGACGAACCCTATTTCGTTTTCGGAATGACGAACCTTCGGAATGACGAACCCTTTTTCGTTTTCGGAATGACGAACCTTCGGAATAACGAACCCTATTTCGTTTTCGGAATGACGAACCTTCGGAATAACAAACCTTCGGAATAACGCCACAAATGTTCGGATTAACGAACCCTTTTTTATTTTCGGATAAACGAACATCGAGGTATAAGCATTTTACGTGTTTCGGAATGACGAACCTTCGGAATAATGGACCTTCGGAATAACGAACCTTCGGAATTACGAAGTGTAACCGTAATACCGACATCCTTATTTGATTTGAACACAGTGTGCAATATGTAGGTTCATGTGGAATCTTCGGGAGGAGTAAATGGCACAGATCTTATTAATTGTGTGTGTGCATGTTTAACCATTTTATTGTTTATATTCTCTTTATTGTTCAACTTAATATAATATTTTGTTTTTGTTCATTTTTTTATTGAATCAATTAAAGATACAGACCCTTGTTGCAGCTATGCTGAACATGTGATCCTGTATAAATATGCAAAATGAATAAATAAATAAATAACAAATCGAAGTTCATTCATTTCATTTGGTGCAACGAATATGAAAACATTTGCCAGCAAAATCCGGAGGACTATATAGCTTTCATGACACACCCTGTACAGGGAAAATATTATGTTTATCATCTTTCCTACAATCTCAGCTTTCAATATATATACACTTTTATTTATGTCTGACTTACTATTAAAGGTCACCACCAGGCTGGAGTTTGCATGTTTAGAAATATAAAGTAATATCTAAAAAGTACAACACTGAAAACGTCATCAAAATCGGATAAGAAATAGCAAAGTTATTAACTTTCTTAAATATTTAATTTCTTTAGGAAACATTTCTTGGCATATTCAAATGAGCAAACTGATGATGTCACAGTCCCACTACTTTCTCTGTATTTTATTGTATGACATACCAATTATCCAGATTTTCTGCCCCAAGGAAACAGGTATTAATCCTTGTGGAATGTTCAAGGTCACAAATTCTTTTACTTATTTCAGTATGAGGGATAGATTTTTTTTATACGTAATTTATGAAAATATAAGATGAAGAGGATTTCATATAATAAAATACGCAAGAAGTACGGGGACTGTGACATCATCAGTTTTCTAATTTGAATATTCAAATATTCATGAGACAATGCCAAGAACTGTTTTACGAAAACAATTCAATAGTTTACCTAAAAAATGCATTACTTTGTTATTTTTCATCCGATTTTGATGAAATTTTCTATGTTGTGCTTGTTAAATTTTACAAGATTTGATTTGATTTTTGACTTTATTTGTCGAGTGTACATATATGACATAATAGAAGAAACACCGACAAGGATAGTCCATGAAAGCCGAAAAGGCTTATTTACAATGGGGTCCTTTCTAGTGAAACATATAACATAATATAACGAAAATATAATAACTAAATGAATACATACATATAACAACAGATAATAATATAAAAACATGAACATAAAGACCAATAAAAATTTTGCTAAATCTTATAGCAAACGATTAATAACTTCGATATTAATTCATTCAAACGAATTATACTTTAACATAATATTGTTCTCTATAAAACAATGTCTCGTATCACACATAATGCCGACGATTTACAATTATACATAACATTCGACCCAAAGAAGGACTCGAGCCAACATACAGCACTAAAAACACTGTCTATGTGTGTGGCAGACATCAGTTCCTGGATGGGCATTAATAAATTGAAAATGAACGAGGACAAGACTGAGTTTTTAGTTATTGGTTCTGTATGTAATCTTCGTCGTCTTGAAAATGTTATTCTCAATGTGGGTTCAACATGTATCACACCTTCTAAATCATCTAAAAATCTCGGTGCATATTTTGACCGTAACATGTCCATTTCTGAACAAGTAAATCATATATGTAAGTCTGTCAGGTTCCATTTGAGAAGTATCTCCCAAATTAGAAAGTACATATCCTCTTTATTCGGAAGACACATGTCTCGGTGCTGTTCGTTGTCATATTTTATCTAGATTAGACTATTGTAACTCTCTCTTAACATCTGTCCCACAAATATATTTTAAAAATGTTACATAGTTTACAGAACTGGGCAGCCCGTATAATATTCAAGGTATAGATCGCCGTCATGACTCTATTCCTCTCCTTAAATCTCTTCATTGGCTTCCAATCAAGGAAAGGATCCTATTCAAAATACTTTTGTTTGTTTTTAAAGCCTTTCATGACCAAATGCCCACATATATTAAAGATTGTCTTACACCTCATAACCCATCTCGTCCGAATCTTCGTTCTTCTACAAACAGATTTTTATTAACCATACCTAAGACACGCACTAAAGCTGGTGACCGCACATTTATGGTCACAGCAAGCAAAACATGGAATAGCATCCCCTTCTTCATCAAGGAAGCCACATCTCAAGACCAATTTAAAAAGCTTCTGAAAACACATCTCTTTCCTAATGAGTATCAATAAATATCAATAACTTCTAGTTCTAAGGAACTAGAAGTCTTATCTATTGTCGTACATGTATCTTTTAATTACTTTTTATGTTATTTTGTTAATTATGTCAATTACTTTGTATTGTATTATATTTTGTTTTGTAAGCGCTGTGATATAGTTTACTATGTAGAGCGCACTAAATGCTAGTTATTATTATTATTATTATTATTATTATTATTATTATTGTGACTAAGGTGTTATCTGCATTTTGTGCTAATGATGCTTTTGAGTAGTTTCCTGTTTTAGGTGTTGCTTTAATGCACTCTTGAAATTATAAAAATTCTTAATAGCTTTAACATGATTTGGAAGAGAATTCCAGCAAATTTGATACCATTGAAATAAAAAGTGTTTCCTATATATCCTTCACGTTTTGGTAAAACAAAATTAAAATGACTATTCCTAGTTACGTGTTCATGGATATTTGAGACACGAGTGAAATTGTTAGTTATATAATGGTCTAAAGTATCCGAGTAGAATATCTTATGCCCATGGTGCAACACTAGTTGATTAGACCTTTGATCTACATAGAGTAAACCTGCTTCTCCAAGTTCATTACTACCGACATGTGTTGTTGGGCCTAAAACGTTAATGAATCTTACAACCTTTTTCTGGATTATTCTTAGTTTTTTCTTATCAGTCTTGCCGAAACTACTGAAAAAAGCTGCATTGGCATAGTCAAACAGGCATTGTATTAAAGCAAAACATAGAATTCGTCTTGATTTCGTATTCATACAAGCATGGTATCTATATAAAAATTTTAAACGAGAATTATACTTTTTAGCAATTGAGTCCACCAATCCTGTCCATGATAAATCACTTGTTAAATCTATTCCTAAGTACTTTACTGAGTCTTTTCTTACAATTACTTGATTATTATAGGTTACCTTGAAATCATGTGCATGTTTTAACTTTCCCTTTGAACAAAATAAAAAGCTTTCTACTTTCCCAACATGTAAACTAAGTTTATTATCACTCATCCACTCAATGCAATTTGAAAGTTCTGCACTTAGCTTTTCTCCAATCGCCTTACAGTTAGTGTCTAAGTACAGTAAAACGCTATCGTCAGCATATAAAAGTAATTTAGAACCGTTAACACAAGAACACATATCATTAATATAACACATAAAAAGGATAGGGTCTAAATGCTTCCCTGTGGAACTCCGCATTTAATAGGCAGGAAATCAGATAATACCTTCTGCATAGTTACCACTTGATGACGATTAGTTAAATAAGATTTAAACCATTTTACACATGAAGAATCCAAACCCATGACCTCTAATTTCTTTAAAAGTATGCTATGATTTACAGTATCAAAGGCTTTTTGTAAGTCCAGAAGAACCATTCCAACAAAGCGCCCTTAAGACACTTGATTCCTAATAAAATCTGACAAAATGTATTAAACACGTTTCAGTGGAGTATCCGTTAGGAAAACCGGATTTAAATTCATAAATTAAGTTTTTTTCTTGAAAGTATTTCTCTATTTGAGCATGAACAGATCTTTCCAAAATCCTTGAAATTACACTTAAAACGCTGATAGGCCTATAGTTGTCAACATCAGTTTTGTCTTTCTTTGTATGGAGAGGAGTTACCTTTGCAATTTTCATATCGTCTGGAAAAATATTGGACATAAGAGATAAATTTATAATATAATTTAATGGTTCATACAGAATTCTAGCCCCATCCCGTAAAAATCTTGCTGGTATCATATCCAGCCCAGTACTTTTAGAAACTTTCAATTTCTTCAATTCATCCAAAACAAACTTTGCTGATACGCGGGAAAAATGAAATCTATCTTTCGAGATTCCTTTCTCGTCATAAGATTTTTTAAATGTGTCACCGTCGGTATGATATTTGTTTGTTTTTATTAGTAATTTACAAACTAACTTGTCCGCTATAGTGGTAAAATAATTATTAAACTCATTTGCAATTTTAGTTTTATCATGATTTAATTCTCCCTGTACATTAATGACTGTCTCTTGGGTAGTTTTTCCTTTTCCTTTTAGGCCTAAACTCTTCAATTTTTCCATAATTTCCTCGAGTCATGTTTGTTTTCTTCAATTTGATCTTGAAAATATTCAACTTTGGCTGTTTCTACCTTCCTTTGTACTAAATTCCTTAGAACTTTGTATTTTCTTTGGAGCTCCAAATTGCTATTATCGTTTTTCATATTCCTGTAGGCTACATTTCTTTCTTTAAATTAACATTATATTATCATTATTCATCTATTTTTCAGTTCTTTGCTTGATTCTTACATCTTTCAAGGGTGCACACATATTAACTATTGATAAAAATGTAGTCTTAAAATTCTCCCATGCCATATTTACTTCGTTACATTCTGTTATTTTAGACCATCGGCTGAAGATAAATTTAAGTTGAAATCATCTACATTATAACTCTTCATGCTCCTAATGGATATAGATCTGTGGTACCCAAACACGGGCCTAATAATCTTTCTTGTGCAATAAATTAAAGAATGGTCGCCTATACCATGTATACCAAGATCAATAACACTACTTTGGCTGATATGATCTACTTTACTACTTAATACGTGGTCTATTAACGAGGACGTTGTCTGAGTTGTGCGAGTGGGCAGATTTATAAGTTGCTTAAAACCATTCAAATTTAATACATTCTCATATTTTTTGGATAATGGAGACTTTCGTAAAAGGCAAATATTTATGTCACCCAAAACTATAACTTCATCATCTTTTGTTAATTTTTCTAAAGTGTCAAACATTGAAACAAAACATTTTAATTTCATCCTAGAGTCCTCATTTAAGAAAATAAAGATGTTTGATTTGTGACAATGTACATTTCTACACATTTTGGATATGAAACGCATTTTGCACCCAACTCATGACATAATGGCCATTACAATTATTCCTCTTGAAAGATGGTTTTAGCGCGAAAATATATTTCACAAAATGCTATAGAGCAACATACACTGTTGCTCATAAAGGTTGGATATTTTTATGCGGTCCAGCCACATCATTTTGCTTTGGCTTTAATTTCTAGAAATTGTTTGTCCCTGCTCTCACTTTTCGGTACCCTTGCTATATCTTAGAAGTTCTCCCAGCCATTCCCGGGTATTGAAAAATGAAAACAATTTTTGAACCCCCACAATGCCCATTTTTTGCCATTTTTCACATTTTGGGGCCCCTTTTTTGTTCACCCGGCTGGGCAAGGCCCCCTCTGTCCTACCCCCAAGAAATGCGTGTGAAGTGTTGGGTTGTTATTGTTCTTTAAGTTAAATCTATATTTATGGTCACAGACTTAGATTCATTGTCTAGGGGGAGGGTCAAAGTTTATTTTGAATTGGGTTTTAAAATGATTTTATTCGTTTTTACAACATGGAAATTTATGTCTTCCCAAAATTGTATTGTAGAATATCAGCCAATCAAAAATCATGATGAAAAATAGACCATGGTTTACCATTTACAACCTTGTCATTAAGGCTGAAACAATTTTTTTGGAAAAGCAATAATAATTAAGGGCTCATGATTGTTTTCTATATCCTTTGTTTTGACCATTAAGTTGGGATAAAATATTTGAATTTTTCACCGATCTCACTTTTTATTTCAAACCCTCCCCTAGACAAAAAACCAAAGCGTGTGACCTTAAACCTTGATTTGACGTAAAGAACAATAACAACCTTACATTTTAGACGCCTTTCACGGGGGTAGGACGGAGGGGGCTTTGGTCAGCGGGGTAAACAAAAAAGAGGCCCCAAAATGAGAGAAATTGGCAAATATGGGCCTTTCATCAAACCCATCAAACCCATCGTTCGTCAAGCGTCACTACGTCATCGGTTCGACCTCCGCAACCTTCGCCCCCTGGAACATCTAGCCGTCCTCTTCCAGGTCAATCATCTTCACAGTCATCTTCACAACCACCAAGTCAATCACGTCAACAAGCTTCATCGCATCACCGATACCCGAACTGCTCGCCCCACGAGGCAGCAGCCTCTCTACCCGTTCCATACGCACCATGTATCACGACATTGCCAATACGTCTAGTCATTACCCCGAGCTCGCTCCCACCTTGAGGAAAGATGATCACACCATCGCTTACTCAATCCACTGCCCTCTCCATCAGAATCTACGCACGTTACATCGTCACGCAAACAACAGACGCTCGAGCTGTCACACATCGCCAGTCCACCCCACGTCTCCACTACCCCGCCAAACCATCCCATAAGGCAAAATACAACTAATAACCGACTGAATTTTCATACCTTCCGATGCTTATACAGATCTACGTCACGCTTCAGTATTCATTACCCGCAACATCGCGTAATGCGGTAAGCGCGGGTCACCAATTCAAGGTTGTGAATACTGTGGTGAACCGGAACCACCGTGCTCTTTCCTGCACAGGGGCTATCCCTGCCAGTGCCGCCAAATGTATATCAGGACTTGGCCATCTAGCTAAGATATTGTTCCATGACTACTATAGATAGTGATGGCAAGGAAAGTGTTGCCTCTAAAAAGTCTGAAAGATTAATAAATGTTGGTCATGACAAACGAGGATAAATATAATGTCAATATATATACCTGACCACATCTATTTCCCAAGATATCTCTAGAATGAATAATGCTCAAAAGCAACCACTCTTATATAATGTTAATAATTGTCCTGAACTTATCGAAATGGTAGTATATAGTTTATTGCATTTGAACGTAAGACAGGTTTGGTTAATAAAGTCGACTTAATACGAGACCTTTTGTCTAATAATGATATTGATGTTCTTTGCTTTAACGAAACATTTGCGAATTTTTCTATATCTGATAATGAAAATCAATGACAATTTAAGAGAGTTGAACGTGAATAATGAATCGTCACGGAGGAGGAATAGCTGTTTATAATATTCAGAAAAAAAATATTTTATACTGAGAAGATGATATTAAAAGTCAAGATTAAAATTGATATGTGTATTAAATCAATCTTCCTTTTCAGAAATAATTGATGTTATATAGTTTATACAGGTCTCCGTCATGTGTGATGTGTCTTTTTTTGAAAAGCTTGAAGAAGTTTAGATTCAATAGCTCGTCAAGTTCTTCCATGAGTGAGATACTCGTACCTTTGGAGAGTTTAATTGGAATTATAGTGAATTAAAAAGGTACACGACTATTTCGACATGAAAGCTAGATTTATTAATGAAGTTCGTATAGTTATGCAATTAATCGATACTGTTTTTCGCGGATGTTACCCAAAACGTCCGCTTCTATTTATTGACCTCGCATTTAAAACTCGTTAATGCTATCACTCGGAACAAGGTGTGTAATTATGAGCTCTCCTAAGTGACCATTATAATGGTATACTGTTATCGGTAAATTGAAATTCGAGACAGAAAAGGTCTCTGCCGGCAAAAACTGTTATCATTCGTCTAAAATCCTTTAACGATATAAACTTTTTCAACTGTTTTAGGAAATCGACATGCTTTTTCAAACTAGGTGACATCGATGACGTTTATGTTTTCTGGAGAACTGGAAATCTAATGTTTTATTCGGTTATTAATCATAGTTCACCAAAAAGTCATTTCGTGTGAAAGATCAAATCACTTTCATGGATAACCTCAATATTAGAAGCTATGATAAGAAACGAATAATATTCAGATAGAAATTTTGAAAGTAAAGAATAAAGATTTTATTCAGCAAAAAAGATACCGTCTTTGAATACACTGTGTGAAATTATGGTTAAAAGATATACAAGAATTAGAGAAATGGAGGTTAATATATCTATGTTTAATAATCTGAATATTTTAAAAAATGTAAATCAAGAATAATGGGCAAATGAATGTTAATAAAAATTTGGAAATGTCTAAGTCTTGTATACTCAAAATCTTTCATTGTTTCCATGTCTATAACGACAACGATAGATATATTTAGAAGCGGATAGTGAAATTGCCGAATGCTTTAACGGATTATTTATTCGAATAAATAGAAATTGGCAGGGAGGTGAATTTATTTAGGGCTGCAAGCTGAAGAAATGATGTTGTTAAAAGAGGTTAACTTCAAATTCTGGTCTTTTAATTTTGTTCCCGTAATGAAAGCTTTGTTGAAAAAGTTGATTTCAACACTTAGATTCTGCAAAGCAACAGGGTCTGATGACTGATATATTATCCTTTTTTGAAAAAATCTAAATCTTGTATTGATACACTTCCATACTCAAATTAACAACTGGTTCTTTTTCAACGGTATCTTCCCAATTATTGGGATTCCAGGTTTTTTCAAGTTATTTTAAAAAGTGTATCTTATAATATTTGTAAATTTTCGCCCAATTATCGATCTTACGGATGCTATAGTAAATCTATGAAAGGACGTTGATCAGCAATTGTATTGATTATTTAGTTGAAAAATATCATCCTTAGTAATACACAGTTCGGTTTAGGCCAGGGTCATTCTACTGGTCAGCCTCGGCCTCGGTCGTGTTAACAGATAGTTGGTTACATTGTATTTGATGAATGCCTCTATCGTGCTATTTTTATTGATTTATTAGACGAGCTTTCGACTACGGTTAATAATAGATATTTAATGTAAGTAACTAAGAAATATTGGTTTGATAATGTATCAGCTGACATTGTGTTTCGTCTTATTAAATGATAGAAGCAATTTCATTGTTTATTATATAAGATTCAAAATCCACAGACTCGTATATAATTTCTGTTGGAGTACTCGAGGTTTCTATTACTGGGCCTGGCTCCTTTTTTTAGATTTATATGTGATGATATGTCTGATGTTAAAAATTAGAATAATGTAATGTATTGGGACGTATACGCGTGACAACTGTATATGAAGTGTGATCCATCTATTTCTGATTTCAAGATGAAATTGGTCAAGAGAGATTTTAACGAGTATATTAAATGGGATTAAATGTATAAAACTTTATTGAATGTTTTATAAGGACCAAATTAGATTAGTCGGAGTAAAAGAGATGTGAAGTTCGTTTTAAGAATGTATGTATTATCCTTTAAATATGTTTGATATTTATGTATGAGACAATGTGAGTTTCAAAGATGTCATAGGTATTGATGATTGATGAGATTTATTATGGTCTGATCATGGTAGATTTATTTTATGTAGAAAGATTTTTGCTGGTTCTGCGCCATGCTTTGGAGAAGGGTTAAGCCTTACGCTGACGGATTATTTCGTTGAAGATTACTTTTTATACATGTCTCATACATCCGCAAATCGGATTTACTGTTGTGAAATTTGGTGTAATAGGTTTTTTGACATGACAGGATAAGAAACCAAAACTAAAAAGAGAGCTGCAAGAATGATTCTTAAATTGTAATATAGTATATCTAAGACCATCAAAAAAATTATTTTATCTGATCGTATAAATTAGTGTACCTGGTTTCAAGGAGAAGGAGTGCAACGTATTCAGCATGTATTTTTTGTTTTATAATGTTTGAAGATAATTTTATCCTCTCAGAAGCTTGTCATAAAAGATTTTAAAGATTTCTTTCAAGATAATATCCTTATGCGGGTAGCCACATATCTGTCGAGCAATAAATTCGAATCTAACCCACAGAGGCCAGTCTGCACGAATGACCTTAATCGTTTTGTAGTACAGAGTCAGCAGCTGAACTCGTTTTAAGATATATCATATCAGCGTTATGCGTCGCTAGTCTTTATTGGAGTATAAGTTATGATCTTCAGTGTCAGCACAACGAATTTAAACGACGTCTTTAATGAACGTTGCTCCTTAGATGTATTGTTTTATCAAAACTAACTTAGGCAATTGGTTTAGAATGTTTTTAGTTTCTCAGAGTCCAACTCCGCTGCTCTTCTCTCGTGTCTTCTCTCTCCTTTATATCATAATTATATCTCTCTTCATCCTATCCCCCTTCTCTCTCTCTTCTCTCTTATCTCTCCTTCCTCTCTCAGAACTCCTTTTACTCACATGAATTCTTAGCTCATACGTTTCTTGTCTATTTTCCTGTATTAGAATAGTTCGGCTTTTGCAACCTTAATTAACCACTGATTAAAATTGTTCGATTTATTTGTACATTTCATAATTTATGTTTAATGTAATATTGAAAATTCATGTATTCATAATATTGCTATGTCATTTTAAAATCTTTTAATTGTTAGTATGTGTGATTTTTTTACAGGGCCCCCACATGGAAGATCAACTTCGTTGAATTGGCTACCCTGGTGAAATAAATAATAAATAAATAAATTAATAAATAATTGTGGGGGTTAGACGAACTTGTTTTTATTTGTCATCCCCCGGGAATGATGAGGAACGTCCAAAGATATGTCGATAGTCCGAAAAGTGAAAGCGGGAAAAAATAATGCAAGAAATTAAAGCCGGAGCAAAAGATGTTGGTGGAGGCAACAAAAAATATCCAACCTTATTGAGCGACAGTGTAGTTCTAACATTTAGCACATTATTACAATATCAAAATCATTAAGAAGATGATTACTTGAACGAATTGCCATTATTATCGATATTGAAGGGTCTGCATATTTCCCATTTTGGTGTGTGTTGTCTCTGTGTGTGTCTGTATGTGTGTGTTGTGTATGTTGTGTGTGTGTTGTGGTGTTGTGGGTGTGTGTGTTGTGTGTGGGCATGTATGTTTATTGTGTGTTTTCAAGTTTCAATTTTTATTATGGCAAAAATGGGGAAATATCCCCCCCCAAAAAATAAATAACATCAAACAAACAAACATACCCAGTGAACCATAAGCAGCCGTGAAGTCTAAATCGAGCATGCCTGACGTCAAAGTCATCGATAATGTTGATGACGTAGACACAAACATCGCTGGGACGTCATTAAGGTCAAAGGTTAATTCATTCTCATCGGCCATCTCAGTGATCTGCAGAGTACTGTCTGAATTTAAAGCAGTCTTGAGAGAGAAAAAAAATATATGTGTGTTTGTTTGTTTGTTGTTAACAACAAACTGTTAGTGGATCGGTTGTCTTAAAGGAGAATGAAACCCTAGGATGCAGTTGAATTGTATGAAACGAAAAAATCAAAGAAACAGATTAAAGAAAGTTTGAGAACAATTGAATAAATAATAAGAAAGTTATATGCATTTGATTGTTGTGATCACTAACGCTATGGAGATCCTCACACTGGCAACCGGCCCAAGATGTGTGATGTCACACATGAACAACTCTCCCACATGACATACTAAAAAATACCAAAAATTCTTCTTTTCCCCCATTCTAATGGTAGTACAGACTCTTCACACATGATTATATTTTGTGAACTTGTATTACATGTCCTCCCATGAAAAGAATCTCAGATTTTTAACGGAGTTAATAAAAAAAGACAATTTGAGTGAAATATGTACAAAAGTAATGGGGAAGTTGTTCATGTATGACATCACACATCTTGGGCACGTTGCCAATGTGAGGATCCCCATTGCAGTGGTGATCACAGCATTCAAATGCTCTTAACTTTCTTATTATTCATTCATTTTTTTTCAAATTTTCATTGATCAGCTTCTTTGATTTTCCTGTTTTTGTACAATTTAATGAATTCCTAGGGTTTCCTTCCCCTTTAACTTACCAAAATATTCTAAAATGAAACATACATCCGTAATTTTAAACCCGTCAAATTTGCATCAATAATCATTTATACAATTGCACTGTTAAAAAGCTGTTTAAAAATGCTAACATCGGTGTTTAATATTTAAACATTATTGTTCAAAACCAAAAAATCGAGGTATAATACCTTTCGAGGTAGCCTAGCTAAGCCGGGTAATAATTAGTTAACACTACAAGCGCTTAGAAACACCAATGTGGATATATGTATTAAGCACTATATAAATGTAACTATTATTATTATTTAAACAACAGCTGTCTAGAGATAATATAAATATAATGTGAATGAAATTAAACATGGGTTGTTTGAAAAAAGCCGAGGCAAATGTCACGCGATAGTCATGAGCCAATGAGGAAAGCCCTTGCATATCCCTTGTTGCATGCGCTGTGCGATGTTAATTTTCCTCGCGAGATATTACCGCGGAGGACATATGCCTCGATCACAGTTCGTGCTCGGGGCGAGGGGAATCAGTCGTTTTTATAATTTTTCTGCAGTGCATTTCAGATTTTTTCGCACTCGATATATCCCACGAGCGACTTGGATAGAGACCAGCTATTGTCACTATCATTTTAACCCCAGACCTTTGATTTCGGGGCCAGTACGGTGAGTGGGAAAATACATTATTACCATTACGTACGGTTCCCGGCCGATTTTTCCCGGCGATTTTCTGAACCCGGGAGGCCGTAGAAAACCCGTAGAGTCACCAACGCGACCCGAGCGGGGTTCTGCAAGTAGCCCGACGGGTTGCTGCCGGTAACCGGGAGGCCTGGCTCCGCCCGATTTTTCAGTCAGTTCTCCAAATAAAATATCGACGGGCCTCTTTCAATACGGTTCCCATGCGACTCTCCTGCGGCCCCCGCCAGGGCCCCTTAAAGGTTCCTGATTATTATGTAGACTAACAGAAAGCTAAACTATGTCCTGCAATTTACTTTGTTTATTAATATATTATTATCATTATTTGTTTGCTTATTTGTTTCTTTGTTTTTCCAGATGTTTTGTCGAGCAGGTTTGCTTACGTAGGCCTATGTATAAGCATTTAATAACGTTTCCCATTTTCTCACCTAATGCTGGATAATAGGTGTACAAATGAAAATGTGATTTGATCAAATTCATCTCTCAACTATAAGTTTTATGGATATATCTAATTGTAAAATCTTTCGATTTAGAGCATCAAAATTGAATTAAAAAAAAGAAAAAAAAAAGAAAAAAAGAAATGGAAATTTTTTTTTTCTAGGGATGGAACTTGAGTCCTCTGAATGAGAGTCTGTGATTCACGCCACTCGGCTGTTATTGCTGATGGAAATCAAGTCCTCTGAATGAGAGTCTGTGATTCACGCCACTCGGCTGTTATTGCTGATGGAAATCAAGTCCTCTGAATGAGAGTCTGTGATTCACACCACTCGGCTGTTATTGCTGATGGAAATCGAGTCCTGAATGAGAGTCTGTGATTCACACCACTCGACTGTTATTGCTGATACCGAAAATAAAATTCCTAATTTAAACTAGAGCTTTATAATTGTAATGCGTACAATTATCGGTTGTATGTACTGATATGTATGTGTAATGCAAAAAAGTATGCAGCAATTGGCTACAGGAGAGAGAGAACAAAAATGAAACGGAAAGAGATAGTGAAATAAAATTTTTGAAAAAGAAGAAAATGAATTGTGTAATGTGATGAATTTTACATTTAATTACCTTTTACAATTCGACTTTTTGGGAACTGTCTCAGCCTTACCATGAAAAGCATTTGGGAGAAAAAATCAACCAATATTTATGCTGTTGATAACTAAATTTGGATTGAAATTTGGATTGAAAAAAAAAATGAAATGTTGGGTTTGCATGAGAATATGCCGATGTTTTATTCCTTAGACCCCACATTTTATAAGTGGATTATATTTACTATGTCATAAACTTTCAGAACATGTGAAAAAATAAAAAGGGTTTCGACCTTTCGGACAAGCTTTGGAGGATTCTAAAGAGGTATGTTTTGTTATGTTTTTACGTTAATTACCCCATTGACGCACGCGCGGAAATTGAAATTTGATGAGCGCGTGCGTCTGTATGGTCAGCTGGAAACGACTTAAAATATATAGAAACTCCTAAAAGAAGTGTCTAAATTGCCAATCAAGAAAAAAACCCCGGAATTTTATGCGATTTACAAAGTGCGCGCAAAACGCGCGCACGGGCGCTTACGCGCGGAAATTTTCAGTTCTTGAAAATGGCCTGAAACATACTTTGTATAAATATGGGGTGATTTTGAGCATTTTTAGATTTTGACACACTGGTTTTTCAAAATTTTCAACCTGTTACAAGCATTTATCAAATAGGCTGTCGAATTATTTTTTATTAGGAAAATGACACTCTTCAATTTGAGACCAGCCACGAATCATTTGGCGACAATTTTTGACGCCAACGATTAGGTCGGCACTTAAAAAGAAGAAAAAAAAAAAAAAAGAGCATTTGCAATTGATGGTGTATCCAACTCTGAAAAGATAATTGGGGGTTGCCGTTGATCCTGAAGAATTATTCAGGATTTTGTGTAGGCATGCCAAAAATGGCATATTTTGACAAAATTGACAAAATTCGCGTGCGCGTAGTTCCAACTTGAACAGACGATCATTTCAGACATTCAGACATGAACGCCTATGGCAGGGAATGTGCGACATGGGCTTTCCCAGCCACATCATTGAGTTCCTACGCAAACTGTACATCGATCAGCTGGCAGCTGTCAGAACTGGCTATGGTATGACAGAGTGGTTCGAAATTGGCAAAGGAGTGAGACAAGGGTGTATTCTTTCACCACTCTGTTTAATATATACTCAGAACTAATAATGCGGGAAGCTCTTTGACAACTTTACTGGGACTGTGGCTATTGGAGGAAAGATATATACAGATTGAGATATGCTGACGATGTCGCCCTGCTTGCTGGATCTTTGGAAGAAATGCAAGATCTCCTTACCAGAGTTCAAGATTACCAGTGAATCTGCAGGACTCTTTCTGATGTATCAAAAACTAAAGTCATGATTGTGGGAGAGGACCTTATGAAGGTAGAGGTGAAATCAACAATGACAGCAATATACAGGTTAATGGAGAAGTTTATTGAAGTTGTTCACCACTTCAGCTACCTCGGGACAATGGTCACCGACCAGTGTGACGACAGCCCAGAACTCAAGCGGAGACTTGCCATCGCAAGGAATGCAACTGTATCGCTATCTACAATATGGAAAAAACAAGTCAATCAACAGGACTACAAAGATCGACTGTTGAGATCACTAGTGTTCCCCATTGCTACATACGGTTGTGAGTCCTGGGCGATGAAGAAGTCGGATAGAAAGAGGGTCGAAGCCTTTGAACAATGGGCATACAGGCGTTTGCTTCGGATCAGCTGGACAGAGAGGAAAACTAATGAATATGTGCTCAACAGGATAGGTAACAACTGGAGATTGTTGGAGGCACATTGACCAACTTAAGCTTCGCTACTTCGGACATGTTGTGCGAGCTGCCAAGACGAGTACGACTTGATGTCAGGAATGGTGTTTGGTAAACGAAAGAGAGGACGGCAAAAAACAAGAGTGACAGACGGTATAGTCACCCTCACGAATATGACATTAACCAGGGCTATCGCAGCCGCCCGAGATCGTGTCAAATGGAAGGAACTTGTGCATGATGCCACGGCCGGTCGGAGACCTGACCGATCCGCACCCTGATCATTTCGTTATAAATAGTCTAAACATAGTGTTTATGGTGTCAAATTGTTGTGAATATTATCAAGATTCCTTTAAGAGCAAAAAAAAAATCGATGATCTGATACTGCATTCTTCTCCGACGCGCATAAATGCGCGCAAAATCGTGCGCGCGCATTTTTTTCTTGAAAAGCTTAAAATGACCTGAAACGTACTCTAAATTGGTCAAAAGGGGATTTTGAACATTTTAAATTTTTGCGCGCGCGTAATTCCTAAAAGACGTTCTAAAGTTCTAAAAGACGCGCTTCAATTTGAAGTTGATGTGTACTAAATATGATTGATCAATGATTATTAGTTATGAAGTTATGATTGATAATGTGATTTTACAAAATGGCGTCTAGATGACGTCACATTATGCTAATGAGCTAGAAAAGATTTCAGTGCTCAGATTTCATGATGATCTATCATTGCTGAAAGTTTGAAATACTTTAATGCATTATTTTTTTTAGTTATCGTGTCTACAAGATTTGTACAGAAAAAAAAAAAAAAAAAAAAAAAAAAAAAAAAAAAAAGAAAAAAAAGAAGAAGATTCCGACAATAACAAGAGGTGATATGTACATACGTACATACCACCTAATGAACCAAACTAGGATATATTAGTCTATGTTCAAGGCCGATTTTGAACTATTAATTTGAAAAGGGTCCGGAACTATCATATGGAAAAATAATTGCGTGCACCTCACACAAAAATTTTCAAAACGACTGATGCTATACGACGTCCGCACGTATGTTCGTCCTTGTACCTTGGTGAGTAAAGTGGGTGGAGCTAGTTGCTGTGGGCAACGAAGTGTTCGTTAACTTCTTTTCGTGTTTTTCCTCATGCTGTAATACGAGTATAACAGAAACATTCTGAAATCCATCGAAATACTATAAAACCGGCAAAACGGTGAATATAACCGTAGTTCAGTCAACTGGTTCTCGGTGTAAAATGTTAGGCATACAATGTCGGAATGGGACTCATTTCTGGGCGGACAAGACAGGGCAATAAACCCGTAATTCAACAAACAATTGGGAGATTTTTTGTTCAATTTTATGCTTTTTGACAGCGTCATCAAAATGGTCATCAAAATATAGAAAATATGTAAGCTTTTGTAAAAAAAAAACTTTTTTAATATCTGGTAATTTTTTAATAGTTGGAAAATGTTACTATAATTTAAATTAGAAGTTTTCTGAACTGATGCCGATTTTTTTTACTTGGGGACAAGCAGTCGAAATCAGGTAACAATATTTACTTTTATACAAATAAAACCTTATTTTTAGTAACATACATATTTTATCGGCATGTCATTTGTTTTTTTTTCATTTTGATTATAAAATCAATCATTGAGATGAAAATTAGGAGTCCGGAAATTCAGTGTATGTTTATGTTTCGTAGAATCAATGCTGCAGAAAAGAGAAAACTGGGTTTATATTTCATGAAAAAAAGTCGCCAAAATAAAAATGCCAGAGTGAGGTGACGGGTTTATTGCCCTGTCTTGTCCGCCCAGGAATGAGTCCCATTCCGACATTGTATGCCTAACATTTTACACCGAGAACCGGTCGACTGAACTACGGTTATCATTGCGAGTTTTAGACCGACCAGCTCCCGCGGCCTTTTTCAGTAAGGTGGTGTCTTCAGGAAGGCACGTTGTCAGCATATTTCCAATAATTTTCAGTCAACATAAACCCGAGTTTTAAACTAAAAAAATGTTCAAGTTATCCATATGTGTTGGGAATGTTCCAAGTATCCTTATTATAGGGAAACCGGAATATCTACATGTCCAATAATAAGAAGAATTCATACAAACAAGCAATAATTCATCATGGTACCTGTGAAATATTACACAATACCGGAATGGGACTAGATTCCTGGGCGGACAAGACAGGGCAATAAACCCGTCACCACACGCTGGCATTTTTAATTTGGCGACTTTTTAAAATGAAATATGAACCAGTTTTCTCTTTTCAGCAGCATTGATCCAAGTTAACTAACGCTTCGTTGAACATAGAATTAGCTCCGCCCATTAATTATCGTCCCCCTCCGAGAGAACACACAACCAATAGGCGAGGAACATGCGTGTCCGGGCCCTGGAACTGGGTATGTGATCGCGCCTTTAAGGTGGTATCTCATTTCGCGGAAACTACTTTGAAATTACTTTGAGATGAATTTGGGACTACTTTGAAACGGTTTTAAAACTACTTGGGGGCGGTTTTGAAACTTGTTGTGGAGACGTCTCCGAAACGTCTCCTGAGTCCCCGCGACGTTTCATGAGTAGTGGAAACCAGGCGCGGATCCAAGAAAATCGAGTTGACTGCATTTCGGGGGCCCAATTGTCTGGGAACAAAAGCGGCTATATTATGTTTACGCGTGGGCCCGGTAAGTTCATTGTGTGACTCCGGCCTGCGTCCGCTACTGGTGGAAACTACTTTGAGACGGTTCTTTGAAACTGCTTTAAGACAGTTTTTTTTAACAATGTCACGGAGACGTCTTGGAGACGTGGCATTGCACTATATCTGTCTCCTCTGTCTCCGCGACAGAATTTTGTGTGCTACAGGAGACAGATCTAGTACAATGGCATGCTGGCTAATCCGTCTATTGTGCCACCTAACCTTTTGTACGTCGCGCAAAAGATTTCGTCGCGAAAAAAGCTAGTACAATGTCATGCTGGCAAATCTGTCTCAATTTTGTTTCCGCGAAGTGATATGGCACCCTTATACAGTGTGTTCCTAAAAAAAAGGTAATCGAAGTTCAAAGGTCAGTCATTTCAAAAGTATATGGTTTATTTTTCAGATTTGTTTACTAAACTACTGAGTAACTCATCAGCTTTAATTTGAGACATTGCTTGCGTCCAAACTGTAATGGGTCACACAGTTAGGGTCCTTTCAAGGTGATAGGTACAAAACCCATTTTTTCCAAGTTTTTCGTTTTCAGGGTATGAAACCAACTTTTTATAAATTGTTGGTTTCATAGTTTTGGGGGGTTTTGTCACACAAAGCTTCAATGAAATGCAATCTCATTTGTCAAAGGACCTATCTCAATGGCAATGAGATGTGTTCGCAATTAGGAGTCTTTGGAGTCGTGGAGACGTCGTGGTGACGTCTCCTGAGACTTCAGGACGTCGAGGGAAAATGGAACAAAAGTCAAACTTGTTCAATCTTTTAGTAGACCTCTTTAAGACGCCAGCAAGTCAAAATCATTAAACTGTTCGATTTCTTTTAATCGTTAGCAAGTTCCGACAACGTCTCTGCGACGTCATGGATACTAAAGGGACGTCTCGGCAACCCCACAAAATACGTCACAGAGACTTGCTAAGGTATTAAAGAAGTCTTCTAAAAGACTGGACATGTTTGAAATTTGTTTGATTTTTCTCGCGACATTCTGCAGAATCAGGAGACGTCGCTGCGATCCGTCTCCAAGACTCCAGAGACTCAGGCATAATCGAGAACCCATGTCATTGCCAATGAGATAGGTCCTTTGACAAATGAGATTGCATTTCATTGAAATTTTGTGTGATAAAAAACCCCAAAACTATGAAACCAAAATTTTATAAAAAGTTGGTTTCATACCCTAAAAACGAAAAACTTGGAAAAACTGGGTTTTGTACCTATCACCTTCAAATGACCCTAACTCTGTGACCCATTACAGTTTGGACATAAGCAATGTCCCAAATTAAAGGTGATGAGTTACTTGGTAGTTAAGTAAACAAATCACAAAAATAAACAATACACTTTGTAAATGACTGACCTTTGAACTTCGATTACCTTTTTTTAGGAACACACTGTAGAACACCCTTCGGGTGTTATCTCACTTCGCGGAGACGTCTCCGCGACAGAATAGAAATTTAGTCTATGCGATGGATAAATAGTATTAGAGACGTCTCCGAGACGTCTCCGCGACAATTTATGAAAAAAGTCCGTATCCGAAATTCAGGAGGCGTCTCCGAGACGTCTCTAATAGCATTTATCCGTTGCGGAGACGAAATTTCTATTCTGTCGCGGAGATGTCTCAGCGAAGTGAGATAGCACCCTTAGTCACGCGTTGAGAAGTTCCAAATGACAGAGCTGATTTATTTATTCAGAGGTAAGCATTTTGACTAAATGGCCCTTATTCTACTAGCGAGTTTAGAGTTGTACGGCATTTGACAATAGAATCGAACAATAGCACCGTACGAGAAAAAACTCCCAGCACGAAAACAAAAACTTGCAAACGAGTACAATTTCCGTACAGCGGGAAGTTCTAGTGCACTGGAACGCACACGATAAAACCGGAAATCCATTGAAATAATGACGCAACAATGATTGTTTGTAGCCGCTTTATCCTTTGACTACCGAGTGTTGTGCATTGTCGCTTGTCATGCACTTTTAAATATCACGCCCTATTCATTAACAATTTTCAGCTGAAAAAGGACAATGGTTTTATTCCCTCTGAATAAATTGTATACCTTAAAGGCACATAATGATCCATACGGCTGGTATCTCACTTTGCGGGGACACATTCGGGAGTGTTTTTGAGGGTATTCGGCTGGTTTTGAACATTCAAAACGAGCCGAATCCCTCCATGAATGTTCTAGAATTCCTCCCGAATTTTCGCTCGTTCTGTGAGGAAGAACAGAATACTCCCGAATAGTGTATTCAGGTGGATTCGCAGCTGATTCGGTTCTGGTGGGCTTGCAACGATCGTCTGCGTTCGCGGAGCGGGGGTGGAGCGGGGATGGCCGCACCCTTTCGTGAACACCGGGGGGGCTTTTCTCGAAAGGGTGGGTTGAGGGAGGGGAGTAAAATTAAGCACCCATTCGGGAACACCGGGGGGGGGGGGGGGCTTTTCTCGAAAGGCTGTGTTTAGTAGTTTTCTGAACCAGTCGTTTGTTATGAAAATTATTCACTAAATAATAACAATATAATATCAATAGATAATAATAATAATAATAATAATAATACCCAATATTTTATCGCGCCTTTCCCAAATATAATAGGAGAAATAAGAGGAGAGCTTGCATTTTTGTTGATTTTGAATTTCATAATTCTAGAGAGATAGAGAAATAGCGTGTTTCTATTCTGATAAATTCACATTTGCATAGAAGTTTAGAAGCTCCGTCCAACAATATTTAACCAGCCTTAAATAGAAAAGTAGCATTTTTGTTGATTTTTGATAACCGAGCGGTTATCAAAAATCATGGACGAATGTGACCGGAGGAGACTCGGGGGCGCGCCCCCTCTACTCCAGTCTCATGCAAAGTCGTTCGTGTAATCTGGCAATATAACGAAGGGAACATAAAACAAAGTCCAAACAATCGTCGAAGAATGGAGGGGTGGGAGTAGGGAAAAACATTGCTTCTCGAACGGAGTCCATGATGAGAATGATTTTATTTCAGACACAATTCTTCAGTAGATCAGATGCAAGTTTTAAGTATACGCGTGGGAAAGTGTGTTGCGCATTGATGTTGAAGAACAAAAGAGACCGCGTTTCTATATCGATAATTGCCGACATGCGCGCGTATGACATATTTATGTAGATATAGTGGCACTTTGATTAGTCGGCAAATTTGTAAACGACTCAACAGTTGTTCTTTATTTAAATGCGTTCTCCAACGACTGGCTCAGGTATACAATTTGACGCAAGGGTTGCTATCTTTTTATTCTCAGTTCGACATAATATATTGCAAGATTTCCAACATGACACCAAGTAATCAAAACATTCATTTAATCCTCTAATTCTTTCTTCTTTCTTTGTCATTTCTTCTTTTTTTTTTTCCTTCATAATTTAAGATCAAGAGTGGGGCGATTCCGCCCTATATCGATGAAATATTTAAGCCTATAGGAGCCGCCGGTATTCATGGGCATCACTCCGAACTTGAGCTGGGGTGGGGGTGGGGGGGTGGTACAACATGGACCTCGCCTTGGCTTTCCAGCTACTTTAATACTCAAAATAATTTGAATAAGAATAAGAATACTAGAAAGTGCCCCTTTATTTCTTCAATATATCTTTTAAACCTCCAACTTTTTGGCTCGCGGATACTACATCATAATGCACAATTAACTCCAATTTTGAGCTCAAAATTTTATACCAATTCAGTAGGGTATAGAATGCACAATTAACTCAAATATAAAAATCATAATACTTAATCATAATGCACATATAACTCCAATATTTACCTCAAAACTTTCAGCTCGCCCTTCGCGCTCGCGGATACTAAATAGGCCTCTGTAATACACAATTATCTACAATTCCTTATACTAGAAAGTGCCCCTTTATTCTATATATCTTTTAAAACCCCAAATTTTCGGCTCGCGCTTCGCGCTAGCGGATACTAATTATAGGCCTCTGTAATACACAATTATCTACAATTCCTTATACTAGAAAGTGCCCCTTTATTCTATATATCTTTTAAAACCCCAAATTTTCGGCTCGCGCTTCGCGCTAGCGGATACTAAACCATACTGCACAAATATCTCCAATTTTGAGCTCAAAAATTTCGGCTCGCGCTTCGCGCTTGCAGATACCAATAATTCAGTAGGGTTGGCCTACATAATGCGCAATTAACTCAAATTTTAACCTCAAAGTTTTCATCTCACGCTTCGCGCTCGCGGATACTAAATATAGTCTATACTGCACAGTTATCTCAAATATTTTCGGCTCGCGCTTCGCGCTCGCTTTACTCTTTTGTCATTAATGAAATACAAAACACATTCTTAAAAGCATCAATTAAAATGCTATTGTTGGGGCGCTCCCCCTATTCACCCGAATACATTTCTCTTTATGCCTCTGGTCTCAATTGCCCCCTTTTCAGGAAAAATGCCCGTTTTCCATCGTGACCCCCCACTTTCAAATTCGTTCTACTGCCTCATGGCTATAACATGCTGTTCTTCTAGGTAATTAAATGGCAAAGTTTGCACTCGCAACGTCTGATGCAATTCTAATGGGGCAACAATCGTATTCATGATGGCAATTTAAAATACATATTCAAACCACTAAAGTTTTGTTTATAATATTCAGATTTTTTTTTTCTTCTTGTTGCTAATATATTTTATTATTTTGTTTTCATAGGGGTAAAAATAAAATTGTTTAAATTCCCCGTTTTAGGTCAGTATAGGCCAATATATCGGGGAGTTTTTTAAATCGCGATTCGCGCTCGTTTGCTCGCTCGGTCGCAATTTTTTTTTTTAAAAGTTGCCCCCCCCCCCCTCTGGAAAATCCTGGATCCACGCCTGCCATACATTCGTGATTTTAAGCCCCTTCAGCCACCCCCCCCCACACGAATAACGAACGGATACAATTGCGAAATAAATTATTTAGTTATTGAGTGATAACGGACCAATGTTAGAAATGAAACTTATCCTTTACCGGAAGAATTCGCCGCTGAAATAAATTTTTCATTAAATAAAGACAGAACGAAAACAATTGCGGAAGAAATTATTTAGTTGTGGACTGTTAAACGGCCCGACTTTAGAAGCGAAACTAATTCTTAATCAGTAGAAGTCGCCGTTGATAATTTTGTGAAATAATTTCTCCAAAAAAAAAAAAAAAAAAAATCCCCCTTATCTGGAGGTTATTTCATGGGTGACCAAACACAGTCCCCAACTATCTTAATCCATTCGCTCTGGCAGCAATAGCTCAATTTTCGGAATAACGAACCTTTTTCTATTTTCGGAATAACGAACCTTATTCTATTATCGGAAAACCAAACCTTATTCTATTTTCGGAATAACGAACCTTGTTCTATTTTCGGAATACCGCACCTTTTTCTATTTTAGGAATAACGAACCTTCGGAATAACGAACACTACCCCCCCCTCCCCCTGCGGACTACCGGACCCGCAGCGCGGCTGCGCACTATCGGACCAGCGGACTATCGGGCTATAGCCGCTTGGGGGGGGGGGTCAAAAATTATGAACTTCAATATCAACAAAAAATACAAGCTCTCCTCTATTTCTCGTATCATAATCTATTAATATTATATTGTTACTATTTAATTTCATAAAAACGACTGGTTCAGAAAACTACTAAACACAGCCTTTCGAGAAAAGCCCCCCCGGTGTTCCCGAATGGGTGCGTTAATTTTACTCCCCTCCCTCAACCCACCCTTTCGAGAAAAGCCCCCCCCGGTGTTCACGAAAGGGTGCGGCCATCCCCGCTCCACCCCCGCTCCGCGAACGCAGACGATCGTTGCAAGCCGTTCTGGTGTAACCCAGGCTTAATTGACTATAATTATGATCCGGATCGGTACTCCCCCAATAATGATAATCGTTTGTTTGTTTTGTTTTGTTTTTTTGTTTTTTTTCAGGGGGGGGGGGTTGTTTGTCTGTTCGTTTTGTTTTGTTGTTTTGTTTTTGTTTTGTTTTTGTGTTTTTCTGATCGAAACTTGCTCTGATCAGAAAAGCATTGCCACAATTTTAAGTGACCTGCTGCTGCAGTTTACTTTATTTTTCTAACAATATCAAACATAAAAGATAGATACATATTAAATATATAATATATAATAAATTATATGTTCGTAGTTTTATTCTTTTGAATTAATCTCCTAAATAGCTCCACGGATTATTTGGCCAAAAGAAATGAAACGTTGAATTTGATTCCGACATCACGCTATATACATGCATGTGCAAAATTTTCTCACGTTAGGTGCATGCGCATCAATCTTTTTCTTATTACTATTTTTTTTTTTTTTTGGGGGGGGAGGGGCAATAGTTGTAATATTATGGCAAGGGTTAAAATATAAATTTTCCACTATTTTAATATTTAACTGTTTACAGAGCCATACACATAAACGATAAAACGTCAATGTTCATTAACAATATCCACTCCTCGAAATCCCTACATCTATCAAATAATTATAAATAATATGGACCTTTGAAGGATGGTGGAATTTGTTTCCATTCTTTTTGTGTGTATTTGTAGGCCTACATGTTGTATGTATGTAGCCTATGCTCGCTATATTTGAGATAGAGCGGGAAATTCTTTTATTGTGATGAAAAAGGTAACCCATGCTTAACGAGGTATATTATCAAAGCACGGATTCTCTTTTCTTTGTGAAGCTTAGCGGTTCCAGGTTATGGCTGACATAGCACAATGACAATGGACAAAGGTCTCAGATTCAGGGCGGAACCAGTTGCTTGAATGAACTACTCGTTTAGCATGTTTAGTATTTTGAATCCAATTGGCATAACTAGTTGTTGCTATGACTGACAAACACGTTTCTTGTCTCACATAGCAACACACTAATATATGCAAAAAAGGAAATCGAGTGGGTCTATTTTATGTCAAGTGCCATTAATAATTCGGTAGTTTTGAAAGAAAACATTAGTTTACATTCTCAGTTGAAAATGATAATGGTGTTTTTCTCCTCTGTAGAAATTATGGACTTATAGGTGGTATCTGACGTCGCGGAGATGTCTCTGACACTCGAAGACTCGAAGACGTCTCCGATAATTGTTTTATGTCTCATCAGAGACGTCTCCACGACAGAAAAAAAAAACACAAAAAAAAAACACACACACACACATTCGTAAGCATGTTCTATTTTCCCTCGACTCGTGAGATGTCGCGGAGATTCATGAGACGTCTCTGTGACCACGTTTAGATCTTCCCCGATAAAAATCAAAACCGTATCAAACCCGTCCAAAATTAGTCTCAAATCCGGCTCATGGCAAATACCTTGAGATACCACCATAAAGGTGGTATCTCACTTCGTCCCCGCGACTCGGATACTCCAGGACGTCTCCGATATCAACCCCTCACAAAAGGTTTCGCAAATCGACTTTGGGCCATGATAACTTTTCAAGTACGCTTTAGTCATTCCTGAAATTTATACCATTGGAAAGATAATTTGTCCCCCTTTTTATTGATATCCTATTTGTAATGATTGTGTCATGCCTCAATGCACAGAATATGGAGAAACGTAAAAAGTCAAATGTTGTAAAATGCACTTTTATTGATCACATTGAAGTTCCGCAACTCAAATTTAGACCCTGATAACTTTTGAGGTATTTTCTAATTTTTATTTAATTTTATATCATTGTCAAGTTCATTTATTCCTCTTTTTATTGATACCTAATTTGTCATGGTGATGCCATGCCTGGGTCCAAAGAACCCCTGAATACCACCTGAATGCAAGGCAAGGCGAAAGATAATGTTCAGTTTAAATGTTATGTAAAACAACTTTGAACCTTGACACATTTTAATGTGGGTTTTAATCACGATCATTTTTTATAGAACTGAAAAGTTTATTTATTCTTCTTTTTATTGATACCCTATTTGTAACGGTAACATCATTTTTGAGTGCACACTATTAATAAATATAATGCATCATTGTTACAATTAGGGTATCATTGAAAAGAGGAATAAATGAACTTGACAATGGTATGAAATTCAATCAAAATTAGAAAATACCACAAAAGTTATTAGGGCCTAAAGTAGAGTTGCGGAAATTCAATTTGATCAATAAATTTTGCAACATTTGACTTTTTACTTTTCTCCATATTTTGATATCCTGTGCATTGAAGCATGACACAATCATTACAAATAGGATATCAATAAGAGGGGGAATAAAATATTTTTTCCAATGGTATGACTGAAAGGAATAACTAAAGCTTACCTGAAAAGTTATCATGGCCGAAAGTCGATTTGCGAAACTTTTTTGTAAGGGGTTTATATTTTGTTTTTCTGTCGCGGGCATTCGCGGCGACCCCGGGGGGGGGGGGGTGGAGGGCGGGGGGCGACGTGTCCCCCCTCGATTTTTTTATGGGGGATCGTCCTCCTTCGATTTTTAAAAATGAACAATTTTTATGTAGTGATTAGCTTTTGAAGCTAATAAAGAGGTAAAATGTATGTCAAATACGATGCTAAATGTTATTATAAGGCAAAATTTCCGGCTCGCAATCATTTTCATTAGTTTCTGCATAATGTGCGAAGTTTGCGAACTCTGAGTGTATTATTTTTTCACCTTCGGGTGTTTCCGCCCCCCCCCCCCTCCCCGTCGTGAAATGAAATCGCCACGCTTGGTCCTGGGAATATCTCGGAGACGTCTCTGAGACGTCTGCGCGACAAAAAACATCCAAAATCATTTCAAACAAGTCTCAAATTAGTCTCAAACTAGTTCCAAATCCGTTTTTTTTCAGTGTAATGACAAGTGACTTGCCATCATTAGTTTATTGTTGGTTTTCGCGTCAGTTGTCCTTTCTTCAACATGTCAGGTCAAACTAACACTTCAATCGTGTTAACGAGAAAATAGATAAATTAGCTTCCTCTGACATAAAACTCGCAAAGCCATATCAAATTCTAAACCACCTATACCCCTAGTTTAGAGTTCTTTACAAATGTTTGTACAGATTTGATCCCGAATGACGTCATCCGAATCTACATTCGTACAATTAGACGCACGCTTCACTGACGCTTCATAGAGAAGCGTGCAAATCAGCGTTGCATTCTCGTTTCATTACCCTTACTATTTTGGTGCGACAGCACAACTGTAAACCCCGTAGCAGAATACGGGCCAATGTATTGTAATATCATGGAGTATTATACTCAAGACAGTTTGTGCTACGGTAACGTCTAGACCTACTAGATCTAGATCACATTTCGTCACATATACAAGTCAGTATTTCTGGATCTGGACTCGTGCATTGCAGTGCAGCGCGCAGAGTAGGGCGCATATCAATTCTACTCTATGTAAAATGTAAAGTTAACGTATACCAATGTGTGGTATTAAATCGTAATTAAACAAGGCGCGTCCATTATCTAAGAGGCCGGACGCAACAAAGTGACGTTGGAAATACGGCTGAGAAGCGCAGAAATCTATACAGCTGGCTGCAATAACAAAAACTCGCGTAAGAAGACTTCCCTGCATTCGAATGGTATCGCCCGTCCGGTGATGGAGCAAATACTGCGTGGAGGAGAAAGATATTTATGAACTTTTCTCATGGTTTTAATTAGTAGATGCTTCAGACCAGATGGAGGAAAAAGACATTTTGGAAAGCCTATAACATGATTGTGCTGAAGTTGTAATCAGAACCTGTATTTTACATAGATTGATGCTCCAAACCAAGAGAACTCGCCAAGACGCCGTTCGCATTATTTCCTATGCGATATGCATGTGATTTGCGTAAACATTGACCAATCGAGAAAAGAGTCTCTTATAATAGTTCAAAGTGACAGGACTTTTTTGTTAAACCAATTGAAACAAATATACCATTAATGGAAAGCTGAGAATTCAACCTTTTAAAAACCGTGTGATCAATAAACTATAATATAATTATGCGTCAATGAGGAGCAAGACTTTGAAGCGCATGAGCTGTTCTGGGCTCAAAATTGGCCATATTGTACAGGAATATGATCTGACCAGGCTTTCGAATTGATAAAAGTGACAGGACTTTTTTCCCCTTTGCAATAAGTTATTCCTATTTCTGAAAAATTCAGATTGTGAGCGTACTCAATCAAATTGATCATTTCTTTGAAAGGGTAGTTGCTCGCCACAATAAAGAAAATAAAGTGAAAAACTGTCCAAAAACAAAAAAAGTAAATGGGAGCGTTCGCTTTGAGTAGAATGGTAGCGCCCTCTATCTTTTAAGTTTACAACTAGAATTGATATGGAGCGGAGTGAGTGAAAAGCTAACCTCGTTGGGCAAAGAGGGCAAAGGCGATGCAAAGATTGCTACTTGCCAGATCTAAGCATATGCCACTGCTGCCAAAAAAAAAAAAAAAAGGTCTTGAATTATTTTCAATCAAATTGCAATGTATTTAGTCTAAACGCTTATTTCTTAAGTACCAGTCAGCTCTAATGACCAAAGCCAACAATAATATTTTAAAACAATGAAATGTGGGTAAATATTAAACAGTAATGTCCAGAATTCAAACAACTTGGCTTAAACAACAACGTTGTTTAAAATAACCCTGAAACAGTTGTTGCTTAAAGCTTAAACATTCTCGAAGGCTGACTAAAATTAGTAGGCATACTAAATACGTATTTTTAGTTACCCTTGCTTTTGTCTCGATAAGTATTTCGTCACCCTTGATTTTGTCTCGAACAATAGCAAGGCCAACTAAATGCGTATTTAGTAGGCCTACTAACTTTAATCACCATTCGAGAATACCGGCCAATGTTGTTTAATAATAATAATAAAAAAAGAAGAAAAAAAAAACCAAAGTGTTAAAAATCTAAACGCGATTCACCGGTTAACACGCAGTTTTTTAAAGATTTTAAACAACTTATTTAATTTGTTCTAACAACGTGTGATGTTTGAGAATGTTATGTTGTGAAACATAAACCGTTAATCATTACCTGAATAATCAACACTACATATTTGCCATCTGGCATATCAAAATGCTTTTGACAGATGGATCGAGGAGGGATTATTCTCGAATGATCCACAGATATTTCTCTCGCCACCTCTGGGGATAGGTACGATGATGAGCAGTCGTTTTTGCAGTATGGCGATGCGCAGTCTGGCAAAATAAACATTAAAAAAAACACATTCTTTAGCCTACATCATGTTCTAAATTGAACTAAACCCACTCGAGGGGGAATGTAATTTCGTAATTTCACAAGAACAAGAACACAAATTCTTAAAGAGGCACACACACACACAAATGTGTCTCGACAAACATGACAAAAGATAACTGTCACGGAATATATAGAAATGTACGTGCCACTGGTGTAAATCCATTTGCGATTTCTATTCATCAGGGGGGGGGGGGGGGATGGCGCTTTGTATTATTATGTAATATCCCCCCTGATGAAAAGCATTCTTTACGGATTTACGCCCGTGGTACGTGCCCATAATCACCGTGAAGCGTGACTGTACCATTTGCTTCACTGAAATATTGTTCAGGTTATAGTGATTATGATCATATGTTTGCAAACCGTAAAGCCACAATGGAGGTGACGCGACATTTTCTTATAGCTTAATTTCGGAGTAAATATCATTAAATCAAAGATAGGTGCTCTTACCAACACTGTGGCATCCTATGAGCTCCATTCGGAAGCACAATTTTACTTTCCAATCAGTTGGATTGATTGTATATCTCGTAGCTACAACATCCTCAGGCAGAAATACTTTACACATGGCCGTCTCACAATTAGATATATCCTGTACAAACGAAAATTTTAATATCAAACACAACACAATAAGTAAGTTCCCCCTAGCTATTTCAGATAACAATATTTATTTAATCAGGTGGAATTGTAAAATATGATTCTATGTCCGTGTAGGTAATTAGCTACAATGTGAGCGATTTTTAGAAAGAATCGTAATATCATGCATCAGTGAGCAGTGGTTGAAGGCAACAATGTAATTTTATGAAGTTCACAAGCCGAACATCACAACTTCAGATAAAGGATTTCAGAGCAATATTCAAAATTTTCAACATCACACTTGTTAAAATAGATGCCAAATGTGTGCCATAACATACAAAATGAGTTAACCCTAATAAGACTGGGGTGTTTTGGGTGCTGTCAAGACTGGGGGGGGGGGGCATGATGGCCCCCAAGATCTCGGCCGCCGATTGCGCGACCGCGCCGAAAATTTGCACGATGGTAGTGTGTCATGTAATCTACAAGACTGAGCTGTTAATTTTTCCAAAATAATATCAATTTAATTTATATGAATTAATTAGGCTAATTTATGCATAAAATCATACTTTTTGCTCTGAAAAATTCTCGTATCGAAATTAATTTCTTATGTATTTTATTGTTTTGTGAATTTCTTATGTATTTCTTTGTTTTTTCGACCTTTTGTTTTTCTTTGTTTTTTTCGCAAAAATTATTGAAGAACCATTTTGAAGCATAATAGTGCCAAAATAAATTGATTTCAGCCAATGAAAGTGAAAATAATCATAGGGTAGATGTAGGGAATACCAGCCACTTAAGGACGTTGCACAGTTGAAACGAAGTCCATGTCATTTTCACCAAATTTTGCACAGAGTTACATTGGTATCTATATATGCCAAAAATGCAAAAAATAATATAGGTTCATGTTCTTGATTTTTTGCGATGGGACTTTGAAGTTACCATAATTGGATGGCATGTAAAATACGCATAATTTAAGAAATTGGCCTCTGTTAGACCTCGCGATTGCAACAAACGAGTTAAAATCGTCATTACTTTGTCAAAACCGTATCAAACTTTATCCCACCTACACGATTTGTTACGAGGTTCATACCACAGATGGGGACATTGTTTAAACTGGCACATTTGTACTTATTTTCGAGCCAGCAGCGCCCTCATGTGGCAAAAATGTTGCATAAAATGGCAAAAACCATATCTTACAGGCTTGGAATCTACAAGAAAATAAAAAAGTATAGTTTAAGGTGCATTTTTTTTAAAAACCATGACACTCCCATGAAATTTTGCAAAGTTGTTGAGGGATTCATCATAAATATGTAGAAACTTTAAAGAAGAGGGGTCCATGTGCTCGTTTTCGAACTATCGGCGCCCGAATACTCGCAAATCGGCTTGAAAAGTCACAAAAACGCGCCGAAAACGTCCAAAAAGCGTGAAAATCCACTCTAAATTGCACTTGATTCAAAATTATGCTTCCAAACATTCAAAATCCATGCAATTTTCATAAAAAATTGCAAAGTTGTAGAGGAATACATACTCAACGGAAGAAACATTTAAAAACGGTGGTCCATGTGCTCGTTTTTAAGCTATCGGAGCCCGAATAGTTGCGAATTGGCTTGAAAACCACAAAAACGCGCCTAAAACGTCAAACAAGTCTGAGAATCCAACCTATATTACACGTTATTCAAAATCATGCTCTCGAACATTCAAAATCCATGTCAATTTCATCAAAATTTGCCAAGTTGTAGAGGAATATATACTAAAGGAGTCGGAACATTAAAAAATGGGGGTCCATGTGCTCGTTTTCAAAATATCGGCGCTGTAATAGTGGCGAGGCGACTTGAAAACCACCAAAACGCGCCGAAAATACGCAAAAATGTGAAAACTCTATCTAAATTTCGATTTATTCAAAATCCTGCTCCTAAACATTTACAATTCATTTCATATCCATCGCAATCTCTAGAATAACATGAACATGCTCCAATCTAAATGCTTTACATATCTCTCCAAGTAGGTAAATAATGAACCAAAATAACGAATAAATAACATATTTATAAAATTCATTTCTTTGAGCGCTGGATCGACCATGAGCGCTGAATATTTTTCCATTGTGACGTAGTATATAATGTGCGCCCAGGATGCGCTGTCAAGATGCGCAGAAACACAACTGTGCAACGTCCTTAAGCTCATTTGCTTAATTAGCACATGACAGCAATAAAATCACAAAAGAAAAAGATTCTCATTGCTTAGCTACGTCATTCAACTTTATTTTCCAAAAAAATTGAGGTAATCAAATATTTGTTGAGGCAGTTATATGCAAATAATGATGTCATCGTAAATTGTCCGGCATTCCCTACAGTGTAGGAAATACCGGACAGGATGTTTTTACCCTTTTTTGTATAAAGATCTGTCTGGAAGCACTGATTTGAATGTAAACCATCAACTTAACATGTTTGTATTGATTTTTTTATAACATTATTCATTTTTAGAAGATTATATGCATTTTACTACAAAATTTCATAACATTCAGAATAACTTTATATCTCATGTAGATCATGACATATCACAATAATAATAAAGAGAAATAGACATTTCAAAATTGTCAAACAATTTAATAAATAAATATAATACATTATAAATGCAATGCATTTGATTTACATACTTAGCAACTCAACCCGGAAGTAAAACAAACAACCGTCCATGTGGTGTCCGGTATTCCCTACACTAAAAACAAATAACTGACTAGCACTTTTCAACACACTGCCACCCCAATACACAGGCTTTGTACAGTGCAAACACTCCATACACGTTTGGCCCACCCTCCACACATGTCCATAATGCATGAAATAGAGGTCATGCCCCAATTCTATTTTTATACAATCACATTCTCTAAAATGTCAATTTTTACATCAGGCCATTTTTCAGGCTACAAATTTTCCTACCTTGACAGATCGTGGTAGTTTTCTCGGAGATTTCTCACTTGTTGTTGTCGAATACAGCATTGAACCTTCCCACACAGACCACCTGACCAATAGATGCCGGTAATTTAACTCAGTTGATCTTATGTTGGCAGCTAGGGCTGGACATGTGGTGACCGTCCGACATTCCCTACTGTCCGGTATTCCCTACATCTACCCTATCATTATGAATTAGGTGAGAAAACTTCAGTTGCATTGACTTTGTACACAAAATCACGTTTTTGAGCCGTTTTCGGTCTCACGGATATTTTTGAAAATCGTGCAGCGTCGTAACGGTATGACCGATTTTTTTATAAATAGTTTCAAAAGATGCGCAGGACTTGAAAGTATAAAGTCAGAGAGCAGCGCGATCAAAAAAATTCGCGGGGCGGAATGGTTGCGGAAAACGTCGAGGGGGGAGGGGGCCATGATGGCCCCCAGTCAAAATTACAAAAACTGTCGTTTTTGTGTATTTTACGTGGTATATTCTTTAAAATATGATGGAATTCCTGTTTCAGAAGTATATTTTTGACTTTTGCACACAATATCTGTTAATTCACGGTTGAATGAAAATCATAAAACAACCAAATTAGGCCCATTTTAAACTTATGATGAGGTATTGCAGTTATTTTATGCGTTTCCGGATAACCATGATAACTACCCCTTGGACAATTACCCCCGCTAGGACAATCACCCTCTAGGACAATCACCCCATAGGACAATCAACTCCCAGGATAATTATCCCCAGGACAATGTTAAGTTTGAGATATAGGGATGAAAATAAAAACAATCATAATTTCATGGATAACATAATCTATAGTACTTTCACCAGAGGCGGCGGAACCAGGGGGGCAGGGGGGGGGCACTGTGACCCCCCACTTTTTCATCCACCCTAAAAGTGCCCCTTTTCATGACTAAAACGTGCCCTTTTTATTGGCTAATAAAATGCCATTTTTATAGTAAAAAGGGGCACTTTTAAGTTTTCTTTTATAAAAAATATGTCTTTTAAAACCCAAATTTTCGGCTCGCGCTTCGCGCTCGCGGATACGTAAAAGGGTCTATAATGCATAATAATCTCAAATTTTAAGCTCATAATTTCCAACACACTCGCGCTTCGCTCTCGCGGACACTTAATAGGGTCTATAATGCACAATTAACTCCAATTTTGAGTTCAAAATTTTCGGCTCACGCTTCGCGCTCGTATATACTAAATAGGGTCTATAATGCACAATAAACTCCATTTTAAGCTCATAATTTTCAACTAGAGCTTCGCGCTGTGGATATTTAATGGGGTATTTGATGCACACTTAACTAAAATTTTTCGGCTCGCGCTTCGCTCTCGCAAATACTAAATAGGTTATATGCACAATTAAGTCAAATTTTTAGCTAAAAAAATTCAGCTCGCGCTTCGCGCTCGCGGATACTAAATAGGGTCTATAATGAACCATTATCTCAAAATTTTAGGCTCGCGCTTCGCGCTTGCATTCCTTTTGTTTATCATTAATGAAATTAAAGGCAAATTTTCTGCGCACCCCTTCTTATCTGAACTCTTTTCTCAAAGCCTCTGGTCTCAAGTGCCCCCTTAACATTGGAAAAAAGTGCCCCTTTTCCATCGTGACCCCCCACTTTCAAATTCGTTCCGCCGCCTCTGACTTTCACAAAAAGAATAATAATTTTAGTATAAAAATAATGTTGATATACATTTACTGAAATAAATATCTAAATAAAAATCATCCTTCATATAATCATCATTATCTTCATCAGAATATCAGAAGAAAAAGAAGAAGACGAAAAGAAAGAAGAAGAAGAGGAAGAAGAAGAAGAGAAAGAAGAAGAAGAAGAAATAAAGACAGAAAGAAAGAAGAAGAGGAACTAAAAAGAAGAAAGAAAAAGAACGATTGTAAATGGAACCAAACTAATAATAATGTAACCTGTTGGTAATCATAATGATAAAAATGATAGTGATTGCACCTTATTAGATGGTAACAAGAGAAATATAAGAATATTGATGGTTATACCAATACGATTATGATTAGGATAATAAGAACAAAATAATGGTAATAATAATAATGATTTCCAAGGTCAATTTTGAACTCTTTGCAATCGAAATCGTTTATGTTCATTCAACTTAAGGCCATGTGTCACAAGTAGGGGTATTGTAAAAGGGTGGAGTCGTTACATTTTGGAGGGAAAATTATCACATTTTTTCACATAGCATGAAAATGATGTACAGTCATAAGCTGTGCAATAATTCATATTGTAGATAATTTATCAGGCTACATGTCTGTGAAGTTTCAGCTTCGTTATGCTCGTAGTTTTAATACAAAGATACTTTTAGTGGAGTAGGGTAAGGGGTGGAGGATCCTACGGTGGAGGCACGTGTTAAAGTATAGGGAAATCCCATTTTTGTTACTTTCTTATTGTTTGCTGCGTTATATCTTTGCAGCCAATTGATCTTATGGGTTGAGTGATATATCATTCTCTTGGGAATTTTTGTGGTTCTAGATAAATGTGAAGAAGATTTTTCAAAAGTAATTTAATCAACTAATTAATCAATTAAAACGTACTTAATGCAAACATCCTCATAGACAATGCATTGCAGGCATCAAAAATTGTCACATGCAATTTTATAACAATAATTGTCATTTTTCGCCATTTTCTTTGCATGCATGTAAAAACACAATTAAGTGGAAACATATTACTTGCAATAAACTTTGTTTGAGTTGTAATCCAAGTGTAAAAGACAGGATTTCTGCCCTTTTGCACTATTTTCTCTTCTTTTTTTGACACCCTGTAGCGCGGTTAGAAAAAATAATTTTGTATTACAAGTTTGTATTTTTTAGAAGAATTAGTCAGGCAGCCAGCTCGGTTCTGGTTAGCTGAACGAGGTACCAGTAGTAAAGTATTGGAATATATGGGGAGGAATCCCACATTTACTAAACCCAACGTCTGGCAGTGCATCTCTGCTGCATAAGGTCCCTACAGCCCAAAATGAGTGCCCATTTAAAAAAAAAAAAATATTTTTAATAAAAATAGCAAAAGTCATGTTCGAAACACACTTAATTTTATGTCAAAATAAAGAGTATTAAATTGTCTTAACGCTTGTGCTATTTTGAAATCATACTGAAATCGAAAACAGTGAGAGTTTTAATGAGGAAATGTTTTTTTCTCACTTTTTTACGAAAATTTTTTGTTTCCCTTTTTTCAATAATTTTTAATAAATAGTTGTATAAAACATTGATGTTTGTAACTTTTCTAAAGACTACCTACGTGCATGTGAATGATGCTTTAAAAAGAAGGGAGTTATATCTTATTCCGATAAAGAATTATGATATATAAAGTCAGGAACGCAATATAGACAAAAATCAACAATTTGCCCCGTATCGAAGAAGAATCCCATACCCGTACGTGTATTAGGAAAGGCCGATAACATGCGATAGCTTTTAGCAGACAAAACAAAGTATCGAAATGTTCGCCGCATTTTGGCACTTTTTGTTTGCCTACTCACAAGCCTCACATACAATCAGCTTTCATAAAACAGTGCGGGTATTGTTGTTATTCTCAGTCAGGGCAAATTGTCGAATGTACAGGGCTATGGCGGGGGGGGGTGATTGTCAAAGGGGAAAATCGTCACCACGGGATATTTCCTCGAAGGTTTTGATCCTTTTTTTGTTTCTTTTTTTTGTGTTGTTGTTGTTTTTGTTTTGTTTGTGTTGTTGTTTGTTTGTTTGTTGTTTGTTGTTGTTTGTTTGTTTGTTTTTTTTTTTGGGGGGGGTAATCGTCCGGGATGGGGGTAGTTGGGGTAACTGTTTACACGGTATAATAGGGAGATATGGAGTGGGTAACATCAGGGACAGTTGTTTGGGGAGGGGAGCTGACGTGGGGTATTTGTCCTGTGGGAAGTTTTCCTGGGGGTAGTTGTCCTTGGGGTAATTGTACTTGGGATAGTTGTCCTGGGGTAATTGTCATGCGGGTAATTGTCCTGGTGGGTATAGGGGGTGATCGTCCTGGGGTAGTTGTCTTTGGGGGTGATTGTCCTAGAAGATTGTAGTTGTCCTAAGGGTTGATTGTCCTAGGGGGTAGTTGTCCTAGTGGGTAGTTGTCTAGGAGGGTAGTTGTCCTAGGGATGATTGTCCGGGGGTGGTTGTCCAGGGGGTAATTGTCTATTGTATGCACTAAAAATCATCCCAATAACTGTTTATAATTACAAAATGTGTTTTCAGCCTAAATAATTATATCAGTGGTTATTTTGAATTTACAAGAGTCATTAATGCAGCGGTCACAACTCGTCGTAAGCTACGGGGCACGTGCAATCAACGTAGCCTGCGTTGCATGCACGGGTTGTGGGTCAATTTCTGCGATTCCTGCGTTTCTGTAGATGGACCATTCTTGGTCACGTGTGTGACCAAAATTATGCAAAATCTTGACTTCAATTGGCTATAACTCTAACAATTTTAAAGATAGGGTACATGCAGGTAATATGGACCTCCTAAGCTCAATCAATAACTACTGCTCTAACTTTTATTGTGAAGAAAAACAATTATCACCAACAACCCTGTCTGCAATATTCAAATGTTGACGTCATAATACCAAAGTACCCATATTACCTGTGCATGTGCAGGTAATATGGGCACATGAATTTAATGTATGTTTTAAAAACTACAATGACTCTACCATGTCTGGAATTGTTTAAAATGTTGAAAATCATTAACTTCAAGATATAATTTGAAATCATAAGACTCTTCAGTAAATCCTATGACTATATATTGCATTGTTATGTATTTTGTATGTTATTTCTTTAAAAAATATTATTTAAATATTATTTTAATTATACAAGTCAATATAGGCCTACACAAAGTTATTTATATTAATTATATACTGTGAATATACCCCAAAAAAGCGTAGCAAAGAGATTGATGCCTCATCCCAATACTAAGTACCAGAATCATTTCCGCCATTTTGGATGTCCCATATTACCTGCACTAATGTTGCTGTGTCAGGCAAGCATTCAATGCCACATTGCACCCCTTCACTAAAACAAATTGACCTGTACACGCTAGTATGATCAAAATGAAACTATAAGCTTACTATATATACAAAACAATTGAGGTTACCCCCTCAAACACTCTTTCACCATCACATTCTGTGAAATATCAATTTTTACATCAGGGTAAAAAAATGCCGTAAGTTTTATCTACCTTATTGGTTTTCAGCAATTTTCTCAGAGAAATTTCGGCATCAGATGCTCTCACGACGATATATTTTCGTATACAGTTCATATGAACAACATTATGGTGCTCATATCGGTCACCGACGGTCACGACATGATTTGATTCAGGTGGCCCACATTACCTGCTGGCCCATTACCTGCATGTACCCTACACTGAAAACCTAAACGGGTAGACCGACTAGCTTTAAAGCTAGTCGTAGTGATGCGGACTAGCTTTCCTTCAACACAACTCGTCTACTACGGACTAGCTTTAAAGCAGTCCGCCAAGTTAGTCCGTCACAACGGACTAGTTTTAAAGCTAGTCCGTCGTGACCGCCTAGTTTGACGGACTAGCATTAAAGCTAGTCGTAGTGATGCCCAGACTGACGAGCTTTTGAGCAGGACTCGCTGTACAGCTAGTCCGTCAAGGTGTTAAAACTAGTCAGTCGCGATCGATGGTTTTGCTTCTGTCTTGACCGACTAGCATGACAGATAAGCTTAATATGGCTTCACAGGCTTGTCGGAGACGTCAAATCTGAAATTTTATAAGACAGTTCATCCAGATACAATTAATCTAAAAGAAAAGTGACACATAAATTTATAATTAGATTTAGAATTCAATTTTCATAATGTAATGATATTGTTATTATCACTTAAAAGCACACACACACACTTATTCATTAATTTGGCAAGACAAAATTTGTTTCGCGTGTTATACAACATCTATGTGCAAATAATTGGCTAACGATGTTTCATGAAATTAACCATAACTTAATTAGGAATTAAAAACGAGTACTCACATGAAGGAAACCGTCACATTGATCAAAAATCTACTATTCTACACGGCGGGACTGTTACACGGTGTATATCGAATCTGCATCTTTTTGGTTTACACGTAAAATCGAATTCGCAATCAGATAATGCACATAATAGATCATGTCCTTTTCGCAATGCGCATGTTATTCAGTGGATGGACTCTGCTCTTATAGATTGCTAATGAATGCCCGGCTTAGCAACAACTGTGTCTGTGAATGAAAGGTGGCTACGAAATACCGGCTTAGCAACAACAGTGAATGGAAGTGGATCATTCACTGTTGTTGCTAAGCCGGGCATTCATCAGCAATCAATAAGAATAGACGAGATTCTTGGGTTCGAGGTTTTCAATTATAGCCTGTAATTAAATAATGAACGACAATATTAAGAATCTATAGGCCTACTCGTGCCTATAGATTACTTGTTGTTATGTAGAAATAAACTTTCTGATTGTCAAGCCAAAACAACATTTGTTTAAAAATAATACACATTGATCCTGTTCGGAAAGAGAATAAATGGAGTAAGTGCGTGTATTTACACGCACCTAATTTATAATACAGACGATAATGGAATTGCTCTAAATGATAGGCTTCACAAGAGAAAAAACACAACCAATAATTGCTGGCGGTACACACAGTACTAGTAAATATTAAAGAGGGATTTTAAGAAATTTCATATCAAAGTTATTGTCAAACTTTCGTTATAAAAACTTTGGCAGTTTAGCTTGAAATGTACACCGTTTGCATTGTCATATATCACTACTTCAGTAACCTTGAAATAATTTTCATGAATAATTGAAAACGACATTGCAAATGTGTATGTATATCAAAAGCTAGTCCGTTAACTTTATATGTAAACCTCGTCCGTATATCTTCTTTTAGTGAGCTCGTCCGTCAACTCGACAGACGAGTTTCAAGCTTGACGGACGAGCTTTAAAGCTATCAGATTGAGAGATTTAGATTCAGTTATAAGCTAGTCCGTCGAGACGGACGAGGTTAGGTTTTCAGTGTATACTGATTTAATGTTTATATTATGCTAACATATTTTCTTGGCTATCATTTAGAAATATTTTTTGATGTTTCCATTATGCATGTTCAAGGTCAGAGGTCAAAAGAAGTGGGCCATGATGCCCCCTATAAGATCTCGGCTGTTGATGGAGCGACCGCGCCTAAAATTTGCACGATGGTAGTGTGCGATGTAACCTACACGAATGCACTGCTAATTTTCCCAAAATAATATTTATTTATTTTATATGAATTAATTTCGCTAATTTATGCATTGCATGAAATCATACATTTTGTTCTAATTGACATACTAGAGCTTCTGGAATGCTAAATTTGTGTGTACATAATCTTTATAGGATTCCTAACAATCGTACTTGGAAAAAATTCTGG
>CALNVZ010002418.1:137393-147445 GCA_940671915.1 Paracentrotus lividus | reverse complement strand
CTCATCATTACACTCATTGATAGTAAATTATCAACTTTGTATAGACTATCGATATATTGTTTATAATTTTACTCAATACAATAGACATAATGATTCGCCAAATCAATTTGATCTCGAACTGTTCTTTAAACGGTGTGAACGAGAAATGATAGAGAAAAATGATAAAGTCTTTATTGGCTCCCATCTCTACTATTGCATGACCTATAGCTGAGTAGGGCCCATTCATCTTACACTTACCCTGCTCTGTATGTCTAAATAACATAAACTAGGCTATAGGCGGAACCCCGTGCAAAATCCGTACACAGGTGTTTGAAGATGAGAAGTTTATGTTGTTGTATTTTCCTTTTTATTTTATATTTTAATAGTTGCTGCGAGCAAAACTAAAGAAGATAAAGGGGAGAAAAAAAAAAAAAAAAAAAAAATTATCCCGAGGATATTGCACTCCAACTCTGTCTCGGGTGCAGACATGACGCATACTGATGGCTGTCCGCTGATCTCAGAAGCTTATTTGTCACACTCGAACAAACCTTGGTTTTGTATAATCTAATGTACTTCCCGACCATCACTATTTAAGAACAATCGAAAGCATTCTAGAGGCCTTATTATTAACTAGATATATGGATGAAAATGATAAATATAGAATACAAAGCAAGAAGAAAAGCGTTTACAGATCAAGGATTTGGCAGTAAAAATCTACGAGTTCGTATCGTATTTTTCCGCGTGACGTTTATCACCACAATACAGCCAGTACACGCACACAAATACATCTCTTATGCAAATACATTTATCAGGAAAAGGTGGCGATATATATATTCAGAGGCAAATAGCCAATCAAGAAACGGATAATGTCGAGTCCAATTGAAAACGTGTATTTAGCAGAAATTGAAGTGTAGCAGGGTAGCAGTAATGGAAACACCCTCTTTTTTCAGTTTATCGCTTGCTACGCAGTCAAGATATTCATCGAATTAACATTCCAAGTATTTCATTGGTTACTCTTTTAATTATATCTTTTCGCTACATAACATTGGGTACATCAACTTTTAATTCAGTTCTATACCTACCAACAAAATTCGCATTTCTTTATATTTAACGCCAATTATTCTTTACTAACCATTTAATCAACAGCGGAAAGATCACTATTTATGCTATTGACAGGCTTCACATCTATTTCTACATATATACACGTGGTCGTCTGCATAAGGGATACTTTACAATTTTTAAGAATACTGGTTAGATCATCCGATATATATAAAACAAGAGGAAGCCAATATTGCTCCCCTGGGGAATTCCACATACGATATCATGAAGATGATTTATACATTAACAACTGTACATTGACGACGTCCAATCAGTAATCTTTGAACCATTTTCAGAACTTTTCCATCAAAACCCTTTCTCTTTATTCATTAGCAGTTAACTCATTGATCTACTTGTGTCAAACGCTTTTCTTAAATCCAAAGCGACCATCCCAACAAGATTTCTTTGTCAAGACTATCTAAGATATTTTCTGTAACATTGAGTAGAGCTGTCATCTGCTCGAATGTTTTCGGTCGCAAAACCTGATTTGAACATAATAAAGAGTAACTCAGATTTCATGACGGCCTGTTTGATACAATTTTCTCTATGACTTTTGCAAATACAGACAATACAGAAATATGTCTTCAGTTTCCATATCAGTTTTGTCACCACTTTTTAAACACAGGTGTGACCCGAGAAAGCTTCAACTGAGGAGGATTTTCACCAGTTCGCAATGATAAATTTTATGATATAACAAGGTCTGCTTATATAATGTGGTTTAAATAGGTAAAAGTGAAGCAGGTATATCATCAAAGCCCTCCGCTTTTTACAATCAAAGTCATTATTACTTTTAATTGCATCCTCAGTTACTATCTAAATTCTGATATGCCTATAATGTTTTGGACATACATTATTCGATTCAGTGTCAATATTTTCCAAGCATCCACATAATACTATTTTGTAGCTTCCCGATACTGAAAGATACTGATTAAAACTCTCAGGCCCGTATTCTTTCCGGGTTATGAGTTTGCTGTCGCACGAAATAGTAAAGGTAATGAGACGAGAATGCAACAACAAGCAGCAGCTTCTCAGTGAAGCGTTCTTGCCTAATCGTACGAAAGTAGATTCATGATGACGTCATTCGGATCAAGTTAACACAATTTCAAGAGATTTCTAAATAGGGTATAGGGGTTGTAGATTTGATATGGTTGCGAGTTTTATGTCGGAGGAAGCTAATTTCTCGTTAACTTTAAAGTTAAAGGTTGTTAAACTTTGTTTAATAATATGAGGTGCATTATAGAACTGTCCACAAACGAAGATTATTGCACGTTAATCATAAAAAATGACATTTTCCGACACGATTGAAGTGTATTATCTATTAAAGAGAAGACAACTGACGGCGAAACCAACAATAAAAACTAATAGTGGCAAGTCATGTCATTACACTGGAAAAAACGGATTTGGAACTAGTTTGAGACTAATTTGAGACTGGTTTGAAATGATTTTGAATGTTTTTGTCGCGCAGACGTCTCAGACGTCTCTCCGAGATATTTCCCTCGACAAGCGCGGCGATTCATGTCACGACGGGAGGGGGGGGCGAAACATCCGAAAGTGAAAAAAATAATACACTCAACTGCAACTTCGCACATTATGCAAGAAACAAGGTGGGCCGTCACATTGAGGTCTCTATAACGTTTTGCCCGTTTTTGCCCGTTTAAAAAAAAATGGCCTGAACGGGCTTTGGTCGGGTGGAACTTATTACTTTAGAAAATAATTTCTTGAATACGATTGCTAGGCAGTTCAAAATAGTTCTCGTTACGTCAATTCCGTTTATCGAGACCGTCCGCAATACGTTGTTATCCATGCAGAACGAGTAAACTGCTCGTTCACTCTTACCGTTCGCTAGCACGTTCCAATACGGTCACAAAGTGCCTTATGCGCAGCATGATAAAGTTAGGTACACGTTCGTACGTCCTTCTCGTTCAGAGTAGTCCTAACCTTTAAGGACGTTGCATACGTTTAATTTTAGAACTTGAAAGCCAGTACATTTTTTTTAACATGTTCAAAAAAATCGAATGCCTTTCCGTCTCTCCGTTCGGCCCGTTCGCCAAGGTTCGTACAATTTGTAGAACGGTCTGTACTAGATTCTAAAAGGTCTGCACTACGGTCAGTCCGTGTGTAAACAGATTGAGCCCGTTCCCAAGAACTACCTAGAACGCAGTGAGAACTAGCTCCAGTGTGCGGAATTATGACATGCCGTTCTGTTTAAAAATGAAACGTATGTCGTAGTACGTCCTTTCGTTCAGAGTAAGTCCTACCCGTTTAAGGAACGTTTGTCACTACGTTACTTAATTTTAGAACTTGAATATAATATACAATGCTGCGTTGTATGACGTCCTTGCACATCTTTAGAACGATTTAAGTACGGCAATTTCGTTGTAGTAGCTCCATCTCGTTTCAGGTAGTTGCACCCCGTTAAATTTTAGGACGAGATGGGCACCCGATTTTTTTAACACTTTTTTGGAAATCCGACCGAGCCTAGTCCGTGAAGTTCGTAACAGATCTAAGAAGTATTACTACGTCCACTTCATTCCTAAGTTGTAAATATAAATATCGTCGATACGAAGCAATTTATTTTTAAGAAACAATGGTCTTGTATGAGAAAGGAATCCAGCATGGTCAATGTTTCTATGTGCTCGTTTTTTAATCATAAGAATTTTCTCCTGTTGAGTTTTAGTCCCATTACCCCAGGCAATAATGCCGTAATTGAGATATGGCAAAATTAAAGTCGTGTAAAATGAAATAAGGATTCGAGTTGGAAAATCATGCATTAATTTATATAAAATGCCAGTATTTCTAGAGAGTAGTTTACACAAATAGTCAAAATGTATCTTCCATGACAGGTCGGAGTCCATATAAATACCAAGGAATTTGGTGGATTCAACCTGACTAAAGCCCCGTCTTAACAGACACCTTTTTGACAATCTTACCCGGGTAACGTCCGGACGTTACCCTAGTAAGATTTCTATTAAGACGCTCTTACTAGGGTAACGTCCGGAGGTTCTCCGGGTAAGATTTTCCAGATTCTTACCCTAGTACGACTAGGGTAAAGTCGCGGTAACAACCCAGTTTTACCCTGACATTGTCCGGACAACTGTTCTGTTAAGACGCTCTCGGGGTAATACTAGGGTAAGATCGACATTGCACAATGATAGAAGAGGAGAGAAGAAAAATGACAGAACAAGGAAATACATGAGAAATAACGGAAGAGATGAGGAGAGAAAGATAAAAACAAAGAAATACATAAGAAATAACGGAAGAGAAGAGGAAAGAAAGATAAAAACAAAGAAATACATAAGCAGTAACGGAAGAGAAGAGGAAAGAAAGATCAAAACAAAGAAATACATAAAAAGTAACGGAAGAGAAGAGGAAAGAAAGATCAAAACAAAGAAATACATAAGAAATAACAGAAGAGAAGAGGAAAGAAAGATAAAAACAAAAAAATACATAATAACTAACGGAAGAGATCAAAGAGGAAAGAAAAATAAAAACAAAGAAATACATAAGAAATAACGGAAGAGAAGAGGAAAGCGGGTATCGTTTTTCATTCGTGATATGTTCAGTGTTCATAATTAACTATCGACTCCACATCAGTTTGGATAACACCGGCAATCACATATAAATTATCGACATTCCTAGGCAAATGACATCAGAACTAGCAGGCGACGTACTATTATGATAAATATTGGAGGGCAATTATAATCCATTCACATTGAAAGACAGAGGAAATATGAAGGACCCAAGTGAATATAAAAGGCTCTAAGGACTTTGTCCATAAATTGAATGAGCTATAGCAGGAAAATTGGAATGTAGCAGCATGGCTAGCAGTAATGAAAAACACCCAAAAAAGACGTTGGGAAATAGTTTTGTACTTGCCTCACAGAATTCGGCCTTTTATATCTCAACAAACACGCACTGTATTTTATAGAGTTTAATACAAAGTAAATTCGATTTGCCGATGATAATTTGGGGTAACTTAGGAAAAGTACTAGCGATCATCTACAAAAACATACAAAATCGTCTCTTCGATGTTTTCAGTTTCAGGGTTACATTCAGTATTAGAGCTAATTCCATCAAACCTAATCCATATAAGTGTAGAACAACAATTATATAGTCAATTTCAAAACTTACATTATTGTAAATCATAAAACGAATGAATCCAGGTAGCATGAAAAGAAAGAATATAGAAGATGGCACATGTTAATATGGCTAAAGCTTGTATGATAACATATTAATAGAGGCATCTCATTTGATTATAATACAAAGATATACTAAATAGGATAACTGAAAAATGTGCATTAAACATATCATATTTTTTACATTGAACTACCTATCTTGTACGCAATGCGTAATAGTGAGGCGTACCGGGATGATTGTAATCATTATTTTTGATGTTAATGAACGACATCATCTCGGCACTACATTCTATCATACATTAACATTGATATTACGCAAATGGAAAAAGTGACGCCTACCGCAGATGATGTCGTTAATTTGTTGCTTAAAATGACGACAAGACATCTCGGCACTGCCATTGTTTTTTTTTTTTTTTTCTTTTCTCTTCTTCATTCTTCTCTTTTTGTTTTTTTTTTATATAACCACTACATCAAATTGAGAGAGATAACCATACTCGCTCTCTCATGGACTATAAAAAACATGCTCATGTTCATTTTCCGCCTGTGTTTTGTAACCCTTTAATAAATGACATTTTTAGCTTACATTTAATAACGTATGCAAGAGGTTGATTCAATTATTGTTTGGGGAGGTAGACCATAACTTAGGGACCATATATATAACAGTTATGCGGCAAAAAGAGTTCGATGCTCCGCCTCTCCTCTCTCGCTCGTGGGGTATGAGTGACCTGAGCTTTCTTTTTCAAAAAGTTTGGCTATTTCCGCAGGTATTCATTAACAGACAGTTGGTGCTGAAGTGTGTGCCTAATTGTAAATATAATATCGTCGATACGAAGCAATTTATTTTTAAGAAAACAATGGTCTGTATGAGAAAGGAATCCGAGCATGGTCAGTGTTTATGTGCTCGTTTTTTAATCATAGAATTTTTCCTGTGAGTTTTAGTTTCCATTACCCAGGCAATATGCCGTATTGAGATATGGAAAATTAAAAGTCGTGGTAAAATGAAATAAGGATTCGGTGGACAAATTTCATGCATTAATTTATATAAAATGCCAGTTTCTAGAGAGTAGTTTACACAAATAGTCAAAATGTATTCTTCATGACAGGTCGGAAGTCCATATAAATACCAAGGGAATTTCGCGCGCTCTCCTGACTAAAAGCCCCGTCTTAACAGACACCTTTTTACCCGGGTAAACGTTCTCGGACGTTACCCTAGTAATTTCTATTAAGGACGCTTCTACTAGGCGGTAACGTCCGGAGTTTCTCCGGGTAAGATTTTCCAGATTCTTACCTTAGTACGACTAGGGTTTAAAGTCGCGGTAACAACCCAGTTTTACCCTGAAACATTGTCCGGAACAACTGTTCTGTTAAGACGCTCTCGGCGGTAATACTTTTATGGTAGATCGACATTGCACATGATAGAAGAGGAGAGAAGAAAAATGACGAACAAGGAAATACATTAGAAATAACGGAAGAGATGAGGAGAGAAAGATAAAAACAAAGAAATACATAAGAATAACGGAAAGAGAAGAGAAAGAAAGATAAAAACAAAGAAATACATAGCAGTAACGGAAGAAAGAGGAAAGAAGATCAAAACAAAAAATACATAAAAAGTAACGGAAGAGAAGAGGAAGAAGATCCAAAACAAAGGAATACATAAGAAATACAGAAGAGAAGAGGAAAGAAAAGATAAAAACCAAAAATACAAATACTAACGGAGAGATCAAAGAGGAAAGAAAAATAAAACAAAGAAACATAGAAATAACGGAAGAGAAGAGGAAGAAAGAAAAACAAGAAATACATAAGAAATAGCGGAAGAGAAAGGAAGAAGATAAAACAAAGAAACACATAAGAAATAACAAAAAGAGAAGAGGAAAGAAAGGATATAAACAAAGAAAAAATAAGAAATAACGGAAGGACAAGCGGAAAGAAAGATAAAACAAGAATACATAAGAAATAACAAAAAAGAAGAGGAAAAGAAAGATATAAACAAAGAAATACAAAGAAATAGCGGCAGGAGAGAGGAAGAAAGATAAAAACAAGCAATAAGAAATAACAAAAGAGAAGAGGAAAGAAAGATATTAAACAAAGAATACATAAGAAATTAACGGAAAAAGACAAGCGGAAGAAAGATAAAACAAAGAAATACATAAGAAATAACAAAAAAGAAGAGGAGAAAGATATAAACAAAGAAATACATAGAATTAACGGAAGAGAAGAGGAAGAAAACAACTAAAAGAAATACATAAGAAATTAACAGCAAAGAGAGAGAAAAGAAAGATAAAAACCAAAGCAATTACAAACGAGTAGAGACAGAAGAGAAGATGAGAGACAAAACAAAGAATAATAAGAAATAACGGAAGAGAAGAAGAAAGAAAGATAGATAAACAAAGGAAATTACAAAAGAAATAACGGATAGAAGAGGAAAGAAAGATAGATAAACAAACCAAAGAAATACATTAAAAAATAAATGAAGAAAGAAAGATAAAACAAGTAAAATGAAGAAATACCATAAGAATATAATGATGGAAAGAAGGAAAGAAACATAAAGGAATATAAAATAAAAGAAATACATGTCATGAGAAAGGACAAGAGAACTCTTTTTCATCGATTCAATTCAACACGTTGCTACGGTAAACCTACCACGGTAAGTTTTAAGCAGCTTCTGTTAAGACGGTCGCAATAGTCGACCACCGTGGTATGGAATCGTTACCTACTATTTCTCCCTGGCTTTCTCGGAACGTTGTCCGGACAATGTCTATTTAAAACGGGGCTTTAGTGTAGTATTATTTATCAGAACATTTCCAGGTAGCGATTTTAATTTATTACTAAATAACATATATGGTTTTACCAACATTCAAAGATTAATTTCTTTAGCATTGATCCAGTTTTTGAACCCGTTTATTTCTTATTTACATGTGAGAAGGAGATTGCGGATTTGATTGAGAATAGAAATACTTAGAATTCGTCAGCAAAAAAAGAATAAAGACATTCGATTTCCAGAAGAATATTGGAAGTCATTTATATATATGATGAATAACAGCGTTTCCTAATAGTGAACCCTGGGGTACCACCGCCATGATATTGGCTTCATTAGAGTCTTGGCTGTTATACTAACATATTGACTTTCTATTCTGTAAATTATAATTGTCGAACCACTCCAAGGCTTTCCTCGAATTCCCCATAAGAGATATTTTTTGCAGTTAGTTATTTTATGGTAATAGTATCAAAGGCCTTGGAGAAGTCGAGAAATATTCTATAGTGTGGAGTTATTGTCAATTGAATGAGTACTTTATCTAAAAATTTGATAAATGCGTGAGTTGTGGAATGTTTTTGCCTTAAAACAAATTGAGTTCCTGACAAGATATTAAATTCAGTAAAAAGTCATAGTTCGTTTGTAAAATAAGTTTATCAGTAAAATTTTAGAAAAGGACGTTAAAGCGATATGGGACGATAATTTCCAACTTCTTCGCATTTCCCTTTTCTAAAAAACAGGTAATTTACTTTGGCAATTTTCATTCTTAGTGGGAACGATTACCCTATTTGTAATGAATAAGTATGTATATATGTGTGATGGGGAGATTAATTTCTGTTTAAATTTTTCTTAGTAGAAAGTTCGTGATGCAGTCGTATCTAGGGCTTTTATTATTTTCAAAATTGTTTCTTATATCTAAACTTCATACTAGAATTGATTCAGGAACATGACGGTGGTTTCGCCTTTTTTAAAAAATGTTTGAATCTAATCAGCATCGGAATGTTTTTGGCGCAAGGTTTGGGCCAATGTTTACAAAATTAATTATTAAACTCGCAATTTTCAAGGGGCGTCTTGGATTTGGCTCCATCAACTACTATGCTTTGTATATAGGATTTTGACGCTTTTTTGCGTTTAAGAACATTATTTATTATTTTCCATGTATTTTAATATCTCTTTATGATGTCGAATTGATTATGAAAAGTAATTCTTTTTTGCAAGCCGACGAAGCTTGCTTAAAATATTCCGGTACCGGGTTATTTAGACTTGGACTGAATAGTAGCGGTTCTTTTTGTATTTATAATACAAATTATTATTTTTCTTGGTTGATGGAGTTTAAAAGAGATTTTAGTTATTCCAAGGGTAAGCTAGGACATTTTTTTATAATTTGTTTGCGCTGGCGAATCGGAATAAGAAAGAATTTAGATTTGCATTAAAAGTATCCACGAAATTTTAAAGGAACATTACATCATTATTATTAGTACACTGCATACCAATCGGCCGATTCAAGTGATTCATTAAGTCTACGCAGGTTGGGTTCAGAAAAAATCTCTGAACCTGCCGAAATGTTTGTTTTTTGGGATGAAGTACAAATAGCATTAGAAACCAGACATTAACCGAAAAGTGGGTCTGAAATATCTGAGACAATAATACCAGATTTAACATTGAAGCACCGCCTTATGAAAATATTATCTATTAGCGTAGCTATGATTCAGTAATTCATAGTGGTTAGTTATGGTTGGGGCAAAATTACTTTTGATAACATAAGGTCCAAAAAAATCTTGACAGTGTGAATTTTACTGACATTGAAGTAAATTTATATTTAAACGCCATTTATAATACACGTTATTTTGCGGGAGGTGAAGATAAAAATTAGCTTGTAATGATTCGATAAAGTCTTATATTTGAAGTACTAGGTGGTTTATAAATTCGCCAACAATGATATTTTTCTTTCTGCAGTTTATTTTCAATAAAGATACTTTCAATGCATCGATACTTTGCTTATATCTTGATTTCACATCGTAACTTAGTATCATTAGGAAACATACAACCCCCTACTCCACCGCCCCGTTTTCAGTTCTATTTGACTT
>CALNVZ010002418.1:45499-111003 GCA_940671915.1 Paracentrotus lividus | reverse complement strand
GTCCTAGAACCATATATAATATATATTTACAGTATATTATTAATCGAAATAACTTATTGTAGGCCTATATTGATTTGTATAATGAAAATAATAGAAAATCTATAATTGAAACAGGCAAAAATTTAAATTGAATATCTAGTCAAAGTATTTACTGAAGGGTCTTATAATTTTAAATGATATCTTAAAGTTAATGATGTTCAACATTTTGAGCAAATTCCAGACGTAGTAGAGTCAATGTAATTTTTTTTAAATACATTAAATACATGTGCCCATTATTATCTGCACATGCAGGTTTTATGGGCACTTTGGTGATGACGTCAACATTTGAATATTGCAGACAGGGGGTAGGTGATAATTGTTACAATAAACAAAGAGTAGGCTGTGTGTCATTTTGTAATTTTATGCAAATTATGGAAATGTGCTTAGGGGGTCCATATTACCTGCATGTAACCTATTCTTTAACCCTATTAAGACCAAGGTATTTTGATCGCTCCAGGCCCAAGGAGGGCACATTGTGCCCCCCTCAATAATCTTTTTACTAAGTGACCGATCACTTTCATATTTGCCATGATGATAGAGTAACTCAAGCTTTACAACTGGATACAACTAAAATGTTCCAAAAGTCATCATATGAGGGCGCTATTTGCATTTAAATAAATAAATACATAGATACATTCATCTATTTTAAATGTTCAAGGTTGCCAAATGGGGGCGCTTAATGCTCTTAAATGAAGAGGTCATTTCCAAAATGTACTACATCCATATTTGTTAATTCGGAGAAAAACACGTTTTTTTTTTTAATTTTCATTGATAGGAGGGTCTGTTTGGAATTAAACTTTAACGAGTTGTTCTACTTTATGACACTCAAGGAAAACCAGTGTAAGAAAAATCTAGGTCTGCAAGTTTTTCTGTAAATGAATTTTTATTTTTTATTTTTTGTTCTGATGGATGTAATACCTTTTGGAAACAAAATGTCTCAGAGAACTTAAATTGCTATAAATCTCAGCAATCTTTTATTAAAAAAGGAACATTTTGTACTATTTCATATTGCTTTAGATAGATGCCACGTTGGAAAAAAAAAAAAAACACGTTGCATTGAGTTCATTAGTTTTCAAATTTTCACTGATGCTCTGGCGAACTCAGCCAACTACGCATTATTTACATGCAATCAAAACAAATACATGGGACTACATAAAAGTGGATGTAGTACCTTTTGGAAACGAACTGAAATGGATGTAGTACCTTTTGAAAGTAATTTTTTCACTCTTCCCATTGAAAATTCAAGTTTCTGTTTGTAACAGTGTGTAGAGGTGCTAAAAATGAGTAGATTAATGTAAAAAAAAAAGAAAAAAAAAAGAAGGAATTTTGATGGAAAATGGATGTAGTACCTTTGGAAATGAGCTCTTCAAATACAAAAAATCAATTTCACCAATATTGGCCGTTTTCGGTAATTAACTAAAATAATTAAATTTTAATTTTTTTTGTAAATATTTTCACTTTTCAGTTATGCAAAGTGACTTTAATAATAATAAACTCATTTTAGAAATTAGAAATGTGATAAAATTCAAATTTCAATATTTCCTATTATTTTTATTGTTTTGGCACCATTTTTCACATGAAAAGTAACAACAAAAAAAAGAACAAAAAGAAAAAAAAGAAAAGAAGAGTGGTATTCTGTTTGGAATTTTATTTCAATTCAATTTGAATAAAGAAACCTTAATGAAGACAGCCTAATATTGTTTATAACTATGGATATCGAAAATGAACAAAAATTGGATAAACATGGTTGCCATTTTGTAGTTGCCATGGCAACATGGAATATCACACCCCACAAACTTTGTATCAAAATAATTGTGAATAAACTTGAGGAAAAGCCACCAAGTTCGGTGGAAAATAATCCAAGCGTATAGAAATGGCGTATAAAAGTTTGGTAGGGGCACATTGTGCCCCCCTTGGTATTGATAGGGTTAACAAGGTTCCATTGTAATGACTGCGAGAGCCATGAAGGATATAAAGTACTAGTAAGCAAGACAATCAAGAACTCACCATGAAATATGTAGAGGATGCATAATCTGAAACTACGGTGAGATTAAAGGAGCGGAGTTGTGATAAATGACACTGCTGAATTATAATACTATGAACTATGACGCTACTTCCAAAGAGAATGTCAACACCATTATTGAACCTTGAAGGGCGCCCTCTCCAACCCATCAAGGGTCGGTGTTCGTAGGGTAATAGCCTCAGGGCCTCCAAATCTACAAGTGATCGGTTGAGACCTTGTTGCATTTGACTGTCTGTTAATGCTAGAAGGCCAGATGCGAGACCGAGATCAAAATTACACCCTAGGAATAACAATAACATGTATCTCATTGACGATAAATTGAAAGATAAATCATAATGAAATAATTTGAAAATATTTTTTTAAGGAACCATCTACTCGCCTTGCCAATTTCCAGGTGAAAATATGTCGAGGTACACCAGGAATGAATTGGCAACAGGCCTTTCAATGAGATCTGAAAGACATCCTTGTAAAGTGGAGACACTTTAACAATCTAAACAAGGATAAATCACCTTTTGTGTCAGACGACGAGGGAGTCCCTAGGTCTAAGTAAGAGACTAGACTTTATTAAAAAAGAATCATTTTAAAATATTTGTAATGAGTAATCTATAAGTATTCCCCCTTAGAGCAACGAAACCATTTTCATTTCATTTAAATTACCTAGTTTACTGTTATTCTTTCAACTTTATTTGACCATTATTTTCATTAAAACTTTTTGTCATTTCGGAAATAATATACCCACATACCAAAGGGAAATAAAGTTGTACAAAGTGACAGGTCCCCTATTTTTACAAATAGCAAAAATGGATTCTAAAACATATCCCTAATGTCATAAACGGTATCTTGTAAAACAAAACTGTAAATTAAATCAAAATTATACTAAATAATAAGCATCGTTGCTTCTTATATAGTGTACAAACAACAAAAATTGTTTGACACATTATTACCCAGAGCATAGCTAAGCTGCCAAGTATGTAGTGCTTAAGGACATCGTATGCCCATTTACACCTGGGTGAGGTGAAGCAAATGTAGATATGATGCCTTGCCCAGGTGCTGGCGCAGGGAAATGAGCTCACGACTTTTGCATTCCCAGTCAAATGATACAACCACTAGACTAAGATCACCTCTACATAAACATCATTCTTACCACCTTGGCATCCGAGTATATCGAAACGAAGGGATACAAGATTTGGATTTATGCTGAATGGAAAAATCCGGATTCTACTTGTAAATCGAGGCGATTTAAATATTATAGTTGACACCACTTCTGGATTCCATCTAAAGAAGAAATCCTTTAGATATAAGAATAAAATAGAGAGAAACGTTTCATTTTAATATTTTTGTGTCAGTATGTCCAAATGTATGCAGAATTAGCTCTGCAGTGTCATGGCGGACATAAATTGTGTTTGATAACGGAAATAAATTTAGTAGTTCTTAGAAAACCATGGATAAACGTGAAAATAATAGAATTGAAATGATATAGATAATAACAGTTTCAATAATAGAAATTATAATGAAAAGGAAAATTATAATGATAAAAAATAATAATCATCATCATATTAATAATAACAATAATAGTAATGATAATGATAATAATAATAACAATAACAATAGGGCCGACTTGTAAAAATAATAATTGTAACAATACTGATGAGACTTTTTTTTTTTTTATTCATAATGATCTTTACATCAAATTATTATTATTATGATAAACAGGATCAAGTCCGTATTTTTCCTTGAAAGACTTTGCTTTAACAAAAAGCACAAAGTGATTTCAAGTGCAACTTTTTAGTGTCAAAGTATTTTTCGGATCATTCTAGTTGTGCCGAGAATGGCTTCCTTTTGAAGATCGTAGATCTTGATGTTCGGGGAGATCTTGGTGATGAGACTCTCGATTCCCTTCTTTACCATCCCCGTGTGACCAATTATCACCGGGGTGACTTCTGCCTTGACGTTCCACATTCGTTCGATCTCGAGCCTCAGGTGTTGATATTTTAGCCGCTTGTCCCTTTCCTTGACTGCGAGGTTTATGTCGTGAGGGACGGATACTTCGATGATGTTAAGTTTGTTTCCCTCTCTTACGATGATGTCTGGCTTGTTATAGTTTATAGCTCTGTCTGTCATTATACTGCAGTTTCAATGTATGGTACTTTTATCAGCCAGGGTTATTGTCTGCGACTGATGTTCCCATGGATGGTCACATTCTTGAGTCCCACGATCCTTTAGAAGTTGCCAATGTATATGCTTGGCAATGCTATCATGTCTGCTGATATATTCTGTTTGGGCCAAGATAGGACATCCTGATGCCAGATGCATTAAAGTGTCAGGTTCTTTCCCACATACTCTGCACGTGTCCTCTACATCAGATTGCAGAATGGATTTCTCATATGCCCGTGTCTTGATTACCTGATCTTGCATGGCAAATATAAACCCCTCCGTTTCTCCTTTCAGACCAGCAGACTTGAGCCATCCATGGGTGTTCTTTTTGTCAACGAACTGGCGATTCGATTGTGTAGACGTTTTGCCTGTAGATTTGTCTGCAATCTTTCGTTCAAGGAACGCTTCATTATTATTATTATTGTTATTATTATTATTATCATTATTACTATCATCATTATTATTATTCTTATTATTGTCATTATTGCAATTATCATTATTTCAAACATTATCATAACATAAATATTATATATACCGAGTGAGTCAGAAAAAAACTTTACACCTAGAAAAATGTCAATAAAAAGAAAACCAATATATAAACCCCAAATTATTATACATATTGTGAAACAGCAACTCCTCCCGCATCATCTGGTACCATTTTTGTGTGGTATGTCTTTACGCTTGGATGAACACGACGCACTGTTTGCGAACATGTAAATTTCGAATTGTGCAAGGGTGGGGTGAAATTGAAACAATAAAAGCGGACAAAAAAAAAAAAAAGACTTCATCATGAATAAAATAGCATAGCTTTTTACAACGTTGTTTTTAGCCAATATACTATCAAGGTCTCTAGATTCTGCAAATTTTGCAAATTTTCAAAGTTTACAGCCTGTGAAAAGTTAATCATGAGGAAATATTGAATTTTCTGTGTTTTATAGTGAAGGTACCACTGGATGTCCAAATGATTGCAACATTTTGTTGCCATGGATACATGCTAAGAATGAATCCTTTAAATGTTCATGTCACGGACGGACGAGATGGAAATGGGTTTCCCGACTTCTCATGACTCTTTTGATTTATGGCATACTATCTAAAATAGAAGCAAAGGTCTAATAATAAGGAGATAGCTTTGCATGATTTTTAATTTCAAACAAGCAATAACAAAGGGAAATACTTTTGTTCTGTCTTTTTCACGACGGACATTTTTTGGGTCAAAATGTTTAATTTATTCGCACAGAATTATTTCCCCAGTTTATATTTCTGTTGTATTCTTGTTTTGTTTAGAAATACTTTCAACCTCTCTGAACCAGTTAAGAAAAATAAAAAGTTGTTAAATATTGAACTGAGACTTATTTACTTTACTGAAAAATGTCCGTCCGTGACATTATTTTAAGCACTATCGTAGAAAATAATATATTCAAGGGCTCTCATCATTGCATGCCTCTGAAACATATTTAACAACTTGAGATGTTAGTCAAATCCTGAAAATACTTCATCCCAACTTAATATAAAATTTTCACCCACTGCTCACTCTTACTGACCATGCTCAGCATTTGTGTTTTTGTTTTACTCCACTTTTGCACATTCAAAATTACATGTTCGCAAACAATGCGCCGTGTCATCCACGCGTAAAGATATTAATTACACACAAAATTGGTACCGAAAGATGCGGGAATTATTCTTTCAGAATATGACTAATAATTTGGGGTGTATAAATTGGTTTTTATTTTATTGAAATTTTTTTATGTGTAAAGTTTTTTTTTACTCACTCGGTATAAGGTAATTTATTTTTAATAAATTCATGTTAATAGTTATTTCAAAAGGAATAATTTAAGACTATTCATATCTACAATCAATGACGGTGTTGATCAGGTTGCTCTCGTTTTAAGGTATGATCCTTTGGGTACATTAAAGGTGTCCAATACCCTATGAAATAATCGCATTTATTTTAAAGAGCATAGGCCTAATGAGAGGAGCAATTAAAAAAAAAAGTTTCATCAAAATCGGTTATAAAATAAGAAAGTTATGGAAGTTTGAAAAGTCGCGTTGTACCTGCTATGGGTATCCTCGAATTGGCAACATCGGCTTCAAAATGGCCGATTTTATGGACAACTCTCCATTTGTTTTGTACACAGATTTTCAGATTTTTCTCATTTTCTTTTAAAATGTATCTGAATTACTTCTGAGCTCAAAATATGGGAAAATTTATTTCACACAACATATATTGAGCTTAGAAGGAGGTAAAATATGTTATATTACATAACTGATTTTGATGAAACTTTTTTTTTTTAATTCCTCCTCTCATTATGCTGTTTAATATAAAAGTGACTATTTTGTTGGGTAGTGGTTTCCTTTAATAAAGCTTGACGAAATTCAAGCACAAAAACTAGATATTGCTAAAAAAAAAGGGAGATTTTACAGAGCTGTATATTCTTAACAAATTAATTAATTCTATCCCCCCCCTTACTTCTTCTTGTAGGTCTATAACACACAGGTCTACTAGGTGTTTTTTTCCCCTTGGCTTTTTCTCTTTTCTTTCATTCTTTTCAGCCCCATAGCCTCCACTCTAATCCCTTCTTTGTTTACTCTCTCCTCCCTCTCCCAGCTTATCATCTCCCTTTTGTTCCAGTTTGCTGGTGGACCATTCTTGGTCACGTGTGTGAACGAAATTATGCAAAATCTTGACTTTAATTGGCTATAACTCTAACATTTTTAAAATATATACTGATTTAATGTTTATATCATGCTAATATATTTTGTTGGCTATCATTTGTAAATATTTTTTTATATTTACAATATGCATGTTCAAGGTCAGAGGTCAAAAGAAATGGGTCACGTGTGTGACTTCACAGAACGGCATGATTTTGAAAGTTCAATTTCATTTTGAAATTCCTGTGAGTTTTAAAATGATGAAATGTTCTTATTGCTGTGAGATATGCATTATGGACCTGTTAACCAAAAAATACCAATCGATAGGAGTCATCTCTGAAATTTCTTTTTTTATCTATTATTTTATATCGTGATGTCGGGTCACGTGTGTGACATTTTAGTGGGTCACGTGTGTGACCTATGGCAAATTGTACAGAAAAATGAATATATTATGTATTATGCAATAAATGTACATTTTGAGCAATTACTATATCCACTGTGGTAAAAAAATTTATGAACTCAACCCTAGTCAGTCAATGGGGTGTTTTGGTAGCTGTCAAGACTGGGGGAGGGGCGGGTATAAGGGAGGGGGGCCATGATGCCCCCGAAAAGATCTTGGCTGTTGATCGCGCGAGCTCGCCGAAAATTTGCACGATGGTAGTGTGTGATGTAACTACAAGAAAGCACTGTTAATTTTCCCATAATGATAATAATTTATTTATAATTTATTTTATATGAATTAATTATGCTAATTTACGCATTGCATGAAGTCATAATTTTTGTTCTAATTGACAAACTACAGCTTCTGGAATGCTATATTTTGTGTTTGCATAATCTTTATAGGATTCTTAACCATTGTACTTGGAAAGAAATTTGATATCGAACTAAATTCCTTGTGTATTTCATTGTTTTATGAATTTCTTATGTATTTCCCTGTTTTTCGACCTTTTGTTTTGTTTGTTTGTTTGTTCTTTTTGTTGTTTTTTTTTGTTGTTTTTTTTCGCAAAAATTATTGCAGAACCATTTTGGAGCATAATAATGCTAAAATAAATTAATTTCAGCCAATGAAAGTGAAAATAATCATAATTTATGACCGCCCCCACCCAGCGGGTCACGTGTGTGACTAATTTGTTTGCTAATTAATAATCAAGTTAAAACTTGTCATGGATTCATATTTAGTGAGATGCAAGGTGCATTAAATGTAGCTTTGAAGAAATAATTATAATAATACCAGAGCCATGGTTAAGACGGGGCATAAACTTTTTGTGTTTTCTGGTTACTTGTGTGTGACATTTTGAGGGCAATTAATTTCCAGGGTTGATTATTTTAATATAATCAATTTAACAACATTATTTTTGGGGGGTTAGATTAAAAGGAATAGAGGTAAATAATAATATAATGACAGTAATCGAAGTAAGGAAGTCAGCATATCCATTCCAGTCAGGGTTTAAAAAAATGATGATTTATTTACCGTTTTTCCATTTAATTATCATTTATGTTAATTTATGCAAATGGGCATGAACAATTGCAAAAATCACGAAAAAACATCAGCTCATGAAACTTCAGACATTGCTCTATTTGAATATGCAGCTTAAAATAAAAAATCCAAAATTTATTTGTCCCCAAAAGGTTCACTTTTCAAAGAATGGCCTAATAGCCTAGTCACTTTTTTAAAGGCATGACCATAGTTGGTCACACACGTGACCCGTGGGTCACGTGTGTGACCAAATTCAAAGTTAATTGATAACTAAATTAAAAGCTATCATGGCTTCATATTTGGTGAGATGCAAGGCACATTATATCTAGCTTTGGAAGAAAATTGTTAATAATAAAGAACCATGGTTTTTGGGGGCGTTAATTTTTCGTTTTGGGGTCACGTGTGTGACATTTGATGGCAATTAATTTCTTTAGTTAATTATCTTAAAACAATCAATTCAACACTATTATTTTCATTAAATTTAAAGGAATGAAGTTATAAAAGGGTATAATGACAATAATCAAAGTAAAGAGACCAGCATATACAATCAAGTCAGGGTCAAACAATGATATTTTACGTACCATTTTCTATTCAAATTTTTTGCATGTTAATTTATGCAAATGAGCATGAAAAATTTGTGAAATTAAGATAAAAATGCATTTCATGAAACTTCAGACAATGCTTTATATGAATGTGCAGCTTAAAAACAAAAGGACAAACTTTATTTTTTTCAAAAAAGGTTCACTTTTCAAAGAATCGCCCTGTTTGATCTCACCTCCTCTTGCTTTGATTTTGGCTGGCTTTCACACCTTTTACATCCCCCTTTTGTTCTCTCCCTCTTGGCTTGCCACTTAGGTGAGTTTCTCTGTCTTTCTCTATATCCTTGTTTGTTCCCTACTTTTCTGTGTCATTTTGTCTCTGACGAAGATTCTGCTAGGATCGAAAGCTCAGGCTCCCTTTGACTTCATTTTACACCATTAGCTCTCCTTTATAGGATAAGCAGTTTCAGCAGTTCTCTTATTTTGTAATTAATTCTATCCCCGCATAATCTTCTCAATCATGCCGTTCTCGTCTGGTATTTATACAATCAAACTAAAGCTGTTAGTACGATATGAGGGGAGATACGCATTGGTTGATATTGAAATTAAACCGACATACCTCATTATCGATGTAATCATAATCATAATCACCGAATAACACTTCAATAAATTCGATCCACTCTGTTCCTATGCTGTCTTCTCCTCCCTGGATAAGTATCCCAGTGATGTAATGAGGTTGATCAAAGTTGACCTGTGATACGAGTCCAAAATTAATGATAGATATCAGTTAAATATCATCTTTAACACTTTTACGATGAACTTACAATGGAAATGATATTACGCTTTAAATTTTAAGGAGCGAATTTGCCACCCTACATTCACTTTGCGCATTTTTTATTTTTTAGTTTTTTTCTTCTTTTTTTCCCTCACTTTTCTTCTTCCTGTTTTCCCTTTGTCTTTCTTTTCGGTGTGGGCCTTCCTTCTAGGATACACCTAAAGTTATCAGCCGCGGTTGAAATAAGATTCAAATCCTGATAATGCTGTCCCTCATTAAAAAGTGTATCTCACATGCCATGAGATGAGTTCGAGACTAGACGTTAGGGAGACTCAGGAAACGTCTCTGTTGCGTCTCCACGATGTCCCCGTGACTAGTGTCAAATCCAACTCCCTACTTGACAGAGAAATTGCCAATTGGTCTTTACCAAGTTAGACTAATGCCTGTTTGGTCTCCTCCTAATGGTCTAATTCAATTTCATCTACAACCCGTACGTCTAATTACCTTTTGGTCTAATTGCCACTTCACCTATTTACCATTTTGTCTGAATCCCATTTTATCTAATTTCAACTTGGTCACTTCCAGTAACCAACTGGTAATAAACACAACACAAAAAGTAGGTTCCTCCTATTTTAGATATCAATAATTTTTGAACCAGGAGGAATTAAACAATTAATGTGATTGGGCAAGTCCACGCTATTTGTTCCCGAGATGGTGATTTTTCGACTTTTTGACCATTGTTGTATCAAGTGTGTCAGTGGGTTTGTAAAGGTATACATAATGTGTCATATATCACCATAAAGAAAAATATATAAAATGCATAAAGAAAAATATATAAAATGCATTAAAAATGCTATTTTCAACTATTTAAAAAAGAGGTTTGTCATAGGAGTACAACAAAAAAATATGTATTTTCTGTTTTTATATTTTTTTGGCTAACTCTGGTGAAAATATCACGAACCTAGCACGTAGCTTTCCATATTTTTAGACTTAAAATATTCAGGTCTCAGAAATAGTCTCACAAAAGTTACTGAGCTGATGTAAAATCATACATTTTTATTACCCGTCCTCCCACCTTTAGAAATGAAACAAAATAAGTTTTTCTTACATTTGTGTTTTGTATTAGGTTTCTTTTGTTTTATCAAAGAGATTTTTTAACAAAAGATGTTACTAGGCCTTGGCTACACCAATTGTTTAAAGGGGAATCCAACCCAAGGAGAGAATCAACCTTACAGGAAAGATGAAAATGAGAGGAGCAATCTAAAAAAGTTTCATCAAAATCGGTTATAAAATAAAAGAGTTATGGAAGTTTGAAAAGTCTAGTTGTTCCGTCTATGGGGATCCTCAAATTGGCATCATCTGCTTCAAAATGGCCGATCTTATGGACAACTCTCCATTCATTTTGTACACAAATTTACAGATTTTCCCCATTTACTTTCGAAATATATCTTACCTCCTTCTGAGCTCAACATATGTTGTGTGAAATGTATTTTCCCATCACATATATTGAGCTCAGAAGTAAAGAAGACATACTTTGAAAGAAAATGGGGAAAATCGGAAAATTTGTGTACAAAATGAATGGAGAGTTGTCCATAAGATCGGCCATTTGGAAGCCGATGATGCCAATTTGAGGATCCCCATAGAAGGAACAACTAGACTTTTCAAACTTCCATAACTCTCTTTTTTTATGACCGATTTTGATGAAACTTTTTTTAGATTGCTCCTCTCATTTTCCTCTTTCCAGTAAGGTTGATTCTCTCCTTGGGTTGGATTCCCCTTTAATAAAAAATATTACAGGGAATAATTGTCCCGTTTGTTACTGTCCCGTTTGTTACCTGACATAGTGTTTAAAACTTGCACTTTGCCAGAAAACTTGAAGTTGTATTAACGTTAAAAATATGTCCTTACAATATTTATTACATGTTTAAGAGGATATGACTCTGCAAATTAAGATCTACCTTTTAAATTCAGAGTAATATGTGAACAAAGTCAAAATTTGACAACACCATTTTTTTGCGGTCCCGTTTGTTACCGACGAATAAATTATCATAAATTAATTATGAATAGAGTTATTACAACCATTTTTTATGCTTGTGTTGAACATTCTTATTTCCTGCAGGAATATACCAAAGGATTGAGATTTCATTTAAGATTTTTCAAACAAGCTCTATTTTTGGCTCTGAATGTCCCGTTTGTTACCGCGCAAAATAGCTTGGACTTGCCCAATTATAAGTCCGTGTAGGTCATTTTATTACCTATCATGTCACCGATTATTAGGAAGATTAATTATGTCATGCTTCAGTGAGGAATGGCAATGGGGAAGAAGTTTCGCTCCGAGCACTAGGTGTAGTATTACAGATTCGATCGAGCGACTCGAAATTTTGTACGGTCTAAATGCATTTGCACTTGAAAACGGATCTTTTTTCCTATGTCATATTTCATATATTATTCTACCTTTTTAATTCTGATTTTTGGATAGCAGCAAGTTTAAGAAGTTCGATGCATCCTCACAACTTTGATTTCCAAGAAGACCTACCAAAAAAGTCAGTGCCTTATGCCTCCTTTCGAGCATTGTAGCATCAATATGTTTTAAACGTAAAATAACAATTTTCAAAATGGATGATTTTCCCCTTTTAAATTCTTGAAAAGATTGGATATGTAGATTTTTATCAAAATTTGAATAAATATTCTAATGTAATCAAGCAATTTCAACTCTTGAAACCCCCCCCCCCCCAAAAAAAAAAAAAAAAAAAAAAAAAAGTCAGTGCCGATGCCTCCTTTTGGGCATGAAAAGTTGCCCACCAATGGGTTTAGCACGTAGGAGCCTATACGTACAGAATATTTTAGAGTGATTCCGATTCCCAGGATATTCCGTTGTAGTGATTGGAAATGTAGATTTTATCAAATTTAAATAAATTGTCTAACATAAGCAAGCATTTTAAACTCTTGAAGACCGCCCCCCTCCCCCCCCAAAAAAAAAAAGTCAGTCCCTATGCCACCTTTTAGGTCATGAACATGCCTATGTTCGACATGTAAAACACATGTTTTTGAAACGGATAATATTCCCCTTTTCATTCATTGAATCAGTTGGAAATGTAGATTTAATGAAATTTCGATAAATCTTCTTATATAATCAAGCATTCTAAACTCTTAAAGACCTCACAAATAGGTCGGTGCCTATGCATTACTTTTTAGGTTTTCACATAGAAATTATCGTCATCTGCAGTTCAACACGTGCAATTCCTCAGCGCCTGCGCCAGACTGGTTGAATAACACATTTATTTCAAATACTACACCGTTTTACGTGCATACAGGCGAGCTCGCACCTCTATGTTATATTCTCTTTGAATAAACGATTTCGGAACAATATTCAAATTTTTCTACATCGCACTTGTCAAAAAAGATGCTACATGTGTACCATAACATACAATATGAGTTCATGGTCAAATTTCACGGTTGAATGAGCACTGGGCTAAAATTGCAAAAGCTGCAGTTTTTGTGTATTTTACGTGGTATATTCGATCAAATGAGAATCAGAGCAAGTATGTATTAGACCAAGGAAAACTTATTCCATCCCAGGTCAAAGATATCGAACAGAGAGCAAATGCAAAACTATATATGCTCCGTTCATTAGCTAAGTTTGGTCTTTCACATGAAGACCTAATTACTGTTTTCATTGGTCATATTCGCCCAATCCTTGAATACGCCACTGAGGTTTGGAGTGGAGGTCTCACTTTTGCTCAGAAAGAAAGGTTAGAAAGAATACAAAAACGAGCTTTAAGAATTATTTTTGGAAAATAATACCAGAGTTATGCAACTGCTCTCACTCGTTCGAAATTAATGACATTGGAAAGTCGTTGGCAAAAAATTATGTGTTAACTTTTTAAAGAAAACCTTGTTATGTACTAACCAATTAAAGCAATTCATTCCACAAAGAGTACACAATATATCATTACGTAAGACTACGAAGATTCCAGAGCCTAGATGTAAAACTAAACGTATGCAGAACAGTCCAATACCCAATTTGATCTGTCTTTATAACAAAAATTGAGCCTGTTTTTCAAATTCTATGTAACACAATTGATAATGTCAAATGTTTCTGTCACTTTGAATGCTGCAAATAATTTATATGCAATACGCTTTCAACACATGTCATTTTATTGATAGTGCTTTTTATTATATTTTAATCCAACCTGTTTGATCAGTTATTCTTAAATGTATTGTTGCATCTTTATAGTAATGTAATAACATTTGTCATTAATGATCAGGATACTCTCTCTTTTTTTCTATGTGTCCTTTCACCGATCTTCTCTCTCTCTCTCTCTCTCTTTCTGTCTCTCTCTCTCTCTCTCTTCTCTCTTTTTTTTCTGTGAATTTTTCTTCCTTCATCTATTGTATCTTGTTCTCTCTCTCTCTTTCTCTCCTTGTATCTTGGCATTATGACTATGACGTTACTTCAATTTTTAAATTGTATTATATGCGATTAATGGTATGCAGTGGACAAGTACATACATTTTAATATTTTATATATAATGTACTGTGAAATATCCTGAAATGCATATTTGTATTTTATACTATGAATTCATGTACAATTCAGTTTGTAACTGGGACACATGAAACCAATAAATACCATTTATCTATCTATCTATCTATCTATACCAAAATTTTAGAGAACGAATTAACTGGTTTAGCCCATGTAATATTAGACAAACAGCAAATTGGACCAACTGCTAATAGCCCAGTGGATATAAACCACTATACCACAATGGGGAATATAATATTCACTTCAATGCTGGAGCCATATACTTCAGGATGAGGTATCCATGATGATGGTCCATGAAGCCTTGCTTGGAGAGGGCTGTGTGTCATGTCTCTTTGACTGGTCGCAGAGAGACTACTGTCAGGTATCCAACCAGACTCCATACCAAGAGGGATGAAACAGTGACCTAGTGAAGATAGAAAACAAATTATCTATCTAAAAGCCAATACGAACAAGCAGCCTTGTATAGCACCACCTCAAGTCCTCAACTCCTCAATTCCGTCGTGATTCCTAACCCATGATGAAACATTTTGAACAGTGCAGTCTTATAAAATAGGCCCATTTGAATGATAACAGACTTATTCACTACATGACCATCATGTTACCAAGCAGGAAAACAAAATTTCCCCTCAAAACATTTTAGTTTCCCAATACAAGTTTTAATTATATAGGAAAGCTAAAATGTTTTAATGGGAAGAGTACATGTTTTGCTACTTGGTAACACATTTATTGCGGTAATAGACCGCCACCTTCACAACAGAACAAACTTACTTTCAAATTGTTCTTGAGGGAATTTCGGGGGACTTTAAAGGGATGCAGTAACATTGAATGATATTTAAATCACATTTATTCGATTTAGCTTATTTTGCCAACATAATTATAAACACTTAGGTCGGTCTGGTATCTCTTCAAAATTGCCAGCTAATTGCTTGCTTTACCTTTGAGATATCAATGATTTCATACTCAAAATTTATAAACCAACACCGGATGGTTTATAAAACCATGTGCTTTTCCACACACCCATTTCCTGTTGTAAAGTTCACCGTCTCTAGCGGCCTGGTGGGTTATCAGCAGATGGTACTGGTGTCCGGCTGTATGCTTGGCATTGTTTGTTACACTGTTTTAAGGTAGTAAATGACGTCCATTTGATCTGAAACTTTCAGTAATTTGTTTTTACTATTGGAACAATATAATTTTCTTAATCTTGATATAATTGCTCTTGTTTTGAAAGCTACTAAATCCCTTTAACATCCATGTAGACAGACACAATGATAGAGATGCCAATGTTTTTCTTACTGTACTTGACTTTGCTGGCTTCCAGCAGCACGTAAAAGGGCCTACTCACATGACTCATAGAATGGGACATACACTGGACCTTATGATCACTCGCAAGGCTGATAAGTTGGTATTACACATCGATTCAATCAACGGACTCCCGTCTGATCATGACACTGTAATTACATCACCCAACTTACAACGGCCTGTGCCTTCGAAGAAAGTGATCACCTGCAGGAAGGTGCGCAGTATCAACTTGGAGTCATTCAGAGAGGACATCATGAACTCCTCTTTGGCCACATCTGATGCGTCGAGCCCAACTGAAGCAGTAGATGAGTACAATACTGTTCTTCAGGATCTCCTGGACAAGCACGCGCAAGCTCAATCAAGTGTTGTATCCTCACTGAAAACCTAAACGGGCAGACCAACTAGCATAAATGCTAGTCGTAGTGATGCCCAGACTGACGAGCTTTAAAGCTAGTCAGTCACGACGGACTAGCTTTCCTTCAACACAACACGGCGATTACGGACTTGCTTCGTCAGTCAAGTTATTCCTTCACGACGGACTAGTTTGAATGCTAGTCGGTCACGACGGACAAGCTTTCCAGAAAGCTAGTCGGACATGACAGGCTAGCTTGAAAGCTAGTCAGTCACGACGGACTAGTTTTAAAGCTAGTCCGTCGTTACCGACTAGTTTGACGGACTAGCATTAATACTAGTCGTAGTGACGCCCGGACTGACGAGCATTTGAGCAGGACTAGCTTTACAGCTAGTCGGTCATGGTGTAAAAGCTAGTCTGTCGCGCTTGACTGTCTTGACCGACTAGCATGACGGACTAGCTTAATATGGCTTCGCTAGCTTGTCAGAGACGCCAAATCTGAAATACTAAAATACATTTTAAAGATACGATTAAAAAACATGTATTTTGTCACAAGAATTCGAGCCAAAAACATTTTAATATGATGATATAGATCAGAAGACATTAATTAATACGGGAGGAACAATTAGTTAACATTATGGCACTTATTAAATATTGTGGGTCAGGGGGCTGAAGGGTCGCCGCCAATGGCTTGCATCATCATGACTTTTTGTTGTAGACCTACCTACTTTTGTATTTTCTGCCTACGCTTATCCTTCTTGAGAGCCACTTAAAAATCCCAAAGTCGTGCCTCTAATCCAATATTCTTTTATTTCAGATACAAGTAATCTAAAAGAAAAGTGGCGCCTATATTTATTATAAGAATTAGAATTAAAATTCAATTTTCATAATTTAATGTGATTGTTATTATCGTTGTAAAATACACACAATTTATAAATTGATATGGCAAGACATAATTTTTCGCTTTGGTGACTATAGCATTAATCTATGTGAAAAAAAAAAAACCGCTATCTGTGAACTGCAACATAAGGAATTCAAAAAGAGTACTCACACATGTCACACGAAGCAGATCGCCAATATAATCAAAATGTTAAGCTTTACGGGGTATATCGAGTCTGCGTCTGTACAGTTTGCTCATTAAATGGAATTCACATACAGATAATGCAAATAATAGTGATGTCCTCTTCGCAATGTGTATGTTATTAGATCGATTGTCCATTGACGGTCGAGGTTAGGTTTTCAGTGTACGGCCCAAAGCTCCTTGGTATACAGAAGCTGTCCGTGAATCGAAGAGAGTTAACCCTATTTTCAAGAGGAGATTTTGACTGGGGGGGGGGGGTCAATTTGACCCCTCCCCCGAGATCTCGGCCGCGGATGGTCCGATCGCCGCGAAATTTTGCGCGAACGTCGCTGCACATGTAAAGGGTGTCGCTGGTATGTTTTTCTTGAAAAAAAAAATTTCACGTATTTAATTTATGCTAATTTATGCATACTCATGTATGCAAATTAGATGCTTTTTTATGGAAATCCTTAATATTTCATTAATAATCATAGTTATGAACAGTTGCTGAGTAGCAAAGACAACAGTATTGAATTGACACATTCAGAAATTTCAAATTAATTCTTTTGTATTCTATTGTTTTATGAATTTCTTATGTATTCTATTGTTTTTATTTCTTATGTATTTCTTTGTTTTTGTAATTTTTTATGCTTGAGAAATGTATTTTGATCAATATAAACACAAATTTAATCCATCAAAAGTCTCAAAAGGTACAATTATCAATGTTATTATCAATCAATGCAATTTAGAAAAAAAAAACAGTTTTTGTACACAAACGCATGCAAAATGACGTTTTTTGTTCAATTTTGGCCAGACATGCCATTACATAATGTTGCGTAACGCAACAACGGAGTGTCCAATTTTTTCGAACTTGGTGTCAAAAGTTGCGGGACACTTGAAAGAAAAAAGTCACAAACCGCCGGGTTGCAATTCGAAGCGGTTGCGCGGCAGTCGCGGATTTCGTACAGGGGGGGGGGGGTCAAATTGACCCCGTCCCCCAGTCAGAATAGGGTTAAGCGACGAGCAGATTTACGGAAGATGGTAAAATCTGGACTCACTGTACACAAGCAAATATATGGTAAAGCTTGTAAGCAGTATGACAAAACTCTCAACAAGGCAAAGTCTGACTACCTGATCGCCGAAATAGCTGATAGCGACACAGAGCAGCTTTTCAGATTCGTCAAAAAGTTCACCAGTTCAGGTCACAAAGTTGTTCTTCCAGATCGAAATAGTGACAAGGCATTAGCAGACAGTTCGGTGAATTCTCTCGCGGTAAAATCCGGAATATAGTGTTGAATCTCAGTAGTTTTTCTGAGGCAGATACTTCCAGCAATCTCGGAACTTTAACTGATACACCGCTGACTGATCATAGTTTCACCGATTTCGAGCCCGTCACTGAGAATAAAGTGAGAACACTTATCAAGAAATCTGCTTCGAAATCACTAGGGTCCACTAGACCCGGTGCCAACGTGGTTAGTGAAAACATGCCTTGATGAACTATTGCCCTGTATCACAAGGATGTTGAACTCTTCTCTGTCATCAGGTAAAGTGCCAGAACCTTTCAAATCGGCTCTTGTGACGCCTCTTTTGAAAAAGCACAATCTAGACTGCAACGATTTTCAGAACTATCGTCCCGTTGCCAACTTCATGTTTTTTGCAAAGATCTTAGAGAAGGTGATATCAGCGCAACTTCGTGCTTATTTACAGAAGCATGGGATGTTTCTTGCTATGCTGTCAGCTTATAGAAGCTTCCACTCAACAGAGACCACACTTGTAAAAGTCATGGGCGATCTTCTTCTAACCATTAAAATAGGAGATGAAGCAATTTTGATCATGCTGGACTATTCGGCAGCGTTTGAGACGATCAACCACGTGCACCTGATCAACATCTTACAAGGCACTTATGGTATTCGAGGTCAAGCGTTGAAATGGCTGAAATCCTACCTTGAGAACCGCCAACAGAGGATCGCCTTCAACGGAACCTACTCTCAGTTCTTCCCTCTCCCGTGGGTGTCCCCCAAGGGTCCGTCAAAGGCCCACTTGAATACATCTTGTACACTGGCCCACTGGCGATTTTTTTTCCCGTACCACTAATGCGTCACATCGGCTAATTTTATTCCACGGAGCGACTTGATTTGAGGCCGTCGTCGCTAGAGTTAGACAGTGCGCATGCGCGTGGACTTGCATGATTTGAGGTGTTCCAGTCGAGTCTTGCTCATGCTTGATCGGCATTATACGTAGTGTATTGTAATGTGTGTAGTTTTATCATTCAGACTCTTTTTTTGTGTACTTCTTTTGAGAAATCGGAAAATCTTTTCTCATGAATATTTCTCATGTGCATTGACAGAAATTTTTGTTTCCAAACATGAATTTTTTATTGGAACGTCTACGTTTCTCTTATTAATTTTCATGTCTCAAACTGAAAATATATTCGAGAACATATGACTGCAATTACGATAAACTATCATCTCTATAATTATTTTTTCTCTTTGGCTGGATGGAGATAGTCCCGCTAAAAACAAGTAATGCTTAAGTTTCCGTGTAATAGAAATAATAAAACATTTCATATGATTGTGAACCACTATTATGAAATATAAAAATGTATCTTTTTTACAATATGCACTGTGAAATTCCTGAAGTTTATTTTACATGTTTGTCGTGTAGATCTACAGTAATTTATGACTCCTTGTGAAATAAATTTTCTAAATTTATGTAGGAAAAAAAAAATCTGATAAGACCTCTAAAACAGAGTGTTGTTATGGAATTAAAAAAAAGAAAGAAAGAAGGAACATCAATGTTTCAGTGTTGTTTAATAGTTTTTGGTCTTGATTTAAGTCTTATTGGCCCATGTTACTCGAAATAATTTATTAAACACTGTTAATGTGTTCTACATTATCCCATGAACCAGGCAATGTTCGTTTTCATTCATTTATTAATATTGTCTATGGATATGTTGTGTCTGATCGCCGTTCAGCTTGACTCTATTATGCATTCAAATATGCATAAATAAACTAATTTGCATATTGCTCAAAACTGACTGGTCTGGTGAAAAATAATAATTCACTTAATTGCTAGTTATAAAATTACCTACAATTTGATACCAAAGTTGACACATTTTGATCAAAATTATATTAATGAAGCTTGACCTTTGACTTTCATTTTGGTTCACAAAAGGTCAATTAAAAAATTGGCGACATATATTTTCTGATTCGTGTGATCATGTAAAACATAAAGATGTTGCCAAACATTAACATGACTTACAAAAGAAACTGCATAGGATCTCACACTAAGTGGTGGATCCAGGATTTCAAGATGGGGGGGGGGGGGGGGGGCGATTTCGATGTTCCTAAATTATTCTCTTTCTTTTTCTTCTTTCTTCTTTTTCTTTCTCTTTCTTCTTTTTCTTTTTCTTCTATCAACTTTTAATTTCCTTCTTTATCTCTGCCCTACTCTTTTTTCTTTTTCTTTTCGCTGAACTTTCAATATAATTGAGTTATTAAGACATTTAATAACATTTAAAGTAACAATTATAACAATTAATGAAGAAAGTTCTCTCCAATTTCATCAATCCGTGAAATAAATTTGTATATTTTCTTATAAATGTAATGTATTATCTATTGTAGATTAACTGTAATGAATTTGTATATTTGTATATATGTCTTGTAAATGTAATTTAAGTTCTATTATTTGTGAAGCCGTTGTTAAAAGAATTTCAGAATGGACAATAAATATAATCAATCTCAATTCATAAATGATGTGGATTATCCTCATCATCAAAAGGGTCTGAATTATAAACTACGTGACAGTCGATCATTGCAAGACTCGATTTGTAGTGTGGCATCCAGTGGGGAAAATATAGGTTTCGTTTGCAAGTCATGTTAATGTTTGGCAACATCTATATATATGTTCTACTTGATCACACGAATCAGAAAATATATGTCGCCAATTTTTTAATTGACCTTTTGTGACCCAAAATGAAGGTCAAAGGTCAGGCTTCATTAACATAAACATAATTTTGTTCAAATTGTGTCAAATTTGGTATCAAATTGTAGGTAATGTTATAACTAGCAATTAAGTCAATTATCACTTTTTCACCCGACCAGTCAGTTTTGAGCAATATGCAAATTAGTTTATTTATGCATAATTGAATGCGTAATAGAGTCAAGTTGAAAGGCGATCAGACACAACATATCCATAGACAATATTAATAAAAAAACTAACCAAGATTAAAACATGAATCATACTAGTCTAATATTGTTGCCACATTCTGGTGACCCTTTTAACCTTGAAAATAGGTCAAAGGTCAATTTATATGATGATTAACAACCTGGAAATGGCATTAATTTGGCAAAAAACAAATTTTCTATGAACTTTGACCTTATTTCTAGGTCTAATGTGTCATGCAAAAATATGACGACGTCTATTTTTTTGTTGATGGCATCAAGGAAATCATATTCATGTTAGCTGCCGACAAAGTTAAGCTTATACGAGCAACAGGTCAAAGGTCAAAGTTCATGAAAGACGTTTTGGCCAAAGTTTTTTGTCTTGACCTTAGTCTTATTGGGCCGTATTACTTGAAATATGTTATTGAACACTGTTAATGTGTTCTACTTGATTCCATGAACCAAGAAATGTTCGTTTTTATTGACCTATGACCTTTGAATAAAGTAAAAAGAGCAAAAAATACATAGTTTCTACTATTTCCAGATTTTTAGGGTCACGTTATTTGAACTTTGACCTTAACTTGAGGTCATATATGTCAATGAAAGAGAATAGCAACATTGATATTCTGATTTATGGGAACAAGTAAAACAAGAATAACTATGATTATCAAAATTATTAAGCTCTAATATGGCCAATAAAACAAAGGTCAAGACACACATAGAAAGTTTAAGGAATACGTAAGGGCCAGAGATTCTGTCTTGATCAAAGTCCTGTTTAGCCTTATTAACTTAATAATTTTGATAACAGCAGTTCTACATGATCCCTTGATACCATGAACCAGAATATCAACGTTGCTATTATTTTTCATTGACACATATGACCTCAAGTTAAGGTCAAAGTTCAAATAACATGATGCTAAAAAATCTGGAAATAGTAGAAACTGTGTATTGTTTGGATTTTTCACCTCATTTAAAGGTCAAAGGTCAATGAAAACGAACATTTCCTGGTTCATGGAATCAAGAAGAACACATTAACAGTGTTCAATAACATATTTCAAGTAATACGGCCCAATAAGACTAAGGTCAAGACAAAACACTTTGGCCAAAACATCTTTCTTGAACTTTGACCTTTGACCTGTTGGTCGTATAAGCTTAACTTTCTTGGCAACTCACTTGAATATGTTTTCCATGATGCCATCAAGCAAAAAATAGAGTTTGACTTATTTTTAGTTGACACATTTGACCTAGAAATAAGGTCAAAGTTCATAGGAAATTCGGTTTTTGCCAAATTAATGCCATTTCCAGGTTGTTAATCATCATATAAATTGACCTTTGACCTATTTTCAAGGTCGTAAGGGTCACCAGAATGTGGCAACAATATTAGACTAGTATGATTAACGTTTTAATCTTGATTAGTGTTTATTAATATTGTCTATGGATATGTTGTGTCTGATCGGCGTTCAACTTGACTCTATTATGCATTCAATTATGCATAAATAAACTAATTTGCATATTGCTCAAAACTGACTGGTCGGGTGAAAAAATGATAATGGACTTAATTGCTAGTTATAACATTACCTACAATTTGATACAAATTTGACACAATTTGAACTAAATTATGTTTATGTTAATGAAGCCTGACCTTTGACCTTCATTTTGGGTCACAAAAGGTCAATTAAAAAATTGGCGACATATATTTTCTGATTCGTGTGATCAAGTAGAACATATATATAGATGTTGCCAAACATTAACATGACTTGCAAACGAAACGACATAGGTGCCCACACTATTGAACAAAATCGGCAAAGTCCATGCGCATGCCTACTGTCTAACTATAGTGACGACGGCCTCAAAGCAAGTCGCCCCGTGGAGTAAAATTCGCCGATGTGACGCGTTAGTGGTACGGAAAAAAAAATCGCGGCCCGCTGACTGATATCATTGATTCCAATCCACGACTCCAATATACAGTATAATTATGCTATTGACACTCAACTCTACTCTGTTGTCAATCAGGGAGCACACACAGATGTTACAGACGGCCATTCGACGTTCGTCATCAGACCACCAATTGATGCTAGACGGAGCCAAGACTGAGGTTATCCATATCACTTCTCAGTTCAGAAAGTCCACTCCTCTCCCTCCATTGGTTGTTGGCGACGACTTTATCTCCCGCCGACACCGTTCGTAATCTAGGTGTTGTAATGGACATCAACTTTACTATGAAACAACACATCCGACACATCTAGAGCAGCGGGTTTTGGCATTTCAAAAATTGGAAAGATTCGGAAATATCTGAATAAAGCAAGTGCCGAAAGATTGATTCATGATTTCGTGACTACCCACTTAGATTACTGTAAAAGTATACTAGTTGGCATTCCGATCACTCAGTTATCACATCTGCAACATCTTCAAAACAGTGCCGCTAGACTGATTACCCGCTCAAGGAAGTTAGAACACATCACCCCAATCCTGAGATCGCTGCACTGGCTCCCGATTTCCCAACGTATCATCTTCAAGATTCTGCTTCTAGCCTTCAAATCCAAACACGATCTCGCTCCTTCAAATATGTCTGCTCTCATCTCACCTAAGGTAGCTACTGGCACCCGCACACTACACTGAAAACCTAACCTCGTCCGTCAGTGGACGGACTAGCTTTAAATCATTCCTTAAACTATTCTCGAATTAATGATTTATCATTACCAAATGCCGAGTGTCTTTGGTTAAAAATACATGTTCAAAATGTAAGCATTATATTTGGAGTAATATACAGAAAACCAGGAACGAATATAGATGAATTCAATTCAGAACTTAAAAGTTTATTGCAGAAATTGAATTTAGACAAGAATCTATGTATCATTTTGGGTGATTTCAATATGGATTTATCGTCTAAAGAAGATAAAAGTAATTATTTAATACGCCTTATGCAATCGTTTGGTTTAAGCCAGGTGATTTCTTCACCAACACGAATTACTAGTTCAAGTGCAACCCTTATCGATCATATTTATACAAATATTTCATCATGTTGTATTCATTCAGGTTGTGTTGAGGCTGGAATATCCGATCATCTTCCAATTTATGCCACTTTTGAGAAATTTCAATGCAATATACAGGAGAAGAAAACAATACTACTCAGGAACTTTCGACATTTTTCTGTCGATTCCTTTAAAAATGATATGATGAATGTAAATTGATGTATATGATTGTTTCGAGCCAAACGAGGCGTATGATAAATTCTGTGAGATGTTTTTAGAGGTATGCGATAAAAATGCTCCCATTGAGGAGATACATGTGGCATCAAAGAAAACAAATAAACCATGGATAACACGCTCGATAAAGAAGTCAATTCGGAAAAAGCATCAAATGTATTCAAGACGATCAAGTCTGGTTTTAGTAAAGTTCATTTCGATAAATATAAGAAATATAGAAATATACTTACTTCGATTGTTAGAACCTCAAAAAAAATGTACTATGGGGAGCTATTTGAAAAGGATAAGTCTAACAGCAAGAAAACCTGGAAACATATAAACGAATTATTGAACAAGAATAACTCCTGTGATAAAAGCACAAAAATAGAAAAAATAAAATCTGAAATTGATGGTGTACCATATGAATACACATCTCCAAAGGACATTGCTAATGTTATTAATGAATTTTTTGTCAACATAGGCAAAAAATTAGCTAGTAAAATCGATTCAAATGTTAATCATACAGAATATTTGAATGAACGTCAATCTAAATCTTTCTTCTTCTCACCGGTGATCAGCTCAGAAGTGAAAAACTTAATTATGAATCTTGATCAATCAAAAGCATGTGGTTATGATAATATACCTGCTAGGCTTTTATTTAATGCAGTAGACTATGTCTGTGAACCACTTACACATGTATTTAATGTATCATTCTTGACAGGTGTTTTCCCCAAAAATATGAAAATAGCTAAAGTGATCCCAATATATAAGAAAGGATTGAAGTGTTTACCTGGCAATTATCGACCTATTTCGATATTACCAATTATAAGTAAAGTATTTGAAAAAATAGTGAATGCTCGCTTGATGAAGTTTCTGAATACAAACAAAATTCTTTGCGAACATCAATATGGTTTCAGAAATGGTTATAGTACAAAACTCTCGCTGATAAATTTGATAAACGAATTAACACATTTCACTGACGAGGGTAGAATAACTGTTGGAATGTTCATAGACTTTGCCAAAGCATTTGATACAATCGATCATACAGTGCTGCAAAATAAGCTGAATCATTATGGCATACGAGGACTTCCATTAAACTGGTTTAAAAATTACCTGGATAACATATATCAGTATGTTTGTTATGATGGTATGGAATCTCAGAGAAAAGAAATTACATGTGGGGTTCCACAGGGTTCAGTCTTAGGACCAACTCTCTTTTTACTATATATAAATGATTTATCAAATTCCTCTTCATATTTCAAATTTCGTTTATTTGCTGATGATTCGAGCCTGTTTCACACATTTGACAAAGGAGAAAATAGAATACAACTAGGAGAAGTAAATAAACACCTATCAGATGTTGTCACATGGTGTGAAGCTAATAAACTTACTATTAATGTATCCAAAACAAATTATATGCTTTTTCAGAATAGAGATAAAAATATATTAACTTTAGAGCAGTTGGAAATAAAAGGTAAAGTTTTGAACTTAGTTGATACAGTGTCATTTATAGGTCTTAATATTAATGAGAAACTTAACTGGGAGAAACATATTAATAATGTATGTAATGTTGCCAGCAAAAAAGCAGGTATTCTGTACAGAATCAGACATTATGTATCGAAAAAGATATTGGTTATGTTATACAATGCATTTATTTTACCGCACATTACTTATGGATTAGAAGTCTGGGGAGCTGCAAACAAAACATTCCTTAGTCGAATTTTGGTCATACAAAAGAGGATTACTCGTGTTATATTATTCAAATCCTTCAATCATCACTCAGCTCCTTTGTTTTCTGAGTTATCGATTCTAGATGTTTTTAAGCAATATCGTCTCATGATTGCAACATTCGTGCATGATTTGTCGAATAACAAACTTCCTCATCGTTTCATTGATTATTTCTCATTCGTTAAACACCCTTACGAGACAAGAAGCAACGAAAATAAGAATATAACACTCATCAAAGTAAGAACAAATCTTGGAAAACAGTCTGTTTCGTATTCAGGTGCTGTCATATGGAACGCTCTTCCAAATGATATTAGGAAAATTAAATCACGGAAAGCTTTTAGACAATCATATAAGGCAATTCTTCTTGCAGAGTATATTCATATTTAATTAATTTCGTATGTAAATAGTGTAAATACTGTAAAATACGATGTAATAATTTGTACATATGTTTTAAATATGATGTAATAATTTGTACATAGGTTTTACTTTATGTAAATGTATATATAATCACAGTAAGCAAACTAGACGGGGCCAACCTAGACTAGCTTTAGCTATTTGTTGGCTCCATTTACCAAATGCATATTTATATTGAATTCTGTTTATGTATATTTTTTGCAATGTTGGTAATAAATAAAATACAATACAATACAATACAAAGCTAGTCGGTCAAGACGGACTAGTTTAAAAGCTATCAAGACGGACTAGTTTTAAAGCTAGTCCGTTATGTCAGTCCGTCGAGACGTAGTAGCTTACAATCTAAATCTCTCAACTTGACGGACTAGCTCACTTGATGCTCGTCCGTCGACATGACGGACGAGCTCAATAAAAGTAGGTGGGTGGACTCAGTTTACCCATTTGACCTACTAGCATTTGATACACATAGTCCAGTGAATGCATTATTCTCAAACAAAGGTTGTTTTGACTACCTCGTTACTATAAAACCTAAGAATCTGGTCTATTCTTATAGTTTGCTGGTGAATGCCCGGCTTAGCAACAGCAGTGAATACAGGGAGAATAGCATCGATGAGTAACATGCGCATTGCGAAAAGGAAATCTCTATTATTTGTATTATCTGTATGTGAATTCTATTTAATGAGGAAACTGTAAGGGTGGTATCTCACTTCGCGGAAACGAAAATGAGACGGATTTGCCAGCATGGCATTGTACTAGATCTGTCTCCTCTTTCGCAGAAACAAAAATGAGACGGATTGCCATCTGTCTCATTTTTTGTTTCCGCGACAGTGTCATCCGTCTCATTTTTGTTTCCGCGACAGAGGAGACAGATCTAGTACAATGCCATGCTGGCAAATCCGTCTCATTTTTGTTTCCGCGAAGTGAGATACCACCCTAAAGAAGCAGATCCAATATACCCCGTAAAACTGATGAAGATTTTTTATTATAATGGTGATCTCCTTCATGTGACATGTGTGAGCACTCTTTTTGAATTCATTATTTTTCAGTTCATAGATTATTATTTTCGCGTTATTTTTTCGCATAGATTAATGCTATAATCACCAACGCGAAACAATTTTGCCAAATTAATTTATAATTTTTGTGTATGTTACTGACAACGATGATAACAATCTCATTAAATAATGAAAATTGAATTCTAATTCTAATAATAAATATATGTGCCACTATTTCTTTTAGATTACTTGTATCTAAAAGAACAGAATATTGGATTAGAGGCACTACTTCGGGATTTCAGAGGTGGCTCTCAAGAAAGATAAGCGTAGAAAGATAATGACAGGCCTACAACAACAAAAAAGTAATGATAATGCAAGCCATTGGCGGCGACCCCCGGGGGACAGTGGGGACCGTTTCACTCTCGATTTTTTTTATGGGGAATCGTTCCCTTCGATTTTTAAAGTGATCAGCTAGTGAAGCTAATTAAGAGGCAAAATGTATGTTGAATATAATGCTAAATGTTATTTTAAGGCAAAATAGGCGGTGTTTCTGGCCCCCCCCCCCCCAGTCGTGACATGAAATCGCCGGAGTTCAAGCAAGCATAAGTATTAATTCAAAACGCATATTATAAGCTTTATGGATTGCTTCTAATTTACTTGTTTGTTCGGCTGGGCTTCAGTGTAATTATTTTATATTTGACTTTCCAAATTAAATCTCAACATCACATTATTTGATAATTGCCATTATGTTAACTAATTGTGCCTCTTGTATTGATTCCTGTCTTCTGATTTACATCAAGATCATAATAAAATGTGTTTGGCTTGAATTCTTGTGAAAAAAATACATGTTGTTTAATCGTATCTTTAAAATGTCTTCTAATATTTCAGATATGACGTCTGTGACAGGCTAATGAAGCCATATTAAGCTAGTCCGTAATGCTAGTCGGTCAAGACAGAAGCAAGAACATCGCAACAGACAAGCGCGACAGACTAGTTTTGACACTTTGACGGACTAGCTGTAAAGCTAGTCCTGCTCAAAAGCTCGTCAGTCTGGGCATCACTACGACTAGCTTTTATGCTAGTCCGTCACAGGAGAGGACGCAGACCGGAGTCACACAATGAACTTACCGGGCCCATGCGTAAACATAATAGAGCCGCTTTTGTCCCCAGACAATTGGGCCCCCGAAATGCATTCAATTCGATTTTCTTGGATCCGCGCCTGCATCAAACTAGTCGGTCACGACGAACTAGCTTTAAAGCTAGTCCATCGTGACCGACCAACTTGACGGACTAGCTTTCAAGCTAGTCCGTAGAGACGGACGAGCTTTAAAGCTAGTCCGTAATAACCGGGTTGTGTTGAAAGAAAACTAGTCCGTCGTGACTGTCTAGCTTTAAAGCTAGTTAGTCTGGGCATCACTACGACTAGCTTTAAAGCTAGTCGGTCTACCCGTTTAAGTTTTCAGTGTACGATCATCGGCACTTACTCACCTAGACCTGGCCCCTCGACCACGCACCCACACACGGTACGGCTATCGCGCCTTCTCTTCAATCGATCCCAACCTCTGGAATAAGCTACATCCGTGACGCCCCGTCAATCGACTCATACAGAACAAGATTAAAAACATACCTCTTTGTATCACATATGTCTTTGTAGAATAGTTTATTATTGTATTTTGCTTACATATCAAGACGCAACAGGTTTTTCCATTTAATTCTATTATATTGCATTAAAATAGAAATGGTAATAATTGCACCTTATATGTCTGTAGTATGTATAATATAGTAATTAAATTTACGATTGCTAATAGTATTGTAATGTTGAAATATATAAGTATCCCATTGCTGTAATTAATAACAATAAGTATAATTTGATTATGTAATTTTATACAACACACACAAAGATTGTTGACAGCTGATTGGATGAATGTGGGTCACATGACATTCAGCGGAATGAGCTATTGAACAGTGATGACGTAGCCCGTGCAATATCCAAGAATCTATTCAACGGCGGGGCAATAGATCCATGACACGTAGATCTACACACTGAAATTACATACACATACATGCGCGAATGCGCTGCATACACGCGACGTACTAAACCAATTTTGTGCGCGTAGGGCCTAGGGCGACGCGACGCAGTGCAGTTAGTAGTTAAGTCAGTTTTCCACACAATTATTCTACATGGAACACGATCGCTAATATGTTCAGCTGTTAGACGGGGACAAGTGTTAATTTGCAAGTTTATCGTTTTGGATTTTTACCGATGCTTTTAGTGTTGGACCGCGAGGATTAATTAACATGATTAATTAAGGTTGGACAACGCATATTTGATATCTGGTGAGTGATGATTAGATTACGTTTGAAGATTCTCTTGGCTAGATCTAGATCTAAGTTAGATCTAACGTTAGAGGGTCTAGCCTAATAGGCTAAATTAGATCTTAACCTTTAATTTCGTGCAAGGGTTCGAATATTACATTCGGTGCAAGTTGAACCTTGATCTATTCAACTCCGCTTTCGCGTCGTTGAATAGATCAAGGTTCATCTTGCACGCTCATGTAATATTCGTAACCCTTGCACTCAATAACATTGAATATTGCTATACTATTATTTTGTGTTTGTCAAATTTTATTATATCATGTTAAGCGCATTCAAATGTTCATGTAATAGTGCGGTACGGTATGTCACAAAAACATATCCCGTGCAATATCAACGCCAAATTTCATTTTTTGGCATTTTTGGGTCCATTAGGATCCAAGGTATTAGACTTTTCGGTAAGCACCCGTTATTCCAAAGGTTCGTAATTCCGAAGGTTCTTTATTCCGAAGATTCGTTATTCCGAAGGTTCGTCATTCCGAAGGTTCGTTATTCCGAAGGTTCGTCATTCCGAAAACAAAATAGGATTCGTCATTCCGAAGTTTCGTCATTCCGAAAACGAAATAGGGTTCGTCATTCCAAAGGTTCTTCATTCCGAAAACGAAATAGGGTTCGTCATGCCGAAGGTTCGTCATTCCGAAAACGAAATAAGGTTCGTTACTCTGAAGGTTCGTCATTCCGAAAATGAAAAAGGGTTCGTTATCCCGAAGGTTTGTCATTCCGAAAACGAAATAAACTTATTTTAGTAATAAAAACGGTGCTGTAATTAAAAAATAATAGGATATTATGCAATAATAGTCTCAGTGAAGGATGATGCACGTGTATTTTGTGGGAGCAAAGCATGTATTGCATCAAAAAATGACATGGATCAAGCATCTTAATTTTTATTTTATCTGAGCAATTGCTCTCTGAGCGAATGAATTAAGAATTTTGGGGACTGTGTGTTGATCACCCGTGAATAACCTCCAGATAAGGCGATTTTTTTTTTTTTTGCGAGGAGGGGTGTCATTATTTTAGGGGTATCGGGGGCTAGCGGGGACTTATGCCTCACACATTATATAAGTGTATGTACTGTACAAAGAAATTGACGGTTGTATCATGTTTATTCGTCGCTACTCACGAGTTTCGCGCAAAGCTATCATCAGGCAAATAATGAAACATTGGCAATGTTTAATTAGTTGTCTGATGATCACTAAGCCAATGCTTCATTAGTTGAAAACTCGTGAGTAGCGACGAATAAACATGATACAACCGTAAATTTCTTTTTGATTTCTTGACTATTTCAGTTGAATTCAAAGCATGACGTTTATTACATTCTTTTAATATGTCTTTTAATAATATATTTCCAAAAAGATGGCTATGCTGGCTGAGGACGGCAGTTTTACCCCGCTCCCTCTGCCACAAAAGAGGAATCGTCGTCCCTTTTTGAGGTGTTAATTCCTCATATTGCGGTCCAAACAAGCCCCCATCCCCACCTCCCCTCCCCCCCCCCGCAGAGCGACATTTAATCAAGAATGAGTATTTTAGTAGAAATTTGAAACTTGTACAAAACAATTTCAAAATGCATCAATACTCCCCTAGCGAAATTTACAGGTCAGGCAACGATTCTTGCATGTACTAGTCCCATAAGCCTATGATCACCCCTCTGAAAGAATTCTTAAACGCCCCTGGTAACGATAGATCAACCCCTTTCCACCCTCATAACAATTCAACAGTAAAGGTGATACCCTTCCCCCTCCAACACGCCTGCCCTCCAGTTTTCCCGGCTTCGCCACAGATTATTTCAGTTTAATTTGGACTTATTACAAAACTTATTTTATTTTCGGATTAACGAACCGTCGGAATGACGAAACCTATTCCGTTTTCGGAATGACGACCCTTCGGAATGACGAACCCTATTTCGTTTTCGGAATGACGAACCTTCGGAATGACGAACCCTATTTCGCTTTCGGAATGACGAACCTTCGGAATGACGTACCCTTTTTCGTTTTCGGAATGACAAACCTTCGGAATAACGAACCCTATTTCGTTTTCGGAATGACTAATCTTCGGAATAACAAACCTTCGGAATAACGCCACAAATGTTCGGATTAACGAACCCTTTTTTATTTTCGGATGAACAAACAACGAGGTATAGGCATTTTACGTGTTTCGGAATGACGAACCTTCGGAATAATGGACCTTCAGAATAACGAACTTTCGGAATAACGAAGTGTAACCAAATTTTCAGACCCCTCCTTAACTTCCTTGGGGCCCTTTAGGGGGCGCCATATTGACCCAATAAGAAAATTGGGTGCATTACTCCTCAAATCAATTTTGAATTTTTTTTTTTTTTTAATCTAAACTTACCAGACATGTCGTAGTAGTATTTTCAGTCGCATTCCATCTTAAAAGTTGAATTTTTTTATACCAAATGAGGCCCAATTTGTGAAGAATTGCACACACAAAAAAAAAAATTTAATGAAAATGTTAAGAAATTCGTCTATTTTCATTAATTCTGGCTAAAATTTACAAATTATAAGGTATTATTTGGTATCATACAGTGGAAGAGTTGAAGTGCACGTATCATACATCATCAAAACAGCCATTTTTTTAAAGCTTTTTTAATGTCAAAAATACCCTAATTATCCCTAAAATCTTACGCGAACACAAGATGGCGCCAAACACACAAAAAAAAATAATAGAAAAATTCTATCAAATATCATGTTCTGGGCACTCTAATGGCATGAGTGGATCAGAAACAAGATAAACTTGATAGATGATACATTTCACATGGTTATAGACAATATCACGCATTCTCGTTGGTTACTTTGACATTGACCCCCTCTATTTATTGAAGCTAAGCATTGCTCTTCATTTATCCCAGAGCATCAGATTTCGATGACATTTTGCGTGCACTTCAGAGATCTATCTAAAAGGAGACCTCGCCGAAATATTCTGATATAGAGCAGGAAATTGTTCGTTTCATTTGTTTTGTTTGTTAATAGAGTATTTAGTTTTTGCATGATACAGCGATAATTGGTTATTATCAAAGAATAAAGAGTTTTAACATTATAGGCCTAAATTGTATGACAAGAAATAATGATCTGAAATGCCTATATTGGGTATTATCAAATAGAGCATTATCAATGTCTATTTCTAATTCTATTCTAATTTTTCACTTATGAATTTTATCTGTATCTTTTGTTTATAATCATTCTCCAGTATTATATTGCTTAGGCTTTTTTAGGACATAATATTCATAATTTTATCCAGTGTCATTATAAATTAAGAGACAAGACTCGACACTAGAGAGCTACTGCATCCACTATATATACCATATATATGAAGCATTAAGCTCACAATGCCTGTCAAGTCGATCTTTATCTTCACCGTCAACCAAGGAAAAAGTTGCTTCATGTTATACTTCCCATCAAGGCCGGCGATTTCGTGTCACGACTGGAGGGGGGGGGGGGCTGGTGGGACAGAAATCCCGGAAAGGGAATTGATAATACACTCAAGCGGAATAAAGCGTCCCAAAGATATATTTGTATATCCAAAATTCGAAATAAAATGACCTACTTTTCAAATTATGCAGAAACTTATGACAATTAAAAAAATAAAATATATTCCATGAATACATTTATAGCGACTTGAGGTAAGAGCATTTCATTTAATCATTGTCTTGTGTTTTGTTTGCGAAATTGTGCCCTATAATAACATTTAGCATTGTATTGACATAAATTTTGCTTCTTTTATCCAGTGTCATTATAAATTAAGAGACTATATCATTACCTATATCATATGGTTTACTTTCTCTTTTTTACTTTCTCTTTATCTATTGTATTTGAAATTATTCTATGCATTATTCTATATGTTACTTGATTTTTTTGTTTACAGGACCGTGTCGAAAAAACAGTGTAATAATCTGAACGTGTCATCCTGTATAAAGATGTTTTTATAAATTAATAAATAAATAATTAAATAAATAAATAAATAAATAAATAAATAAATAAATAAATAAATAAATAAATAAATAAATAAATAAATAAATAAATAAATTCTTCACTAGAAGGACTAGTTTCATTAGCTGATCACTTGACAAAAAATGTTAAGCTTTAAAAATCGACGGGGGGGGGGGGGACACATCCCCCCGTCCCCCTGTATCGCCGCCAATGCTCCTCATGGCTTCCACAATTCGATATACCTCTGTCAAGGTATAGCACATGGTCAAGGGGAGCTAAGGGGCATGCTTTTAAAGGCCAGGGCGTGCGCACAAGATGATAATCATTATTACTAATCAAGTTCTTGCCCCACTGCTCGAGTGTCCAAGAGTATTATCGATAAAAGAATCGGTGTCCACTCCCTTTATTTTCTTTTTCTTTACAGACAAGGGAAACGGGAAATCATATCAATTCTACTCCACGTGAAATGTAAATCTAACGTATGACATTAAATCTTAACATAGAGACGCGTCCATTATTTGAGGAGGGGAAAACGCACTATTACACCATTCAATTTAAGTGGAAATACATGCAGTCTCAGCGGCGCAGGAATTGTCAACAAAACCCGCCGCTAACGGCGGGAAGCGACCGATTGACAACTGCATGCAATTATTACTTACGTACAAAAAAAAACTTCCCTGTCGGTAAATGTATTATCAGTCGATCCGTTCGAGGAAATTAGTCCAGGATTGAAATAAATAATTGAACTTTTATTCATAGTTTTTCGTAGGTAGATGCTTCAGACCAGATTGGGAAAGAAGCACATTATGCAGCCCTATAACACCATTGTGCTTAAAGTTGTAATCAGAATCTTTATTTCAACATAGATTGATGTTCCTAACGATTATTGAATAAATAGTGATCTTGTCACATCTGCGAAGACGCCGCTCCACATGCGATATGCGCATGTATATGCGGAAATATTGACCCATCGAGTTAAAGATTTGTTTGTGATAATGTTCAAAGTGACAGGACTTTTTTTTAACCAATCGAAATGAAAGTACCATATTGGAAAACTGAGAATTCAAGCTTTTAAAACTGCTTGATTCATTAAGCTGTAATATAATTATGCCGTAATCAAGGAAGATGATATGCAGCGTATGAGCTATTTGATAGCAAAATTGGCCATATTGTACAGGAATTTGCCTTACTAGGATTCGAATTGACACAAGTGACAGGACTTTTTTTTTTCCCTTTTGCAATAAGTTATTCCTATTTTGAAAATTCAGACTCTTAGCGTACTTATTCAGTTTGATCATTTCTTTGAAAAGTAGTTGCTCGCCATAATCAAGAAAACAAAGTGAAAAAACTTGTGCAAAATACAAAAAGTCTATGGCCGCGTTCGCTTTGCGTAGAGTGATAGCGCCCTCTTCCTCTTAAGTTTACAACTAGAATTGATATGTGAAGTAGTCAAGTGGGTAATTAACAGGGAAAATTATGTAAAGGCTTCCTATACAATTTTAATGGAGCTGATTGGGAATTCCAAAAAGGTATTGATCAATTAATGCCTACTTTAGCTCGATGATCGTTCCCTGACCTACAAGAGTCATATCTTGAAGACGAAGAAGAAAGTCAGTGCCAGGAACAGCATACTGAAGAAGCTAGCTAATTCAAAATGGGGCACTGATGCAAGCACCATCCGCACAACAGCCCTTGCCCTTTGCTACTCAGCTGCAGAATATGCCTGTCCTGTGTGGGGCAGATCAGCCCATGCTTCAAAGATAGACCCATCACTCAACAGTGCATGTAGTAGGGCCATAACAGGTTGCCTGAAACCAACCAAGGTAGACGATATCTACATCCTGAGTGGCATCGCCCCTCCTCACATCAGGAGGCATGTTCTCTCCCAAAAAGAGAAACTTAAGCAAGAAAATGATCCACTCCACCCTCTCTTCAACGCCATGCCTGCAATTAAGCGCTTAAGATCTGGGCACAGTTTCCTTCATTCTATCGTTCTCTTGAACCAAAGCCCCCACAACCGTAAAATATAAAAACAACAACAACAACAACCCGCCTTGCGTCTGCACCACACAGTGTCAACACCAGTCCAAAAGAGTCCCTCCCACCAGGATTCCGTGAAGCTTGGCCTTTCTGGCTATGTTTAAACCGCTTGCGAGCTGGAGTTAGCCGTTGCAAGGCTCTAATGGTCAAATGGGGCATCAACACTGAAGGACAGCCAGTTTGCGAATGCGGAGAGGAGGAGACCATGAGTCACCTCCTACAATGCCCTCTTCTACCTTCCCCCTGTTCCCCAGCTGATCTTACTACCCTTTCGCCTAATGGGATCGCCTGCGTTCAGTATCTAATGGGCAGAGTTTGAATCACATTTCCAATTCACAAATAAACAAAAATTGAGAGAAAGGACTCGAAAAGAAGAAGAAGCTCGATGATGATGAGGAAGAGGAGGAGGATGATGAGGATGATGATGATGATGATGCATTTCTATGCTTCAACGAGGCCGGGTGTGGGCTGGGGATGTGCACTAGCTGGGTGCCCGTGGCCCCCCCCCCCCCCCGCGGAGGCACAGGTGTTCCGCCCTTTCCAAGCCAAAAAGCAAAAACACACCCCAAAACAGGTAGATACCTACCAAGTGACCTAATACACGGGCTGCGGAGCCGGGGGGGGGGTGACCTGGGGAACTTCATGACGTTTAATCGAAGATTTATAGTGTTCTGGAATAGACGTTTTCAACTGTTATTTTTTTTTTAAACTTGGGTCCCCTAGTAAATACACAAGGTATAGCCTTTAGATACGGAACATTATGACTTGTAAGGCTCAAGAGGGTCAAATTGACTTTCGCTCCAATTTTACTCACAACTAGCCTGAATTTAATAAGGCATAAAAAAATTTTGATTGGGGTTTAAATCACGTAAAGAAAAATAAGCTCCTAGAAATGTAAGACCGTCCGCCACCCCCCTTTTTTTTTTCGTTTGGTCCAAGATGGTATGGCCTGCTCTCCTGATGAATTCGTTTTCAGAAGCCATTTCATACGAACTGATGGAACAAAAGTTTATATTAAAATGGGTAGCGTTGGAGGTATGGATTGCTTCATTTCTGAGATGGGGTTCCCTTGACTGCCCTTAAACTGTTTTATTTTTACATGAATTTCTTATGCCATTCATGATGTACAATTTGGTAATAAGGTTCCTTTAAATGCAAGATTTGTTCCTATGGAGCTCAAAATTTTAGCTCGCGCTTCGCGCTCGCATTATTTTAGTTTAAAAGCATTTGTAGAAGTACAATGGGAAGAAAAAACCTACCTGTTAAATTCAATTATAAATATATACAACTTTTTGCATGCAGATCTTTATATTCCTGATATTCATACCATTGGAAAGATAATTTATTCCCCTTTTGATTGATATCCTATTTGTAATGATTTTGTCATGCTTCATTGCACAGAATATCAAAATATGGAGAAAAGTAAAAAGTCAAATCAATGTTGTAAAATGCACTTTTATTGATCACATTGAAGTTCCGCAACTTGACTTTAGGTCTTGATAACTTTGGGGATATTTTCTATACCATTGTCAAGTTAATTTATTCCTCTCTTGATTGATACCTTATTTGTCATGGTGATGTCATGCCTGAGTCCACAGAAACCCTGAATACCACCTGAATACATGGCAAAGCGAAAGATTTTCAGTTTAAATTTCTGTACCACTACTTTGAACCTTGATACATTAACGGGTCAAAAAATTTAGATTCTCATGATTATAATGAATCTCCAATCTTGCTGATCAGTTGTCTATCTTTCTCTCCACCTCTCCTTTACTTCCCTCTCTCCCACTCGTCTTCTACTCTCACCCTCTCTAGTCCCTCCCTTTCTCTCTCCATCTCTGTCTCCCTATCGCTCTCTCTCCTCTCTCTCTCTCTCTCTCTCTCGCTCTCTCAATGTAACGGGATGTATAAGTCATGTATACATTAATGCGTATAGCCATTAATTATTTTCACAAGACTTGATAGACTGAAGATGTAACGGTATGAAAATTCTATTCTTCTTTCTACATGCCTCTCTACATGCCTTTTAAATATAAATGATATGCCATATATGTTGTCAAACCAAAATATAATTGATATGCCATTTATGTTGTTAAAACGAAAGCATGTTATTAAACAAGAATATACTATTAGCAGATAGGGAAAACAGTGAAAACCTACTATAATTTAGTTAAGTACCTTTCATAATACATTCATTTATAGACCTTTTGCTTAATTTGTATTCCATTCTGTTGTTTTACATTCATTTGTAAATTTCATCGTATTTGTTATTGTATTTCATGTCACCCTGTACGTTGTTGAATAAACACTAACCTGGTTTTATGTACTCCCAATATTGAGAAATAAATGGTGATTTATAAAAAAAAAAAAATGTGGGTTTTTAATCATTATCAATTTTCATAGCATAAAAAAGTTCATTTATTCTTCTTTTATTGATGCCCATTTGCAATAGTAACATCATGTTTTAATGCACATAACTCATGAATATAATGCAAAGTAAAAAGTGAACAATTTCGAAATGCTTTGTTATTGTTGGCAACAGACAGTAATGCTGACAAAGGCATTCAATTTGCAACATTTAACTTCTGCCTTGTCCTAACATTCAGGTTTCTGTGCCTGCAAGAACAACACTCTCGTTACAATTAGGGTGTCATTAAAAAGAGGAAAAATTTACTTGACAATGGTATAAAATTCAATAAAAATAGAAAATACCCCGAAAAGTTATCACGGCATAAAGTCGAGCGGCGGAACTTCACTTTGATAAATGCATTTTGCAACATTTGACTTTTTACATTTCTCCATATTCTGATATTCTGCGCATTGAAGCATGACCAAATCATTACAAATAGGATATCAATAAAAAGGGGAATAAATTATCTTTCCAATGGTATGAATATCAGGAATAACTAAAGCATACCTGAAAATTATCATGGCCCAAAATCCATTTGCGAAACTTTTTGGGAGGGGTTTAGATAGAAATTGTCTTATGTGTCAATCGTTGGTAAACAATGATATCACATTCCTCAATTTTGTTTATCGTTATTACTTTTATTTCATGCACTTGGGAGTGGGCAGCAAAACTATTTGTAAAGAAAAAGAAAAAATAAAAACCTTTTATCTGTTGTTTTAGTGGGCTGTGAGTGGGTGGTAAAACCATTCTTAACAAAAGAAAAAGTACATTTTTTCGTAAACTTGTTTGTTAAATCATTACATTTTAAATGTTTCTTTTATTTTGAATTATTAATGCCTTTATAGTGTCAAAAATTTGATATTTAAGATAATAGTTTTGAAAAATTATCAAGATGTGTTGTCGCCATCTGTTGTTGAACTGTCATATTATATCTGATTTAAAGAACAAATTTGGGGTAGATTTTTACATTTAAACAATAGAATAGCCACCTAAATTGTATGTGATGTTTGTTCCTTAATTATTCCATTATATAATACCATGTCAACCCATTATTCTGACATTCTAGACAAAAGAGGAGAGAAAACGTCCACGTTTGTCTGGATTTATTTTTCACCCTCCCTTATTTTACCATTCTTTTGCAAATTGGGACCCTAAACAGGAAGGGGGTTAAATGTTAGTTATGGTATATTACTTAATATGAATTTCTCTCTCATCTTTGACAACTTTGCGCACAAATTGGTGAAAACAATTTGAATCAGGGAGGAAGACACTTAGTTTACCTATTGGGCAATATGGCGCCCCCAAACGACTCCCCAGGAAATGAAGGAGGGGTCTGAAAATTGACCCCCGACGGTTTTTGCTTAGTATGACCCTATAGAAGCCAAAACAATCAAAAAATCAATTTTGCATTCATATGCACGGCATGACAAACCACAACCGCACTATAATGCGCTAAATAAATGCTACCTATTATTATTAATATTATTATTATTGTTATTATGAATGTATTGAGTTGTGAATAAGGCCGATATTATAAGACTATGCAACTCAGAATGTTGCGTTATAATAATGATAATAATAATAATAATAATAATAATAATAATAATAATAATAATAATAATAATAATAATAATAATAATATCGTTTTATTTACCCAGGGTAGCCACTTCAGTTCTGACAACTGTTCTCCCAGCGGGCCCTGCATGATGTTATTATTACCCCCAAAGCTCCTTGTTAAAAGGCAACTTTTAGGTACTATTTTTGTAAGTCTTTGGTATGACTCGGCCGGGTTTCGAACTCACGACCTCCCGTTCATGAAAGCAAGGTGGGCTACCTTTTTACGGGCGCTCTAACCGATTGAGCTATCATGTCCGGTCCGTTATGGGCAAGGAATCAGACTATGAGTAGTTGAGGAATTGAGATAAGGTACTGCACAATTATTTGAATATGTGATTATTCTGGCTATACGAAACAAAAGGAAATGCTCGAGCCAAGCGCGTTACATGATAATTGAATTATTGCAAGATATATGTCATTAATGATCTCCCTTTCTTCTTCTTCTACTCCTTCTTCTTCATTTTTTTTTTCTTTAATTTTTTCATAAGTGTAGAGATGAAACGAACCTTCTCCTTGAACTTTAGAGACATAAAGTTTAAATCCAGCTGCTATTCCAGATGAATCCGAAGTGAACCTCACCCAGGCCCTGGTCGACCAAACACCGTAGCTATTTGGCGCCACTATCCCTGTCAATGTGTACACGATGCTCTTCGTATCATTTGAATCAATGCCCTTGCCAATGACGAGTACGTCACCCTTGTCGCGTAAATGAAAGCTGTCGACGAAAAGGAGGACACTGAATCCTGACGGTACTTCGATGCTCCATTCAATGAATGCGTTGTTTTCGTATGGCATGGGGAAGGAAGGAGATGTCACCTCGTGTTCCCAAATGAAGTCAACGTCCGTAATCACGACTGGCACTGAGTGAAATAGAAATCCATTCAATTAGTTCATACAGAGATTTAGTTTTCCTCGGGTCAACATTGAGCCAATCAGGTAAAAACATATATTAATAGACAAATCAATAAATTTTATAAGGCATGTACTTGTCTATTTGTCTATTTATACACTTATATATTTATTTATTTGTACTTTCATAGTGAACGAGGCAGAAAGGAATGTCATGACATGATTTTTTGAGCTACATTCCCAATGTCAAACAAATTCATCCGATCCTAGATCTTTTTATTTTTATTTATTTATTTATTTCCTGTTAAAAAGGGGGATTGCCCTTTCAGCAAAGCTGATTTTCAAAGGGTTCCCATAATAATACAATGTACAACAAAACAAATATATCTATATAGAAAAATTAAAACAAAAAAAAACAAAAAAAAACCCAAAAAAAAACAAAAACAAAAAAAAACAAAAACAAAAAACAGACAAACAAACAAACAAACAACAATTACAAAATAGAAACTTAATAAGTTAAAATGCTAAGTCACACCGTATACAGGGGTGTTTTTAGTAAGGGAGCTCTACGTGATTGTGTGTTTTATTAAGCCGATGGAAAAATATTATTGAATTAGATTGTCTATTTTCTAAGTGAGGGAGTTAATAATTTGGATGTGTTAATATAAGAAACTCCCGTCTTTTAGATTCAGTGTTGGGTTTGTTAAGTTTTCAATAAAGTCTTACTATTTCTCAATTGATACGATTAATTTGAATTCGATTCTTGAAGACAAGTAATGGGGGCATAATTCATGAATCATCTTAAACAACATAATCAGATTGCCTGTCTTCCAGCGTGTAGACATACGCGTTAACTTTGCTTCAACATAAATGGCATTTGTTCTCTGTTTCTGGTTGTGCCTTTATCATTATCCTAACACCCTGTTCTGTAGACATTAAGCACATTAAAGTAGTTATTCCAGCATTGCTCCAAAACGACAGAACAGTAATCAAAGTGACACTGGATAATATGAAATATAGCATCTTAGCGCATGTGAGATTAATGAAAGACCTTGCTTTCCGGTAGAGAAACAAATTGCGATTAATTTTCTTACAAATGTGATCTATATGTAATTTCCAAGTCAAAGATGGGTCCAGAATCACCCCCAAATATTTCAAACAAAAAAACCTCCTTTAAACATGATTACCGATGCAGAAATGTAAACCGGTGTTTATAAAAAGTTTTTAATTCTTCTCTTTGAACCGATAAGTATATACTCAGTTTTGCTTAAATTCAAGATCAATTTGTTACTTCTTAACCAGGAGGATACCGAAAGCAAGTCTTCATTAATTTTAGTCTCAATAACATTAGGATCTTTAGAAAGAGTAATACAAGCAAGTGTCATCAGCGTAGAGAGAAATTGATGAGTATTTGACAGCATTTACAATGTCATTAATAAATATCACAAATAGCAAAGGTCCCAAGATGCTTCCTTGGGGAATCCCAAACTCAATGTTTGCAGAGCATGACATCGTTCCATTTACTTTTGTGACTTGAGTCCCTGCCACTCAGGTAATTTGTAACCCACAATACACATTTTCATCAAATCCATACCATTTCATTTTTGAAACAAGTACACGTGATCCACTGTGTCAAACGCCCGTTTCAAATCTAAAGCTACAAATGCAGTGACACGACCATTATCCATATTATCAAAAAGATCTTCGGTCAAACTTAGAAGAGCTGTGGCAGTGGAAAATTTTTCCGGAACCAGACTGAATTAATTAACCAACAAGGAATATGTGTCAAAATACTTCATAACTTGGTCATGCACAATTCGCCTAATCACCTTAGATAATATGAAAGAATTGAAATAGGGCGGTAGTTTGCCACATTAGACTTATCACCACTTTTATGAACTGGTAAAAACCATTGCATCCTTCCACTCATGTGGAACAATGCCACTTGACAATGAAAGATTGATTATGTATACAAGAGGAGAAGTAATAAAAGGACTTGCCATTTTAAGTATTTTTGGCAGAAAATCCGTCTAGACCAGTTGCCTTGTTGATAGACATGTTGTTTAAAATTTTTGAAAACACATCATAACTAACCTCATCAAATTTGAAGGTAGAAGTAGGTTTATTGACTAAAAATGATATGAAATCACCACTAAAATCAGCATCATTGCGTAATGTACCTGCTATATTTACAAAGTAATTATTGGCAATGTCATTTTCATTATCAATCAGTTTGATCATTATTGTGATATTATTAATACGATTTATAATCTGTTTACTAGGTACAATACAACGTAAAGCCTTCCATGTAGCACCACTGTTTACCAGTATTTTCAATTTTTTTTAATGTATATAAATTCTTTTTGCATTCCTCATAACTAATGTGATATTGTTTTCTCATTTTCTTATACTTTTCCCAGTCCTCATTAGAACCGGTCTTTTTGGCTTTCTTTTTCAGTTTATCCCTTTGACTCATCATAATCTTTTATTTCCTTAGTAATCCATGGCACATTTTTTTGCTTGACTCTTCTTGATTTCAGAGGAGCATGTTTGTCCACGACTTTCATAAAAGCATTAGTCAAATTAGAGTAGGATTTTTTCTACATCATTTTCACCATAGACTTCTGACAAGTCTCGTTGGACAAGTCTCTATTAAAATTATCAACATTAATTTATTCAAGTCACGCAATTGCATATATTTGTGTCCAATATTTTTTGATCGCACATTACCCAAGAACCACCACCATGTAGTGATCACTTAAGCCAATCGCTACAACATCAGCTTGAGTTATCTTATTTTCGTTAGAAGTGAAAATCAAATCAATAGTGCTCATACTAACACTGGTTATTCTGGTAGGTTTGCATATCACTTGTGTTAAATGGTAACTCTCCGCTAAAGATAACAAACAATTTGTCTGAGCATTTGGCGTGTCACTTAGAACATCACATTTTAGGTCGCCAATTAGAATTACATCCAGGCCAGTCAACTCAATATTTTGAAAGATTTTATCAATATCGTCAAACACAGACATTGCAGAGCAAGGTGGACGATACCAAATGCAAACAAGAAATGGTTTCTGCTTATATGGGTAAATTTGTAAAACAGTAAGTTCCAGGTTATCACTAATACTGCTCAGATCATGTCTGACTTTAAATGAAAGATTATTTTATATAAGCTTTTACCCTCCTCCCTTGTCGATTCCGGTCTCTTCTGACAACTGAATAGCCTGCAATATTTACACAAGAATCAGGAATATTTTCATCAAGCATGGTTTCACTAAAAGACAAAATATCAAACTGGCTATTTATGAACATGGTCCTTAATTCATCAATACATTTATAAAGTGAGCAAACATTGAGATGAACAAAATGTAACCCACTTACAGTTCTAAGAGAGTGATTCATCTCGTTAAAATTCATATAAGTGTATTTACTAAGTTTTTTAATGAATTCAGCCTGGTGATTATTTAGGTTATCATTAATGCAATTAATATCCATGTCAGTCTCGAAGTAGAACGGGAGTTCAGCAAATAAACATTTAACACAAATCCAATCACAAGGTTTATGAAACACATCTTCGCCGTCAGGGGTGCAAATTAAAATGACACCAAGATTTGCATGAAACACACATTAGAGCATTTTGATTATTACAAACAGATTTAGAAACAATTATACAAGGATATTTTAATATTCATAGTTCAGTAAAAAAAAACAAGTGTTTGATGTCTATACACATTGTTTTTACTTGTCATCCAGGCTTTCAATGTCATTATCAATGTCGGATGATGACTTTTGTTCCTCCGTTCTGTCATGGCTGTGATTCGTCCATCTTGAGTCCAAATTCGCTTTACGTTGTCATGATCCTGAGTCTTGAATACAAGCATTTGTCTATCCCTGGTAAGAGATTCATAGATGTAGAAGTCTTTTCCTTGAAGTTTGGTTTTGGCTCTGTATATCAATTGCCTGACACAATATCTGACGAACTTCACGATGATTCCTTTAGGCTTTTGAGTAGGTGTTTTGTCATGTTCGTCGGGATCTTCGTGGTTTCTACGAGGAAGTCGGTGGCTGCGATCGATGTCTGCTTTGGTAATCTCAATGTCCAACTCATCTTTTGCAAAATTACAAATCACTTGGTCGGTGTCTTTCTGTCCATTTTCTGGTAAGCCGTATATCCTCAGACAGTTGCGGCGACTGTACTGTTCAAGCTCGTCGATTCCTTCGTTCGCGCTTACCTAGTTTTAACTTAAGCTCCCTTACTTGAGATGATAGGGAACTGATTTCTCGCTGAGAATTTTCATAGTCCAGTCGTAGAGACTCGTACACCTTCTGTGTGATCTCCTCAGTGAGGGATTGCTTTATTGCTGTTGTTATGGCTGCCATTACGCTGTCAGACATGAGCGCCTTTCTTGATCTTGTCTTCAAGCGCCACATCAAAATCGAATTGTTTACAATCGTCACTTTCCTCTCCGCCTGAAGATTCTTTAGATTGAGAGATCGGAGTCCCATTCTGAGCACCCGAGTCCCCATTGTTGTGGTCGCACTCTTTTGACTGTTTGTGTCTTTAGTTTACAATCATCAACTTTCCCTCTCCTGATAGATTCTTTAGATTGAGAGATCGGAAGTCCCATTCTGAGCACGTCCGAGTCCCCCATTGTTGTGTCGCACTCTTTTGACTGTTTTGTGTCTTTAGTTTACAATCATCACTTCCCTCTCCGCTGAAGATTCTTTAGATTGAAGATCGGAGTCCCATTCGGAGCGACCCGAAGTCCCCATTTTGTTGTCGCACTCTTTTGACTGTTTTGTTCTTTAGTTTACAATCATCACTTTCCCTCTCCGCGATGATTCTTTTGATTGAGAGATCGGGAGTCCATTCTGAAGACGTCGTTACCAGTTGCGGTAATACTCACGATAACATTCCACAATCTATATAGCACCCGTCTATGACCCCTCTATATTGGCATATTGAATAGTTTCCCAATTTTGAGAGCATCAAATATTTCACCCACTCCGCAATAACAGGTAAAGCAAAAGCTCTTATCAAATCTTCGATGTAGACTGAAAGAATAAAGTAAATAAAAACTATTAATACCCCGTCATGTTGCCTTTAGATACCTGTCTATTCAGCGGAAAATTTTGGATACAAAATAGAAAGACCTCTTAAAAAATAAATATAGCAAGGGACATCGGCGCTCCGAAATAGGATCTGTGGGCCTGCGATAAATCGATCTTCAACTTCATAAAATGAGATCATATCAAGCGAGTAGGGGAAACGCATGATGTAAACTAAAAGAAAGTTGTAATCAATACAGTATTCAAAAGAGGGACGAAACCCACGAGACAACAATGGGGCGTGAGCGCGGATTGCTCAGTCATTATGGTACTTGGGCCCCTGCCTATGCTAACATATCTAGCAATTGGAACTTATCTTACTATGCGGTACGTAGGGAATGGTGAAATAATTGTAATATTTAAATGACTACACAGGACAACTAGCGAAAATCAGAGTATAACGGCATCAAGCACACTTACAATAGGTAGGGTATATTCACGATGATATGCTCAGAACAGGGACCGTCCCCGAAACAGAACTCATGATCAACTCTTTGCAATACTAGAAGAATCATGCCAATCAAGAACAGAGATAAGTATGGAGTTGTGAGAATGTGAATGAAATTGTATTATAGTAAACTAAAGGAAACACATCATATATAGCGTCAAAAGATTTCGAGACCGAAACCTAAAAAGGTCCGAAATGGGAAGTCGATGCATTCGAATGAGCAGCGTTCACTTTTGTAAAGGGTGGAAATTCAGGGTCGCAGGAATTGGCCCTACCTAAGTTGTAGGATAGAGAAAGTTAGTTGGAGACGTGGTTATGGAGGGAATATGAGTGGGCTGAGAATCGAGGGATAGTGCGTGAGTGCAAGCATTCTGCAACGTGTTTAATCTTGTTCGGAGTTCGTCCTTTCAGGAGATAGTTTACTTAGCAGAAGTTGAATCGGATAGATCGAGCGTTGACGTAGTCGCGGTTGGCTGGGTTATCGGCGTACGTGAATACTGGCATAGGGAATGGGGGGAGGGTTACAGTAGTGTTCATGATGTTGGGGATGGATTTTTCTGTTCAATTCGCGCTGACGATTGCAACCAGAGAATAACCTTCATATAGTTCTCCGAGATTGCATCTGATTTCGCGTTGTGTCCGCAAGGCAGATATATGGACCACATTTCCCAACCACTAACGTATAAGGTTTAGAATGAGAAGGAACTTCTATCCTTCTATGATTTTTCAGGCATTGATCACACAGTTGGTCTTGTAATTCAAGAAGTCGCGCATGATTTATGACAATCGTCTATCATCTCGCGTAACTTCTCTTGGAACCTCCAGACTGGGAAGCAATCAACAGCCTCTATCTTTCTACAGGGTCGCCAAACTCAGTAATTATCTCCGTACCCACATGAGTAATGAGTCATCTCGTATACAGTCCCTTGTGAATGATCTACTCATCTCTCTATCATCACATCTCTCTCTCTCTTCTCCTTCACTCATTTGTCTTCATCCCTCTCTCCCCTTTTTCTTTCTCTCCCTGTCTTCCCTCCCTCTTCATCTCTTGATCTTTCTCTCTCTTTTTTGCATGGGTGTGTTTTTGAACATTCAATTCATTGGTTTCTACTCCAAATATTCTGACAAACCTTCCTGCATCCCGGGTCTACTCACACTTTACCCAATGCGCGCATGGTTGATGCAATTCTATCATTATCAATCAATCAGTCCACATAAATTAGAACAATCAACACCCCAGCTAGCATCATTAATTCAACAGGTGTGACCAGTCTCCAAATGTTTCAAACTAATGCAATCAAGCCATTACATCATTTCATAGTTATTTCAAACTCACCATGTCAATCAAATCAATCAACTCAATTGCATCAACCAACCCAACTAATCCCAGTCATTTTAGCAAATGTTGGACTTTTGTAAAGGAATATGGCTTACAGTGAAACACAAATTTGGTGAAATTAACATGTCAGTCTTTTATTTTCAGTTGAATTTTGGTCTTGTTCGATTTTACACTTGTTTCATCCATCTGTAAAAAACAAAACGAGGCATGGGGGAAAAAAATAAAATAAAATCTGTACGTTCAATGCTCAACGTGTCCTTCCTCCTCTTTCGATGCGACAACCTGTTTGTTGAAGCAAAAAGAAAAAATGCCACTGATGTTGGACATTCAGACAATCCAAAGATCATAAAACGAATCATCAAAAGGGATCAAAAATCTTACCCTCCAATCTCACTTGTTCTGCACCCCATCCTTACTACACAACACACCACTGAAGACAACTTGGAAGGCTAACAATGCTTGATAATAGGAAATTACATATTCCTGTCTCCACTCATGCATGGAAATTCATTAATCCCCATCTTACAAATTTCTCTTTGGCAAACCCCAACTCATCATAGATGATCAGTAATTCTGCATATCATCCTCAATTCATAAGCTCCAAATGACTTTCCTCATACAAATTGGTAGGGCAATTCCTGCGCACCCTAATTTCCATACCCTTTATCAAAAGTGAACGCTGCCATTCATGCATGACTATTGTTCGGACTTTTTTTGTGTCATATGAAAGTTGGGATAATGAGCTTCCATACATGTAAATTTCGTTACCTCTAAAATAAATATTTTTCATTTGGCTAGCCATTTCAAAGTGTATAGTTTCTTTCCGGGACGCCCTGTATATAAACACAACAAAAAGAGTTCCCCCTATTTCAATATCAATATTTTTTTAAATAGGAGGAAGTTTCAAAAAATCTAATTATGTCCATGTAGGGAATTTATTGCTACCATGGGAGCGAATTTTTATGGAATATCATGAAGTCAAATGGAGCTTCGTTGCAATGGTTGAATGCAAAAATGTCATTTTTTGAAGTTCGCAAGCTAAAATCAAACTTTGATTCATGATATCGGACCAAATTTTCAGATTTTAAACATTTTCACGCATCAGAATGTACGCAAAACGTGTTGCTTCCAAATACGCATAGGACATTTCGGTAAAAATTATCACGGTTGAGGTGAGCATGCAGCAAAAATGCCAAAACTGCGATTTTTTACATTTTTATCCATGGTGAAATTGATCAATATGATGAGATTCATGTCTAGAGAGTGTTTTAACTTTTGCAAAAAATTAAAACAATTACGGTTGATATGAACACCATAAAATACAATGTGAAAACCTGAGTAAGTATTCTTTCCATTATGTACACTAAAAAATCATGTGAATATCTGTTTTTGTATTATTTTTTGACCGTGTGCAATACGTGTGTACATGATCATATTGCATTTATTAAAACTTTCATGCTTCAGTGAGCACGTGGCACTGGAAAAGCTGTTTTTTTTATTAAAAGACCAAAATTAAATTGCTTACTTTGCTTAACCGTAACAATTCGTTTGAAAGTATTCATTTAATTTCATTTTCGCAAAAATCCCGAAGTTTCATGCTTCAGTGAACACAAGATATGAGAAAAACATGAAAAAAGGAAGAAAGTTTACGGCCCTGGCACGGCCTAATGGTACGTCCGATTCTCAATTTAACCAAAGTTCCTGTTAGTTAATGACTTCCTAAAAATTTGTGCCAAGTTTCAGGAATTAACTCACAGTATAATGAACAAAAAATTGACAATAAAAATAGGCAATATTTGACGTTTGTTCACTTTTTGTTCAAACTCTATACGTAAAGTCAATGGGGAGGAAATCAATAGTGAACAAAAGTCAAATATTGCCCATTTTCATTGTAATTTTTTTTGTCGTTATACTGTGTGTTAATTCTTGAAACGTGGCACAAATCTTTAAGAAGTCATTAACTAACAAGAATTTTGGTCAAATTGAGAATCGGACGTACCATTAGGCCGTACCAGGGCCGTAAACTTTCTTCCTTTTATCATGTTTTTCTCACATTTTGTGTTCACTGAAGCATAAAAAAATCGGGATTTTTGCGAAAATGAAATCAAATGAATACTTTCAAACGAATTGTTATGGTTAAGCAAAGTAAGCAATTAAATTTTTGTCTCTACATCAAAAAACAGCTCACTGAAGCATGAAAGTTTTAATAAATGCAATAGGATCATGTACACATGTGCACCGGTCATAAAAATAATACAAAAACAGATATTCACATGATTTTTAGTGTGCAAAATGGAAAGAATACTTCTTTAGTGTTTTTCACATGGTATTTTCTGGTGTTCTTCAACCGTGAATTGATTGAAATTTTTCGCAAAAGTTAAAACACTCTTCCTAGATATGAATCCCATCATATTTGATCAATTTTTACCACGGCAAAGAAGTAAAAATCGCAGATTTGGCATTTTTGCTGCATGCTCACTCAACCGTGAAATTTTACGCAAATGTCCTTTGTGTATGTTTGGAAGCACGTTTTGCGTAACCCTTTTCTCACGTACGGACTAAAATTCAAATTCTTACTTTGAGTGAATATAACAATTCTTTACGGGGAGTACCTTTGATTTTATTTTCATAAAAATCCCGATGTTTCACGCCTCAGTGGACACAAGATACCAGAAAATCATGAAAATGAGAAGAAAGTTTGGGGCTTCGTCATGGTTCAGTGACTTTTCTAATACGTAATTTGAATAAAGATCATGTTAGTTAGAGACCAGTTGAAGCTATGTGTAAAGTTTCAAAAAATAATTCACAGTCAAATGGACAAAAACTGACGATTAAAATATGCGAAATTTCACTTTTGTTTAACTTTTGTTAAACCTCTGTACATAAAGTCAATGGAGGAGGAAATCAATAAGTGACACATGTGAAATTCGGCCAATTTCATTGATGATTATTGTTAATTCTACTGTGAGTTATTTTACGAAACTTGGCACACAGCTTCAACTGATCTCTAGCTAACATGATCTTGATTCAAATTACGTATTCGAAAAGTCACTGAACCATGACGAAGCCCCAAACTTTCTTCTCATTTTCATGATTTTCTTGTATCTTGTGCCCACTGAGGCGTGAAACATCGGGATTTTTGTGAAAATAAAATAAAAAGTACTCCCCGCAAAGAATTGTTATATTGAATCAAAGTAAGAATTTGAATTTTAGTACATATTTGAGAAAAGGGCTTTTCCAGTCTCACGTGCTCACTGAAGCATGAATTTGTAAATAAATGCCATAGGATCATTGACATGTGCCCAAAGAATATAAATACAACCCCAAAAATGTTATTGAGATGCTTTCTAGTGCATAAAATTACTGCAATGTATTTTCGTAATTCTAAAATGGCCTATTTTTTGGTTGTTTGATGGGTTCATTAAACCGTGAATGAATGGATATTGGTTGTATACACTTCCAAAACAGGAATTCCTTCATATTTGATCAATTATACCATGACAAATAAGTAAAAATCGCAGTTTTGGCAATTTTTGCTGCATGCTCACTTAACCGTGAAATTTGACCCAAATTTCGTTTCCGTATATTGGGAAGCACGCTTTGCATACATTCTGACGTGTAAAATGTTTAAAATCTGAAAATGGGTCCATTATCATTGAATCAAAGTTGCCATTTTAGGCTTGCGAACTTCAAAAAATGACATTTTTGCATTCAACCATTGCTCACTGAAGCATGACTTGATGATTTTTCCTAAAATTCGCTCCCATTGTGGGTAAATAAATTCCCTACGTGGACATATAATTAGATTTTTAAAATTCCTCCTGGTTCAAAAATTATTGATATCTGAAATAGGGGGAACTTTCTTTTTGTGTTGTGTTTATATATATATATATATATATAAATAGAAACAAATAGTACAAAGTTATATGGTACATATGCCTCAACAGTAAATAAATTAGAGCAAAATCACGTTTTCGCACTTTTTGCATATATTCGAGTAATTTCAAAATTCCAAGGAGACTTGGCATGGTAATCGTGAAGTATTGGCTGCATAATGTATTATTTGTACTTTATCATCATTTGGACTGAGATACTGGACATAAAATGCTTTTAAGTGATCCAAAACAGAGCTGACATCAGGTGTACCCAAACTTTTGGAGGGCAGTGTATGTTTATATATATATATATATGTATAAGATAAGAATTGAAATATAAATTCCTAATCGATAAATTATTATTTAACTGATTTAAAAAAAGTAATAGTAGACATTGGTAGACACGAAGGTTTTTTTTTTATGGGGGGGGTGGGAGAAAGGACTTATGTTCACATAATAATGTTCACACAATAATCACGTCTCTGAAATTTGAATGTAAGACAAATTTATTTTGAATTCAGTTTGAAACATACGCCAAAACTTTTAACAGAAAGTTCTTGTCGTTATGAATACAAGATCGTCTAAAGATAAATTGCAAATTCAAAGCACCAGTAAGGTGGCATTTTGCAATCCTAGATCCGGGTCTGGTGCTAAATAGGCCGAAACGTTTAATTTTGTTATCAATTTAGTTTAAAGCACTTTAAAACATTCACCCGATTGCCTGATAAATGAGTAGACAGATTACAACGACGCCATTTATTCATGACCTGGCTCGCTCTTGTCTGGTACTGGTATTAGTTATCACACACCTAAGGGGATAATAATGGAGAACTTCTTTTTCATCTGACGCTCCACGCCTTTGGAACTCCCTCCCCCCCCCCTTTTTTTTTTTTTTTGCTCGGTGAAATTGACAGCATCGAGCACTTCAAATATGAAGCTTAAAAACTCACTTTATTTCAGGAAATATGTAGTAACTAACTTAATAATTCAATGTTCCTACGGCTTTTCAATGTTTTTAACATAAATATGGCGCGATATAATTGCTGTGGATCGTCAACATCATCAACGGCACTTTTGACGAAATAAAGGATAAAATGGAGCTGAAAATGCCATTAAATACTTCGAATACATACTGAAATAGTTGGTACCGTTGCCGACATAAATCCATGTATTAGCATTTGGCAGATGTAGATCTAGAAACCTGAAGCTGATAATGTACCCTTTCGGAGCGCTAACAAGCCAGATCCTTTGCACTTGGCTTAAATGCAGACCTGGATAGTTAGGTGACGTCAGATAAACTGTTTCTCCAGCTGATACATAGGTCGGTGCCAAAGCATCTGTGGAACAAAACGGTTTTTGTTGGTATTTAAAATGTTTACAATCTAAACGGAAGGAATGTACCAATTTATCAAGCCTGCTTGATCTGGTTGTCGTAACTGTTGCCGTTGTCGTTTTCGCTTTCGTCATTGTTGTCGTAATTATCATTATTTTTATCATTGTCGTTGCTGTTGTCCTTAATCATCATTATTAGTAATATAAGCATAATTATTATTATTATTATTATTATTATTATTATTAGGGTAAATTGGGGTTAGTGGGACACTTAAGTATTTACGTAAGCATAACACACAAATAAGATACTCAATAAAGCAATCACATACCTCATTTTAAAGTTTATTTAGATATAAACGTTTTATAAATGTATTGCTTACAATTTCCACCAAATGAAGGTTAAGGTGGCAGTTAATCATTACCACTCCATTGTCCCACTTACCCCATCAAATTGGGGTAAGTGGGACTGCATAAAACATGGAATAAAATGTGGTTTAAAAGTGAGAAACAAAGATCTCTGTCTTCATAAACACTGTTTATACATCTGGAATATAATTTCTAAGAATCTTAGAAATGATATTCCAGATATCATAAGAACTGATTGCTAAACTATTTTCTCAAACATTGTCACGACTCATTATTATTCTTTTTTCCTGTACACATTTTAAGTGATGAGAAAGAAGTTTTTTCCAACATATCAAAGCTCAAGAGCACTTTTAAAATCTGTGATTCTGTAAACAAAGCAAGCATTTCCTTCGTCCTTTACCCCCGTTTTGTATGAAAGTAAAAACAAAATATAGTATTAAAAAAATAAAAAAATACAAACTTTAAAAAAAATTATTTCTTTCCCATATTACAACTTTACAAAAACTAAAGTTTTAAAGTCTGCATAATTCAACAGTATCAGTGCCTTGTTTAATAAAACCAGTGGGACACTTGAATATTTACCTAAGGGGGCCGTCACACTGAGGTCGTTCTATAACGTTCTTGCCCGTTTTTGCCCGTTTTAAAAAAAAATGCTGAACGGGCTTTGGGTCGGGTTGAACTGTATAACTTTGAAATAATTTTCTTGAATACGATGCTAAGGCAAGTTCATATAATAGTTCTCGTTGGGTCAATTCCGCTTTATTCGCGTCCGCAATACGTTGTACACAGTTCAGAACGAGAAACGTGCCTCGTTCACTCTGATAACCGTTCGTTTCGAGCACGTCCAAACGGTCAGCCTAAGTGCCTGATGCGCAAGCATAATAAGAGTTAGGTACCACAGTTCGTAGGTACGTCCTCTCGTTCAGAGTAAGTCCTAACGTTTAAGGAACGTTGTCACTACGTTTTAATTTTGAACTTGAAGCCAGTACGATTTTTTTTGAACATGTTCAAAAAATCCGGAATGCCCTTTCCGTTCTCGTCCGTTCCGGGCCCGTTCGCCAAGGTTCGTAAACAATTGTAAACGGTCTGTACTTAGATTCTAAAGGTCTGCGAACTACGTTCAGTCCGTTTGTAAACAGAGATTGAGCCCGTTCACTCAGACTGCCTAGAACGCAAGTGAGAACTAGCTCAGTGTGGACGGGAATATATGACATGCCGTTTCTGTTTAAAATTGAAACGTATGTTCGGTACGTCCTTCTCGTTCAGAGTAAGTTCCTACCCGTTAAGGACGTTGTCACTTACATTTAATTTTAGACTTGAATAATTATATATAGCAATGGCTCGTTAGGGTATGACGCTCCTTCGCACATGCTTTTAGAACGATTTTAAGTAGCGGCAATTTCGTTTTGTAGTACGTCACTCTCGTTTCAGGTAGCGTTGGCCACCTGCTCCCGTAATTTTCAGGACGATGATGGGCGCCCGATTTTTTGAACCTTTTTTGGAATCCGACCGAGCTAGTCCAATGAAGTTCGTAAACAGATCGTAAGAAGTATTTACTACGGTCACAATCAGTTTACTCACAGACCTATGCCCGTTCGGCAAAATTTGCAAAGGACGTAGTAGGAACGAGCCTCACGTGTACGAGGGGTATAGAAGGTGGCCTCACACTACGGGCTGGTCTGAGCAACGTTGACCAGCGTTCTGGAATTTTGGTGTCGTACCGTTCGAAAACGTTGCGTACTCGTTTGAAGCCATACGCAAATTAATCGTCTGTCTGACAGCAAATGTTACGCTGGAGATAAATTCTATATTTATTACACGTTTCACAGTTTTGAGCGGTTTTCTAGAGCGTAAAACGCAACTATCAATAGGTTTGTATGCGCTGGGCATTAGCATGTGTGAACGTTTAGCGCGGTTGGATGTTCGTTTCCCTTGTCGTCTCTATTCGTCGCCGTCGTTCTCGTGGTCGTCCAAACGCGTCTAATCTATCCGGGAAGTTTTTTTTTTTTAATTATGGGTTTATTTACTCAGTTCTTGTCATGTTTTTAATCAAGTATCTTTGAATGCATTCGATTTTTTTCCTCCTCCTTACAAAAAGAAAATGGAATAATTGATATTAAATCTTCCTATTACGTCAGAGAAAGATTAATGGGATAATCAAAGTAATTCAATAATAACGTGTGGTCTCTTATCTTTATTTCATTTGGAAATTAGCTATATATATGATGTTATATATCATAATACTTGAAGGCTAGCGAGCGCCTTTCAGAAGTCGCCTCATCTATGCCTGGTTATAGTTTAGTTAACATTAAAAGCCCTTATAAACACGAGCAGTGATACAGGTTAAAGGTGAATACATAATGTAACTATTTTAGTAATACTCATATCATGCATGAAGTATTTTAGAAAGATTTTCGTCAGTGGTATTTATGTAATTTATAGAAATCATAACCTTATATTTTGTGTTAAGAAAAAAATATTATGATGTATTAGTGAATGGTATACAACCAGAAGCCTTGGACGCACTGGAAAGACATAAAGGGAAACGGAAAAGAAACCAGATAGGGAGAACTGGTAGACAAAAGGAAAGAGAGGTAAAAAGAGAATGAAAACAGGCAACAAGAAACGACGAGAAGAGAGAGAGAGAGAGAGAGAAAGGGAAGAGGGGAGAAAGAAGTACGAATGAATTAATATAATGGGAGAGAGACTGTGAAGATGAAAATAGGAAAAAGACACTAAAAAGACATTATGAGAAATTGAGAATTGAAACTCAAAAAAGTTTTATCAAATATAGACACAAAGTCGTTTTGGAAACATAACATTGTGGCAATACATCTTTTACCTTTTTTTTGGGGGGGGGGGGGCGGATGGAAGGTTTTGTGGGGAAAGCTTTGTTTATCTCTAATTTATGGGCAACAAAATTGTTTATGTCATGAATGAAGTATTCATGCTATTGGCATGTTAAACAGTGTTTGAACAGTCAGTGGCATTTGCTGATAACTGCATAAAGCAGTTTGCTTTCCTTTTGTTTCTGTTTTTTCCCTTGATGACCGCAGGTGTTAATACCGCCCTCATGTAATCACTGATTTTTTTTTTTTTTTTTTTGTTTTTTTTTTGAGCACTTAATTTATTCAAATAAATGATGGTGTAAAAAATGAGCTTGCGCTTTTTTTTAAAAATCAGATGAAACCAAATAAAATGGACGGCTTGTTTCATGATAGATTATAATAATGACTTTTTTTAATTCTCAAACCCAAGACGTTAAAGGGGTCATACTCTTTGCAGTACATGCTACACTCAATACAATAATTCAGGGTGTTATAAAATTGGTAATTTTTTCTTGAGTATACAAACATTACATTTTTAACTACACTGTTGGTATAAAAAGTTGGGTTTTTTTTTTATTGATCCAGCACATAAATAATTTTGATGTTTATTTTTATTATTTTTTTTTTATATAGGATTTTCCTAACCCATCGAGGGTATTGATAATTAAAAAAAAGTACTTTCATTCCACACACAATAACCATTCTGGGCAACTTTTTTTGGCGCTTACCAAGAGCCCCCTCGGTGCTATCTACCATGAAACGTTTTGAGGTGTAGGGTTGATTGGTCTTAATCTAGGTTTTAAAACAATGGCTTCTTGTCTAAGTGAGGGGTTGAATAAAAAAGTGTGACTGAGTAAAGAATATAAATATAATATCTCCTGTTATGGTAAAACCAGAGAGAGAAAATTTGAGGAACAAAAATAGGTGCAGGCAAATTTTTCCAATTTTAACATATACAGGTCAAATCATTTTTTTTTTTAAATCATGAGAAGGGGTGGCGGGTCTCCTGCGCCCCGTGCTGGATCCGCCCACTGGCCAGGGTTCTCGGAAGAGTTTAGAGGGACAAACACATTCAAGAAAGATTTTAGCTGGAGCAAAATGATTAGTGGCCTAAGAGCACAAAAATAGAAATAAACAAATAAACAATCAGTAATAATAATATAAATATTAATATAAATAAACAATAATGAGGCCTAATAAAAAAATAATATAGTATTCCAACGCTATGAATATCAGTGTAACATTCTGCCCTGGTGTTTTTGAACTTTGTATTCTTTAATGGTAATAAATTGCTCACAATGGATAATAAATATAAAATCACAAATATTTGTTTACAATTTAACTAAGTGTTTAGCATATCGTTTATACCTTGGTATTTCAACAGAAACTAACATTACATGTTTTTGTCGAGAAATAGTTATAATTTTCATTAACCGAATACGTTACTTTACATGTAAAAGTAGCACTTAACAGGAGGGTAAAACTAGAGGCACCCTAGAAAAGCTAGACATAAGCTTTAATAATTATCGATAACACAAAGCGGCCCTGCCCATTTTGGTGACATAGAGGATATTGCGTAAGATTAAACATACGCTCCCCATTTGGTGACTGAGAAATTATTGGTCAAAAAACATATAAACACAGTTCTGGCGTTGGTTTGGACGCACTTCGGACTATGAAAGGAACGTTCACGCCTGCCTTATCCAAGCGCTAAACAAGGATCAAGTATGCGATAGCCGCGCTTCAAAGCGTCTTTATAAGAACGACTGTTACACGCCATAAAAATTTTGAAATGATTGTTCAAGAACAAAATGGACCTCAGCGTTCTTTTCTGCGGTTTCTTTTGCATATACCAACGAAAGCAAACCGCTTTCCTACGTTTGCCAATTCCGGCACAACGCGATTATTCGAACACGACCAGTACCGCGCTCCTACATTCCGAATTAAACGCGCAAAATGCAATTAAATTCACGAATCGTCGGGCAGTCAGTTAACTTGTCATAACGCACATGTCGTTTGGCGTTTCCCCTGCAACGTTCATTTTAAACACGTCTAAACACGTAGACAGTTGGCATCCCGTTCGATGCCTTAGCTTGGAGCCAGCTACAAATTTTTGTTAACCCAATTTTCCTATAAGGTTTGACCCGATGGAAGTGATGTAGTTTAGTGACAAAAGATCGAGGAAATCGTTGGGCAGCTGTGCGACAGTGGGGGACCGGGCCCAACCACTCAAAAACCCGTTTTTGGGATAATTTATTTACCCCATGCTTTCCCCATGGGATCCCATATTTGTCAGTGGGAAGTAGTATGAAATGTACATTGCAAAAATTTATAGTCTTGACAGAAAAATAGTGGGGGAAAGTGCAGAACTGACAGCTCAAAAGACGCCTCCCTCATACTTCGCGCATGCGACGTAGTCGTATGGCCCACACGTTATACGGTGTGCTGATTCTCTTGTATAACATGGTATATATAAAATTCACATAGCAATCCTCTGTTCTCTGCTGAATGATCTAATATATTAGACTTATTTGTAAGATTATAGGTGACTGCCCGTCTCAAGTAGGCTTGATCTCTAATTTATGTTTATTTATATTTTAAGGGAGTTTTTCCGAATAACAGAGATCATTGAATAACGTGTTGGGCTAAAAAATGTAATAGGTCATGTTGCAACTCCATTTTTTCTTATGTTTTTTATTAAACAAAACTCTTTTTCGAGCAAACGAAGGTTTCGAATACCACATGTTAATTTCTATAAGATATTAATGCGCCTAATAGGCTATCTTGCAAGATCACGACATTGCTAGTAGAACCCCCCCTTACACACGCCTGCACACTTTGGCTTAACATTCATCTCCAAAAATAATAATGTCGTAATACAACATAATTAGTATCGTAATATAGATAATTTAGCTCCAAAGAAGGCTTTGCGTAATGTGTAATCAAAGTTTGATTTATACATGCTAATTGTTCATTACCTTTACACTCGCGTGCCAGACTCGGCATGTGTTATTTAGCTTATATATTTATTTTAACACAATTGAAAACTACAGATAACCACGGATCCGGTTAGGAAATCAGGGGAGGGCACTGCATTTGTTAGTATCAGACAGGGGAAGGGGCGCAGTCCAGAAATTGGAATGATAGGGGCGTAGTTGAAATATTCAAACTAGTGGGTTTTCAATTAGATGATTAATTGCTGGCCTGTGCCTGGATCGGTCATGCAATACTATTGTTGGCATTAATGTATATTAAGCCGCATCGGCTTAATTCTTATTTGTTTAGTATTGAATCAAACACAGGACAATCCAGGGATTGAAAGTAAGCCCCCTACATATATTTTCGAGGGTTTAGATCGTAATTCACACTTGTGTTATTAGCAGTATCTGGGTAAAATTAATCCAACAAGAATATCATGTCATGTAGATGTAAACTTTAGTAGTAATTTTAAAAAAAATTTTTGGCATCCAACTTCCAACGTGTTGATACTATTAGTGCAACTGTCGTACATTATCAAGTAGTTTTCAAAGTGAAAAGTGATATCAAATTTATCAATGGGAACAATTACTTTTTTTTAATTTTATATTCACGGGGAAAATGCCAATATCAATAGCCACATTGACCACTGATATTTTTCATTATTTATTTATTTCTACAAAGTACAGTCAGTAGTTCCAATTATTTAACAAAAGAGGAGAAAAAGTAATAGACAGTTAGTCAGAAATATTCCAGACTTGATTCATGTTTCATATTACAAATCGTTTGAATAGAAGAAACTGAGTGTATAGTCCTACCGTACGAAGAATGTGAAATAAGGAAATCACGAACAAAAGATGAGAGAAAGCGGACAGTGAAGGAGAAGGGGTTTGTAAGCAGGGAAATAAGAAATACAATGAAGAGTAATATGATCTTTAAAAAACAATTATTATGTCATCGAATTAATATAATGAACACTCAGAATTGTACAAATACCCCCATCTGGGTTGCTCCCCCTCCTCCCTCCCAATGCTTTCCACAGAAAGTGACCTCCTGAAATAATGGAAATGGCATATAAAACAATATATGAAGTTAGTATTTTTGGTAACTAATTCAGAGATTTTTTCCCATTGCTTCAAGTTAATTCATCTTTACATGCATCAATATCATATAGGGTATGCAGGGTAATTGGATCCACCTAAGCTATATTGCCTGATTGGCATAAATTACGAAACTGACACACAGTCTAATCTTTGATATATGAATCAAATAACTACTTGGCTCTAACTTTCTATTGTGAAGAAAACAATTATTCTACAACTCCCTGGTCTGCAATACATTCAAATGTTGACGTCATTACCAAAGTGCCCATATTGCCTGCTTGCAGGTGAATATTGCAATGGTATTAATGGTATGTTTTAAAAAACTACCAATGACTCTAACCGTGTCTGGAATTTGTTTAAATGTAGAAAATCATATACATGTTAAGATATATTTGAAATTTAATAGACCCTTCAGTAATCTTTTGACTATATTATCATTGTTAGGTATTTTTGTATAGTTATTTCTTTTTTACATGATTTTTTAAATATTTTCATTATACAAGTCATATAGGCCAACAGATAGTTATTTTATTATTTTATACTGTGATATACCAAGGGAAATCGTAGCAAAAAGATTGATGCGCTCATCCCATACTAAGTAGAGAATATTCTTCGCCATTTTTGGATGTCCAGTTTACTGCACTAACGTTGCTCCTGTGCAGGCAAGCATCAATGCCGAATTTGCACCCTTCACTAAACGAAATTGCACGCTGTCACGCTAGTATATAAACATTAAACTATATGCTTACTAAATATACAAAACATTGAGGTTACCTCCCTCAGACACTCTTCCACATCACTAATTGTGAAATATCAAATTTTACATTCAGGTTATAAAAAACGTAGCCGTCAAGTTTTACCCACCTTGTTGGTTTTCAGCAATTTTCTCAGAGAAATTTTCGGCATCAGATAGCGTCTCTATGACGTAATTTTCGTCATAACAAGTTCATATAAACAACATCATATGGGTGCTCAACACCGGTCAGGTCACGTCGGGGTCACTGAATGTTTGCTTCTCAGGTGTCCCATATTAGACCTGCTGGCCCTATTACCCTGCATACCTATTTTTATATCTCTTTCTGTCTTACACACTCTCCATTCTTTTGATCATATTTTTGTCCATGATTCTTCTCATTCTTCCTCTTAACGATATACTTATCATAATTGTAAAGTAACACTAAATTGCACCATATAACGTGAGCTGGCGATTTTGATTGGTATATTATATATGATTTTTCGGTTCTTGCAAAAGATGTGTGAGCGGGGGGGTGGGTTAAAGCTTAGATTGTATAGGATAGCCGCCCTATATGTCCTAGTCTATATGCCACATTTCTGGCTATCGAGTTTATCTCCAGACATTTCATTTGCATTGCAAGATTAATTCGTATTAATCCAAAAATTAATTAACTTCCTATTATTTTCAATCGGCTGATGAATGTCACAAGGACCTCAGCTTGATGGAATTTCCCCCTTAAAACAAACTAAAATAATATAAAGGGATCAAATCGCATTAATAGGCAGGTCATCAAATAATCTGGCAATACAAATAAGTATGAAAATTGAACTTATAAAAAAAACAGCGATTACCGATTGTTTTATATTCAGAGATTATCATGCAAACTATTATACAACGGAGCACACTTCGCTCCTGAGCGTTATTGCAGCAGTAATGGGACGGGGGTCTTTGAAGCTCGTCAGTTCATGCACTTCCCCCATATTTTTGTCAGCTAAGGTGTATTTATTTGCAAATGTACATTCATACTCTTCCCACGACAAATTTTGGTCAGGGGAGATGGGGTAAATAATGTCCAAAACGGTTTTTGAGTGGGTCTGGGGGCGAGTCCCCCTGTCGCAGCAGCTGACCATCGATTTCCTCTGATCGTTGTATCTGACTACATACATTTAGGGTCAAATCTTTTAGGGAAAATGGGGTAATAAATTGTGTAGCTGGCTCCCTTAGACTACCATACGCTAGCAACGTTAGGTGGACGCTAAGCATGCGCACAGATCATGTTACCCTGGCGCAATTTTATTCGCGTTCTCAGTCGTTTAGAGCTCATTAAAATCCATTTTGGGAGGGAAAATGGAGTGTTCTTGAGCGTATATTTGAAATCAGTCAATTTCCGAGAAAAATCGTGAACGCTGAGACCACGTCACCAATTCGCTCACTAGTGTGAGGGCACTCATTAAGCACTATTCATAAAAACAAACTTTTAAAGCAATCATATATCTCATTTATAGTTATTTAGATGAAACTGGTTTTAGAAACTGTTTTGGTAAAAAATTCCTCCAATGAAGGTAGGTCAAGTGGCCAATAATATATTATTACTCCATTGTTCACTTCAACCCCGGCCTCAAATGCGGGTCAAACATGCAGTGATCTTGACAGTGGGAGTGAAGTCTATCATATCGAACTTTTATTTATACTTAATATGCATTGAAATTGGCGCGTTCCACTTTAAACCCGAAGCATGTCGGGCTAAGTGGGACAGTTAGTTAAAACAATTGCTAAGTTGTTTCAATCTTACTTTCATGTTTATATTTTTCCTATTTTTAAATTTCATTTGTGAGCAAAGTTATCAATGCACGTTCCCCTAAAACAAAAGGGATCATGGGAAACACAAAGCAAGTATTCATCGGGTGTATTTCAAAATTTAGCTATATGTGGCAGAATAGTTTTTTTTTTTTTTTTTTTAAACGTGAGATGTTACAGATTCTCTTAACGATTATTTTCCCGATTAACTGTCAAGTTTCTCCCAACAGGCATAGCATTTGTGTTGTAGATGTATATTATATTTCACGGTAAGAATATTCCTCACTAAGCAGGTCTTAATCAATATGCAATATGCAATCCTCAAAGGTCCCACTTACTCCACTGTCCCACTACTACCCAAATTTAGCCTATTTACTAATATTATCTGTATATTAGTTTTACTATCATTTATTATGTAGATACTGATGACTATAAGAATGTTTTTCCGTGGTAAGATTTAAATATGTTCCGATTAATTTGACATTTCTTACAAGTTCACTTATTGTCCGAAATATGATCGCAATAAAAATCTACAGTTGATAACAATTGACCGATAGTTCGCTCTTTCTATAATTAATGCATTAATTGCAAAAAATTGACAAGGTGAAACCTATATTATTATTGAAGTTGCTTGTTTTGCTGTCGTTACGGGATAATACTACAGGGTTTCGAGCCTTGCAGTAACATTTAACACGAAAGAACCCATTCGTTGTCTATGTGTCGCGGCGAAGACAATAGTCATACGATACTCAGACAACAAATCAGCAAGGAATGGTTTGATCACCAGTGTGTACAGCTTATACCGGTTCACGGTCCTGGGATCGAAGCCATCGATCACGTGACACCAGTTCGGAGTCGACGTCAAGGTTATTTAAGAAACGTACATAGCATGACGGTGTTTATCTGGGGCTTCAAACTAGAGCATCTTGCCTTTTAGTCTCCATTCAATGTGTATTCTAGTTCGGGGGCGTAGTAGATTGGTGGCGTTCTCTCTTCCACAGAAGTGAACGATCAATGGCTGTAATGCTATAATAATATGGCACCCAATTTAATGCATCTGGCTCTGAAATAACATCAGAATCTGGTTTAAATTACTGAGTTTTACGGGCAAATATGAATCCAGCGTAAGTGAAAAATTCTGGCATCAAACGAATCAGTCTCTCAAGCTATTTGGGTCTCCATTCCCTATCATGAAAGTCACACAATTATCAGTAATTCTAACTTCTCCTCTCCGCGCCATCAACATCAAATGATCAGCGCACCCCTGCCCGGTTGATGTACTGGGGTCGTTTTGGCAGCTAACATAAAGAACAGAAGAGTCAGTATTGGTCCCTTAGTGTGACAATTGAAACTCTCAAAACTGGGTACCAGAACGGACGGATTAGGGGAATCGTCGCTACAAACATCACACCACATCATCGCAGTTTTGCATTCCACGCCGATAGAACCAATTGCCCAGGTCTCCAGTAAAGGTGGTCAATGAATTGTGTCCTCTCTTTCTCCACTATCTGTCCCTCACCAACGAATAGATTCATGACCTTAAAAAATTGGAAATCATAAGGATAATGGCAATACGTGATTCCATCAGGTAACGTAACAACTAACAAAATCCAATGATTTAGAATTTACAAACAAAAAACACCTGTGGGGGGGGGGGTCAATGCACAATTGGCTGTCCTGATCCCAGCGCAACAAGAGATTTAAAAAAAAAAATACATATTTTTTCGCTGACACTTGGGTAAATAAACATCAGATAATAGTATTGAGAAGGGGTTCTTTATATGACAGGTATTACATTTAATCATCGCCTTCCATGATTGGAACAGTTGTTCTTGCAGGAAACCTTTCTGTCTATTGACTTTCCTACATGCATGCACTAGATACGACAATCTCTAAAACTCACTTGGGTGTGAAGTGGCTGGGTGAACTGAAACAAATTTGGAAAGACTGAAATCATGTACTGTACACACACATCGCACCATTGTAATGACTTACGTACTGTACTGAAAACCACAAGCCACACGCGCACAAGCGCGTAAAGCCTCGTACACATTATTTAGACCCGAATTTGTCTCTCTTAATCACTCCCTGCACATACATTTTCATTCAGAGCATAGCTTAATACAGTTATCTGTTATGCTTCTCACGTTGACTTTTGGCGTCTCTTCTGACTCACAACACACCACCCACAGTAACAGCATACAACACACTGATATACCTAATATATAATATATAATTTCATATCATATATATATATATTATATATATTATATTATATATATATTAATCATTATCATGGGTGTCACGATGTGGGGGGGGGGATGGGGGGATGCATCCCCCCTAATAAATTTTAGATGGGGGGGGGGTGGATGGTGTAATCATCCACCCTCAATATTATGATATCAAGAAAATATAAACATATATATATTATGTGATATAAACATGATAAATCTATCTATTACAACTTCGTTAATACTAAAACAGTTTATGACTTTATTACAGTATTTTGCAGTCTAAATGCATATTCTGACATTCAAAAATCCAATAATTTTCTCACTCTTCTTTCGGTTTCTTTCTTGTGCCTGATATACTTTCACAATAAGACACCGTGTAAGGTAACAATGGATAATGGATAGCCGCAGATATTTCACTATTCAACGATTACAAAAACAAACAAACATTTCTATACGATTAATCAGGGCACCGATCCAGCGTGCATCAGGGGACAGGTACTTCGATAAGTAAAACCTGAGATGCATAATGATCTCGTCTTCAACAATTCACGATGGTTTGATAAACTTAATGAATATGAAAGGTTTGTAACACTATTCTTCGGCAACCGCTGAATCTCGCGCTCTTCATCGAAAAGGTAACATTTTTGGACCGGACCCAATTTGTTGATTAACTAAGTACTTCCCAGTATTCTCACCGGGGTTAATGCCTCATTTTCAAAATTAGTCGGCTACT